>NW_019384238.1:1355511-1515499 GCF_000648655.2 Copidosoma floridanum | reverse complement strand
TTATGTTTTGTAGTCGGGGGGCGAAATTCTATAAGTTTTCGAAATTAAATTGTAAAATTTGGATGAAATCATATTTATATACAATTTTTGAAGAATGAAAATGGATTTTTTTTTTTAAGAACGAACAATTTATGTTTTGTAGTCGGGGGGCGAAATTCTATAAGTTTTCGAAATTAAATTGTAAAATTTGGATGAAATAATATTTATATACAATTTTTGAAGAATGTAAATGGATTTTTTTTTTTTAAGAACGAACAATTTATGTTTTGTAGTCGGGGGGCGAAATTCTATCAGCTTTCGAAATTAAATTGTAAAATTTGGATGAAATCATATTTATATACAATTTTTGAAGAATGAAAATGGATTTTTTTTTTTTTTAAGAACGAACAATTTATGTTTTGCAGTCGGGGGGGCTTCGCCCCTCCGTACCCCCCCAACCGGGAGCTTCGCCCCCTGGACCCCTACCAGGGACTGCCGCCCCTGTGCCGCAGGGCGGAAAAGTACTTTTCTGCCCACGGGCCCAAAGTATTCGGCGGGCACAAAGTTCGCCCGCGGGCGCAAAGTGACACTTTGCGCTCTAGTGGCGTAATGTACTATTTTAACATTATCTAAATATATTCTAGCTTAGGAATAAAGTTGCTGTTATTCTTACAACTTTTTGTAAGAACGTTTGGAACAGAATAATGCATTAGACTTTATTTGTAACCATTTTCAGGGAATTTTGGTTATTTATTACTTGTTTCTGATAGTGAAAGTTTAATTTTGATTTATTTCTCTGTAGTGTAATAAATAGCCCACTACTTAAAATCGCTAACTACACTTTTCCAAAACTTTAGTAAGTACACGTACGTTTATTTGTAATAGTTTTTGATATCTGGTTGTATTAAAAGCTTTTGTTCAGCACAAACAAATGGCCAGAGAGTCAAATAAGGGACACGAGAGAGGAGAGACCAAGCTTGCAACACAGGATACTATATATGTATGCCAAAAAATCCAAGCCAAATCATAGCTTTCAAATTTTACTCCTAACTTAAGCAATATTGCTGGCAGATCTAACTTACATATTACCAGCAAATGTATTAGTTTCAAAGCAAGGAGTAAGTAAAACTCGTTGAAAAAAATATGTTTTACCTCACAGCCAGAATTCCTTAAATTATATTACACAAACGTTTATTTGACTTCAAAGTACGAATTAAGCCTAAGGCCTTAATTTGCTGGAACACTGAAACTAAAAATAATCATGTTAACCTACTTTGTAGAACCTAATAAGAAATGAGATCATAAAAAAAACCAGCGTATTACCTACAATTGTTGGTTGAGTTAGAAACGGATTCCAAAAAATGAAAACCACTTATTATTAAAGTGCCCAAAAACTTGACTAGAAAAATAAAACTCAAGAAATCATCACACGGCAAGATACAAACAAAAATGAAGCTAACAGGTCAATAATAAATATGCAATTACCTACAGAATCAAAGAAACCCTTTTTATTAAAAAATTTTCTATCTCTGTTCAGCTTGGAGGCTAGTAGAAGTGACATGGGCTGATTATCATTAAACAACGGACATTTCAAAAATGTCTAGGGTCAATACTAGCCCTTTATTAGACAAAAAAATTAGCTTACTCATGACCTTGTGCAAACTGTTAGCATTCTACTGTGAAGTGTATATATCACGGAAAAAATTTTTGAACGTACAGAGCCCAGTTACGCAGGCTAGAGAAGTTCAAGTCACTTTGAACTCCTACTGGACAAGTGTACAGGCCGCCTTGACTCGAAGATCGAGTCACACGAGTTTAAAATAGCGTTCAACTGAGACTGCACAACCATGTGCGCCGCGTAGCCTGTAGTTTGGGCTTGTACAGTACGGCATAGCATTGAACTGCAGAAGATCGAAGGGGCGGGGCTACGTGAGCCCGACGGTTGTGCTCTCACAGCACAATGTTCAGGCTCAGCGAGCTCAGTGCTTCTCCGCTCTCTGTCTCACCGAATTTCGAGCTATCAGCAGACAACTTTTGGGCTTCAATGAATACAGCCGTTCATTATACAGATCACGTACAGGTAAATGAGTTAAAATTAATGTTTTATATACATACATGCCTGTGAATAATTTCATTAAACTTATTTAACCTTTATGTTTAATATATACAATACACAAAGAGACTAATGAATATTATTATTTTAATAGTCAATAACCAAAAAAGATTTTGCACAAATCAAAGATAGACACAGACAGCCGCTATTGATTCGATGGGTTTTTGAAACATGACGTAACCTCTAAATATTTAAAAATACGCAGTATTTCGAAAAGGAAGTAGGGAAAATTAAAAATGATAATTTTTACGAGTGTCCTGAGGGGAAAAGAAGCTTTACCACAGAGAAATATAGAGGCACTAAGTTATGTCGAAACATAACCTTAATTTTTAATGTTTTCGATTTACCTTCATAAATAAAGAAGGAAAGCTTAGGATAGATTAAATGATGTTCATAACAAAATCACACTAATATAGGAACAATTTTTAATGCATGTCTACCAATAACCTCCAAATATTAAAAAAAACGCCATATTTTGAAAAGGAAGCAACATTCACTTAAAATAACGATTTTAAAGGCTATTAAACAGGAAAAAAACAATAGCGGCACAAATTTAGAGAGGTGTTGAGTTACGTAAGAACATAACCTCAAATTACAATGTTTGAGATATTTCTCAATGATATTTGAATGGAAATTTTTAGGAAAAACTAAGCACTGTTTGCAAAACTATTGTAGATACATCAAATATTTTTTTTTTTGCCCAAATATAACATCAAAAATTATTTAAAAACGCAAAAATGTTACTCGTTGCTACTTCATTTATAATATACTTTTTTTAAACTTTTTTTCCAGTTTTATATACAATTCTATGTTAAAGAAATGTGTTTCTATCTATATATATACGCATAATTTCCTATCGTAGTTCTCCAAACTACATTTCTTGATTCGTTCATACTTCCCATTCATATTTTATAATCACTGGCCTAAAAGGGCACGTGATGAACGCCAAAGTATAGTTTTATAACTAATTTTATACCTTACTTCATTACATTTTCTAACATCTTAGGTTCAATTCGATAAAACCAAACGTTTTATTCGATACTAATCACTATCTCTCGTTAATATTAAAATTTTTAAAGATGTTAAAAAAAAAGACTACTAAGTATATGTTTGAATACTACCTCTGCATCCATATCAAGAACATTCTTCATACAGCAGGTGGAGCTACTAGTGGGTTAGCATCCTGCATAAGCAATTTTTTTTTTTAATGAGCGTTGTCAGTGCACTAAGCACAAAGTACTAAACAATAATTGCCATAGTACAAGTATCTGGAATATATAATAATTAAAATACTTATGATCATCCAGAACTTACAACTCCTTACTTTTTCATTCCTAAACTCTCGCTCTTAGTTAACTCATACGCATTTCGATTATTTTCAAAGTTCTTACTTCTGTAGTGTGTCACATGTGATGCAACCCATTTTTTATTTTCTATGTATAACGTATGGACAAGTAACTATAGGTAATCCATGGATAATTCAAATTTTTTACATGTACAATCGTATGCTTTTAATTAATCAGCTAGTTAATCAATCAATAGCTATTTTATTAAAGACATAAGTACTGCTGCTTCATCATTTCCAACAATTAATTAAGCCTACATTTGGTTACATAATTTAGAGTTTTAATAGATAAAAATAAGTAATGAGAATGCAGACAATTAATATATGACATGATTTGGCATTTTTTTACAGTATGTTATGGATAAGAAAGGCAGTTATTAAATTTAGGAATTAACATGATGATAAGGATAACAGCTATTCATATAATCAATATATAAATATAATATAATTAATACAGTAGATTACTTCAATCGTTTTCAGACTCCTCTTGATAACAATCTGAAGACCTAAGCCAACTCAACGTTTTGTGTGATAATTATTTATACATAAATAACAAATTATTTTGACTATGATAAATTAAAGAACTGTAAAATAAAAATACATGTAAGTTGCACATCGCTTCGATGATTTTTATAAGCAATAAGTAATAACTAATCGTGTAAGTTAAGCCAAACTAAGTTGTTTAATAAATGTCATTTTGAAAATTTGGACTTGATTTATAAAAAGAGAATGATAAAAATAGTTTAATAAATGACACATTGGGCTGTTTGAATGAATTTCGTGTCTGAATGTTTTATTCAAACATAACATCAAAAATAGAGTGATAGAATTTATATATGCTTGAAGAAAAAAGCACTTAAGATGCTACAAAGTAATTTATTTAAAAAAAAAGTATTCTAAACTATAAATCTCAATACTGATGCATTTAAAAAGAAGTGTTTTTCGTTCCACACAATTTGAAGCAATCTGTCCAAATTATCCCAGCTTGGCGTATTAGTGATTGATACTAAAAAACTGAAAATAGTTTTCTAAGATACAACTTTTGACTCACAAAGTTATGACATTAATTTTAAAATGTGAATTTCTTTATGTTGTAGTGGAGGATAGTGTAAAAAAACTTTTGTAAAAACCTGAACTTCTCCAGCACATTGATTATACCACAACTATTGTTTCTTAACTAAATTTTACTTTAGCAAACTATCGTGATTAGTATAACCACAAAAAATTGTTCTTGTATTATTAGGCCGATAATTATAATAAATCGATCTTACAAGTTGAAGTCAAATATATTTTAAATGAACGAAAAATATTTTTTGTGATTGGTAGTAATCCACCGAAACGTTAACTTTAAGAATATAAATTACAACTTCTACACATATTCAAGTTCAAAGAAATATTTTACTAGAAAATAAAAAAAATAGAGCCTGGCAAGTAATGTTATAAGTAAATCATAAAGCTACCACATAATGTTGATTTACCAAACATGATATTAGGCAGTACACTTATATTAAGTTGTAAATCAATTTATTCTTTTTGGCTTAAAAAACATTCATAAATGAAAATTTTTTACAAAAAAAAACAAAAATTCATGAGAACAAGCTATTTTGGCAAGCGTTTGTTTGGCGAAGTAAACAGAAATTCAACACAATAAAAATTAGGTAAGAACTGACAGAATTTTACCGTATTGCCTCGGATCAATAAAAGTAAGGTAAGAACTGACAGAATTTCACTTTATTGCCTAGGATCTAATTGTGATAGTAATCACTACACATCAAAGAAAACCTTGCTTTCCATAGTTTTCGAACTATCAAACCATATATGGAATACGCACATAAGAAAATAGCTTCTCAGAGGTGCGAGCTAAGTGAGTCAAAACTAAGACTTAAACTCGATGAAGCTGTGTTATTAGGTACGCCAGACTACGAGATCTGCAGCCTTAACCACCGTATTACCGTAGCCTCTACGAGAAACATATTAAGATAAACAGTTATCTCTTGTAAAGTGTATAGTAATGAAAAGACGGTCATATAGTCCCTGAGCTAGCAACAGGTTTTTCGAACCAATATTCTCAATATTCTCTTAAGCTGTAACTGGTGAAATGCTTCAGAGAGTTGTGTTCAGCAGCATAGTAACCGTCAGCTGCCGTTGCGTGGGTGGGTGGGTGGTTCAGCGGCAGCCTTTCAACCACGTAAAAAAAATTGCTTTTTAATAACTTCTACCTAACTAAAAAATTTTTAAATGATACTTAACACAATTATTCGATTTTTAAAAAGTCAGCTAGTCATACCGTCGTGGATTACATGTCAGCTGGTATAACGAACATGCAAAAAAAATTTTCGTTTAGTGATATCCTATCACTTAAAAATATATCAGATGAGAGTTTCGTTGGAAAGTTGATTAATTAATGAATATACAACTTTGTTTTATCCACATCATTAATGCTTAATTTTAACGTTATCAATTTCTATCTAAAGTGCGCCCATTTAAATATTGCGAAATGATTAATAAGAGTATAAATTTGATTGGTACATATTAGGACCCATGCATAAAGCGTTATGCAAATTTTAGATAGTTTACATGCAATTTCGAGTAAATAAAAACGTCAGCTATGATGTTGAAAAATCCGTTAGCTGATGTGTTTAAATAAGAAATCAGCACTCACGCCTGGCTCCCATGCTCCACCTTTCACTGCATCAGTTGATGATCTTTCCACCAACATAGAGCCAGATCGAGGTTTTATTTATTCAGAATAGCACGTAAACCATCTTCTGACGTATTATCAAGTGATAGGACATTACTTAATGAAAGTTTTTTTTTTGTATATTCGTGTTACCAGCTGACGTTTAATCCACCATGGTATGGCAAACTAACTTTTTTTATGTTTAAATAATTGCGTTTAGTATTATTCAACATATTTTTAGTTGGGAGGAAATAGTTGTAAAAAAAATTTTTTTACGTGATTAAGAGGCTATCACTGATCTATCTACTAACGGAGCGGCAACTGACGTTCACCATGCTGTATAATACAACTCCCTGAAGCATTTCACGTGTTATTGCTTGAGAGGAAATAACTAACAAAATATTTTATCCAGCTTACGAAAAAATAGTGCAAACTAAAACACTGACGAATCAAATTAAGGGTATACATGATGAAAATATGAGATTACTGTAAAAAAAATGTTTGAAATCGCAGCAGTCAGTTGTGTGGTGACCAGATATAGATAAACAATTGGAAGAAAAGTAAAATATTCCAAACAGTGTGTTGGAATAAATGATAGTCCAATTTGAAGAAAGCATTGTCGTTGAAAAATTTGAAAATTTTCCTTTACTGCACCCTACTTTAGCGTTATATATTGTGCATTTGACGCAGCGTCAATACATGGCGGTAGCGACATGATGCGCTTATGTGATCCAAACGAATTGAAAGGAAGGAGGAAATTTTAGTTATACTTATCCATGTAACTTGACCCAATGTATGTCTTGAATAAGTATTTCAACGGTTGGTCTAAGCCTCACAACCGAACTGTGATTAACTATAAAAGAACAGTGTATTTTTCAATTAACCAACTACTTATAAATAATTTCCATGGTCCCGAAACAGAGCTGTACTTGGTAAGCTGCTTCGTTCGTAAATAGGTATCGATGATTCGAGCGGTTGAAATTCTGTAAATAAAAGTTATGTTTTATCTGTAAAGCCTAACTACCATATAAAGCTTTTTTCTACCACATTTTATACAGAAAAACACTTTATTTTATTTTCTGTTAATAGTTTTATTCTATGCAATCGATTTCTATGGACCAAACTTTTCTTCACAGTGTAGAAGACTTATTAAATCACTATGTTTTTTATTTTACTTAAATGCGAGTATCTTTACTTCGACAACGCATTACACTTTTTATCCTAAAAATGTCTTTCGGTAACTTTGTTTTTATGTTTACTCAATCGTCTGATATGTAAGACTGATACATACATTATCAACAATACTATTGCCTGTAGCTAATAGACTCTTGATCTAAGAAACACGATAAAAAAGCCGCTTCTCATAAGTTTGTAGCATCTCTACGCAGAAAGTTCTAAGTTATTAAATTTCCATAGCTCTCTTACGTGTGGACGTAACAACAGTTCCTTTTCGAATTGTAGCTTTGACGAATTAACGTCCTATGGCAGGATCACGCATCTTTCTCCAAGATTTGGATATGGTTGATGGTCGGAAGCGGGATGAAGCCTACTGTTTATCCAACTTGGATGTCGAACTCCTTCAACTCAAAAGAAACTCAGCTCCCGACAAACGACCTAACACCACCCGTTAAAGGAGGGGTCGCAGATCTCACTTGGTATTGCTAAATCCGGGGAAAAGGGCGAGCGATCCAGTCTGGTATTACTACCAGATCGTCATTACCCGAAATATATATATATATTTATATTACTACTGCAAAGCACCGCTCGTCAACGTTCAGAGCTGTTTTCTACAAAAGGAGTTAGTCAATGGTGAGAATAGTTGTGTACTACGTTTGAGGGTTATTTTATTATAAAACTTAAACAGTAAGGTAATTGAGCTTACTAGTGTCGTTTCTGCTGCCAAGTATCGAGAACGAATGAATGAGTGTATGTGAGAATGAGAGGGGTAGAGCGAGTAAGCCATGTGTCCGTAAGCTTACAAAAGTAGGCGACGTCTGATGAAACTACTCACGTCCTGGTGGAGTGGGTTGGACCTGGTGTCGTGTGGGGTGGTCAGCAAAGACGATTGAACGACATTAGGGAGTACGGGATCGGTATTATCGGGCTTGTCCGGTCTGGGTACGGTGGGTTGAGTTACACAGAGCGAATGAAACCTACCAGCACAAGTGAGGTGCGTGATGAGTTGCGATAATTTGAGGCTCAAGACTGCTGGGTCTGGTGATAAGACCAGCTTATATACTGTTGGAGAATAAAGGAGTAAGTGGCTAGGTGTGTACTGGAAAAATCTAGAAATCGAAAAGTTTCTTTGGTTTATCTTATGTCACGCATGCGAGGATCTTAATGGCGGCTAATGAGGTATGAGAGTGACGTATTTTGGGGGTACATAACTGACAACGCAAGTGCCACTAGATTCACAGCGTGTTACAAAATTGTTTTACGGGGAAAGATCAGCTGGTAACGCGAGAGCTGTTGCACTCGCAACGTGTTACGAAATTGTTTTACGGGGAATGAACGGCTTATAACGCAACTGCCGCTGCACTCACAACGTGTTACCGAATTGTTTTACGGAAAATAAACAGTTGATAACGCTAGTGCCACTGCACTCACAGCGTGTTACAAAATTGTTGAGGAGAAATGGCGCGTAGCAGAAGAGCAACTACAAACAATAGAAGAAATTTCCATTTTTAAGATTAGTTGTTAGTTCGTTAATAACGCTGATAATGTATAATTTCAGTAAACTATAATTTTAATAATAATAACAATAATTTGAATAATAGGATTTATGGTTAGAATATAAGTAGTCAGGATAATGTGCTGATTTCTGCAGTTAAGCCAGAACAATTTATATAAATCAAAGGGTACATGTGTTTCAGTAGCTTACATATAAAGTAATAGGTTTAATAATTAAACAATTGTCTGGGTTGGAATAACTCAAACGCAGAGGGGCACATAAGTTGTCGATAAACAATAGTAAGTACGGTATTGTATTTGTGTTATAATCGTATCCATATGGTGTTATAATTATTCATAATTATTCATGTCATAAATATACAGAGCTTATACTAAAGTGTTAGTTAGGGTTGGCAAAACAAAAGTATAATATATAACTTTGTCATATGACCACCTATAAGTCGTTTGCGGCAATTTATTGATTTCAAAATTAAATTTCGAGGGTAGAAAGTACAAAAACTATTGGCTAGAGCGTGATGTGTTGCATCTAAAGTGAGTAATCGGAAAGGAGAAATGGCTAGGATGGATATTGTTTCAGCCGTACTGGAAAGTGCTAAAATGAATAGTGCAAGGAAGATTTAAAAATATTTCATGATTAGATGTAACAGCTCAATAAAAATTATCACTGAAGAAAATGTAGTGTATCCTCAAGATAAATGAAGTAAAATTTTTTTTTTGGTATATTTTGTTAACTTTTATCGTGTAAAGTTTTTTTTACATAATGAACTAAGTTTCAATGTTTTTTTAGCAGTCACATACAATTTTTTAAAGGTCATAAGAAAAAAATTGTAGCTTTTATTTATGTAAAGTAACAATTTCTATGCCTGTTCGTGTATGTCACAAGAAATCGTAACAAACAGCGTGAATTAGAATTTGAAAAGAACATTTATTTACACAATCATATACACATATTTCTGCGAATAAACAAATAAATACGTTTATATACATAAATTCTACTTTATACAATTCAATGTTGACTGTTAACGTAAAAATAATTAAGTGTTTCAACTCTGTGAGCAAGTTAGATGAATACGAATAAATATGGGGTACAAGTTAAAAAAATGTAAAGAGTTTGACAAAAAATGTAGTTTAAAAATTGAATTTTTTCATTCCGTGATAAACTGACTTAAGTAGAAGATACAATATCGTATATTTTGTATCATGGCATGGGCGCAGAGAACAGTTTTCACACTCGAAGTAGGAGATTATTGTACGTTTATGTCCAAGTCATGACTAATATCCTTTTTACTGAAGTTGCAAGGAGCTTTATAGCACCAGTGAGCACAATTTGCGTCTAAGAGTAGAAAAATACTTCATCCACCGTGAGTGCAAAGATATTGAATGAATCAAGGTGTAGCCTATAGTCCCAAACCCTTACACCCATGATAAGAAAAGTAAAAGTAAGAAAAGTAAGAAATGTAGAAAAAATGTTAAGGCTTAACAGTTTACGAAAAATGGCATAAGACTAACATGTACAACCTGTGAAACTCTATAAAGATTAAGCAGGCCATGTTCTAGAAAAAAAATTTTTTTTTCAATGTTTCAGAAGAAGTGACTTTTTTTGAAATAATAGTTTTCGTTTATAGTTATTAAATAGTTTTAACAATTAGTTTAACAAATAAAGGAAGTGTTAAAATTTTTGCTTTATTTTAAACATGAAAATAAAAGAAGCCTTTAATGCACTGACACGTGACAGTATTAACATTGGTTTTCTATGCTTCGAGTATTTCTACAGAGACATTAAATAGTCTTCAACTTGTTGTCAGTTCTATTATGATACGGTACTCAGAATCGGTTGGTACATGAGCTCAGAATATTTTACAATCACCTGCTTATTAATGAAGAAAAAAGCGGTGTAAAGAAATAACAAAAAAATATTTTTCAAAAAAAAAAAGTCAAAAAAGTATCGCTAATACGAGAATTGGGAGTAGAAAAACCGCTACGAGGGCGGAAGAGTGTTGACGCCTAATGAAACAAGGAATAATGAATAATAATAAAAAATAACGAAGCCGATCGTGCTCTGAGCAAATAACCAGCGATCACGAAATAGTTGACAAAATCAGTGAAAATTAATTTTCTTTTTAAAGTGTTAGAATACGAAGGCTGGGAAGTACTAAGGAAAATAGTGTTTTAGTTAGAAGTATATATAAACAAAGGACGTATGTCATAAAGAGAGACCAGGGTAAGAGAGATGATAAAGGTAGAGCAAAAAAAAATAAGATAGGAAAATGTTGTGGGCAAGAAATATAAAGTTAATACAAATGCAGTTAAAAATTATTTGATTAAAATAATTGAAAAATTGAAAAGTGAGTGACATAATTGTAGAAATCAGACGGAATGCAGACTAGATGATTTGATTGTTTTGTTTCACTAAAAACAGAGGGGAAGCATGGCAGTGTTAGTTTGATGGAAATGTACAAGCTGCTTTTCAGAAATCAATGAAAGATACGCAATAAGATTTCAACAGTATGCATTTTTATGGGGAGTGGCATATCGGAACGCATTGATTATCAAAAGAACAACTAAATGTCGATGTTGGTCTGAAGCATGTGATGAAAAAAGAGTGTGTTTGAAGCGAAAATAAGAAGAATAAAAAGGATTTAAATTTAGTTTGGAAAAATAAACATTAGTTTAGTGAATGGAAATTTTTTACTGAGTATGATTTCGGCTATAAATATGAAGAGACACGAGAATCCGGTCAAGTAAAATCCGGTGAAGAGTAAAAATGAAATAGGTTATTAATTAAGTAGTAGCTTAAGCAAATTTTTCGTGAATAAGAGATGGTTAGAGAGATAGTCAAGAAAGTCATAAAGAAAAAATGTGAGAGAATCGTGCGTACAAATAGCAGCAACAGTAAGACGCTTAAACATAAGACAAGATGAAATGAAAAAGAAGAGGATAAAGCAGATTGGCTGAAGAAGCAAAATGATATGCAGCAGAGTTTACCGAGAGCATGAAACAGCTTTTTTATGAGGACCCAGAAAAAGGGTCGAATGCTGAGCAGTATAAAAGAAAAGGATGATAAGCAGAAATGAAAATGGTATTGGTAATAAAAGTTCTTTGTTTGGAATTGCGTGGGAATCGTAAATAAAAGTAAGGATGTTTGGAGTCTTATAACTATAAATGATTACATGTTTTACGAAATAAGGTAAGAAAATAAAAAGTTTAAAAAACTTTGAAAGGAAACATAAATGTTTTTAATCTAACAGTAAGTACCTTTAAAATAAATAACAATATTGCAGTCACATACTTGCAACACGATTCCATTTATTAAAGGAAGCATAAGTTATTTAGAGATCTATGTGTTTGCAGAGAGAGAGGAAGTTATAAGATTACTAAGGGTGACTTCAACATAAAAATAAATAATTTAAGTAGTTTCACGGAAAATAATTCGGAAAAAGTGACAGAAAGAAAAAGAAAAAACTTGGTGATCAAAAATGAAAATAGGCAGTAAATTAAAAAAGCAGATAAAAGGGATTTTTCATGTTAAATAAGTGGTTCAAGGAGAATGAGAAGGATGAATTGACATAAACAGGAACAAAAGGAGCCTCAGTCTTTGACGACATGTTCGTTGATATTTATGTGCTAGAGTTGATAAAAGAAGAAGGACGGACATGGATCACTTACCATTATGCTGGCTCGGGTTTTCTGCTGTTGAAGAAACTTGAAGGCAGGTCTATAAATTAGCAATAAAACAAATTATCTATTTACTGTTAGACGATAATGATGTGATGTTTCAGTAAACAGTTTTGTGGGAAAAACCAAGTAATAAGGCACAGTTCTGTACAGAAAATATGAAATGTAGTTAAGAATACAGTCGGCATTGCTATTGTTAAGAAGATTATTTGATACCAAACATGAAAGTTAGATGATAGAAAGCGACGTGATAGTACGTGTAGAAATGTAGCATATAAAAAAGTAATAAAAGATAACGTATTATGATTGGGAAAAAAGCGTAATATAAAATTAGATGTTTGTTAAAAAAAGGAAGCTGTGGTAATGACGAGGTACAGTAAGTCTTAAAATAAAAACAGCACATTTAAAAAGCATTATACATAAAAAGTGGTATTAAAGTTCATAAATGTCAGTGAAAAGAGAAATTACGTTTAGAATAACATCATTTCATAGTTGGAACAAATACTTTAAAGATCTTATTGAGGGAAGTTTTAAAAGAACTGTTAAAGCAAAAAAACCATCAGAGCCAAAGGATGCAAACTATTTAAATGAGAAAGACATAAATATTTTATTTCTAAAAAAATAATGTCGGGAGTTGTAATGACAGTCTGAGCTAAGTATGAAAAAGCATCAGAAAAAGTTAATTAATAAGCTGATATTCATCTTTAGCAAGACATGGAATGAAGAATGTTCCAAAAATTTAAAGGCAGCAGTAGACTTTACTATAGACAGCATGAGCATTTCAAATCGTATGAAACACATGGTAAAAGTAAAGAAATATAAAGTTTTTGACCATGGCATTTTATACAGTTGAAAGAGATACGCTGTGGAAAGTATTAAAAAAGGCATAAGAAGATATTTATAAAACAATTTAAGGAAAAGACAGTTATAACAGTCAAAAAAAATAATACCCGCTAAGAAAAACTTTGGATTTGAAAAGGCATAAGGCAAAAGCGTACTTTCACTCAAATGCTGTTTTGCATGTATACAGCAGCCTTAGAAAAATAATAAAAATAAAAATACCAAGATCAGTGGGGTGATAATTTGCAAAATAAAAGTGTTATTGTTAGCCTATACTGACGATCTAGCCATTAAAGCATTAAACAGATACAAGAAGTATGACATGTTGTGATATGTCAAATACTTGGAATTCGATTTAAATAAACTGCTAGCTTCAAAGGTCACCCAAAATAGTTTATAAAAATATGATTATTGAGGACAAAAGGGTATGAGTATAAAAAAGAGATGTTTAATATTTTTAAAAAAAGTACGTAGTTTAATTCTCTGGTTCAAAGTCCAACGTCAAATAAGGTATAAATAACGGATCTTGGGTAGTAATGCCAGACGGTACGGTAAAATTACTCAAAGCAAAGTTCATTACAATAGAAACTCGTAGCTTTAAAAGAGTTTACCAGAAGCCCTAGGTTCCAAACTTTAACTCTTATCTGCCATTTCATATATATGTATGTAACCTAAGTGAACCTCATAGATAATATATGCGATCGATACTCCTTGAAAAACATGTTGCGTAGTAGCTTAGTAGAATAACCAGTATCACGCTATTGCTTATTATTACTTCAAATGTCAGCTGCAAAGTATATATACTGGTCAGGCTTTGCACCCTGCACGATCTGCACGCTAAGTGTCCTCCCACACTACCTATAAAACCAAATAATAACAATCGATTTAAAGTATTTGTATCTAGATCGAGCACAATCACTAAATTAGCAAGGTAGGAAAAATATAGTATTTTCAGCATAGTTTCTCGTTCACTCTTAAGTGAATAAGTTTGTTGAAAAAGTGAAAAACCTTCATGTTCTTACAAGTGATTCGTTAAAGCAGAAGTATTAAGGGTCAACAGCTATTTTTGATGACTGTTTTTGTTACTATACAGTTTTATGACTGCACTAGGGCAGTATATATTTCTGAAGATAACTGAAATAACCGAATACGGTAACTATTTCAAGTTGAAATGAACTATGTGATTTAACAACTAGAGCGCATAGTCACAAAAACAACTGTCTATACATGTATATGGGTGATTCTGCCGAAACTTGCTCAGATCGTGTCCAGTGCTCGTACTCGCGGGCCGTGATGAAATCCAAAACCTTAAAAACGTTAAATTGTGTTAAATGTTGTCGATTTTACTTGACATATTGTGTTATACCAACATTCTCACCCCTTTATTGAGATAATCGATCATTTAGAGTCGAATTTTCCATTCCAACCCATGTCCACAACTCAATTTCACTGATAAAAGCTTTCACCAGTAAAAAATAGGGCTTATCTACCACTTGGGAGTATACGCATTTTGAAATATAGCTATTAGGGATTAGATTTGTACCATAGTCACACCAAATATCGACAAATGAGAATGAGTTTTCACTGCATATATTTTGTCCCACAAATTCCACCAAAATTGTGTTCTAAGCATAAATCGCTTTTAAAAATAAGCCAATGAGTTGTAATATGCCATCTACTGGTCATTTCATGAGCTACATACTTGAAGTAAACAAACGCACGTACTGTTCTGCAAAAAATTTTCTTCTGTTGCATAGCGAAGCTCTCAATTGTTCGTATTCCGTGCGAAACAAAAAGTTGATCCATTCCAACCCCCCCCCCCCTGGTATATCATCTTGGTGTACGTGTGCAGGTACGTAAACTATACATTGTAGTAGTATTGTACAGCAGTGGATATGTTATCAGCGGAAAAGTTTTAAAGTTTTGTCTACGAGTCGTACGACTACTAAAAAGCTCGAAACTCTATTCCAAAATTTTCCATTCCGAACCTACATAGTAGACAATACATTCAAGTAACTTTTCCTACGCCCGAGCGTTTTGAGTTTCCAAATAACTTATCTTTTACTCCATAACTGTTACAGAGGCAACATAAGAGGCTATATAACGACACCAGAAAGAGAGAGATAAAACAGTAGGCAGCGGTAGTGTAGTGTTTACGTCAAAATATAACCTATAGCGTCCAGTTAACTTGATTTTTGAGCCTTGTCATCAAGTAGGTACCTATCTAAATAAGTTGAATGGTTTAAATTGAAATGTTAACCACTTGATATTACCATCTTTATTTAAACATCTTGTTCTGCTTGACCACATAGCAAATTCAGCACAATGGCTCTAACGACAAGAAATTTTGTTACTACCAAAAATAAAAATCGGATTGAGAAGAAAATCGAAATGCAATTGCGTTTGAAAAAAGCCAAAAAAGGAAAAAATGCATGGAAGCAGAATATATTTAAATTGAAAAATGCTGAGGAAACAAGCCAGAAATTAAAATCCAAACGTGTCAGGATTACAAGTGATCTACAAGCGTACCAAGAATATTGTCGAAAAAAAAGAGAAAGGAAAAGAAAAGCAAAAGCAGAAGGTAAAATCAAGCTTATTGCGGATATGTCGGCAAGAGAACAACGAGCAAGAAGGAAAAAAAACGAGAGTGGAAAAAAGGACAAAAGGCAAGGCAGCGGCATCAACAACAACAACAACAACAACAACAACAACAACAACAATAACAACAACAACAACAACAACAACAACAAGAACAAGAACAGACTGCAGGTGTGATCTGTACGACTGTAGCTCCTCAAAAAAAAGTAAGCAAAAAATAAATAGCGATAAGAGATGAGGTCGACAAAGACGTATGTGTCACGTACAAAACAGTATTTTAAAATCCAAGGTTAAAACTCTTGAAAAAAAAAAATAATGCGCTTGAAAAAAGATGTGTTCGATTAGAGAACAAACAATTATTGAGTAACTCGCCAAAAGCAACCGTTAGAAGGTAAACTCAATAAAAACTTCTCTAAAGATATCGAGCAAAAATTATTAATTGCTGAAGTTACACGTCTACAAATTAGAGACTCATACGTATCCTTAAGAAAAAAAAAGTCAAAACAACTTGTACGAAGTGTTATTGCAGGTAAAAATGTTAAATGTATAGATTATTTACACAAATACGCAAATTTATACCACAGAATAGAAAGCTGATTAATTTTGACGAAATTCAATAAAATCTAAAAATTAAAACAAAAGCACAAAAACTAAAATAAGACCAGAATACTTTTTATGAAGAAAATAGTTGCATTGACCCGGGCAAAAAAAATTATAAACATCTTAACGGTACAAAAATCCAAGTACGATATGTTAATGCAAATTTAAGATCTTTATTTAAAATGTATAAGTAAAAGGTCTATCAAAATTGACTACTCTACATTTTGTAAATATAGGCCGGTGTACATCGTACCTCCAAAATCAGATGCTCAAGATACGTGTGCCTGTGTAATTCACTTGAACTTCCAGTTTCTTATAAATTTTCTTTATTCTAACAATGTCATTAGTGAAAAGACATCTTATCAAGTGATAAAAACTTTAGATTGTTGAGAAGACACAAATGCTTGCTATTCAAAAAAATGTTTACTTTGTAAAAATAGATCCTTAAATTTTCATTTACCAGAAGAAAAATTTAATGACAAGGTTACATATTCGAAATGGATTAGTATAAAAGAAACTCGACCAAGTGCAAAGACAACAAAAAGTATTGTTATAAGTTACTCACGAAAAACAAACATTTCTGTAACATTGAAGAAGCTTTTAGAGATATTGAATATTGAACTTCCAATTTTTTTAATTCATACGCGGCGAACTTGTCACAAAAAAAAATTTATGCAAGTCTTTGAATAAAGAAGAATGTGGGGTTTGGATTGATTTTAGTGAAAATTATTTAACAATATATGACACAGAAATTCAGTCTGTACACTACGGTGCCAGTCGAAAACAAATAACTATACACACTGGGTTATTTTACTCAAAAAATAATACAAAAGGCTTTGTAAGAGTCTCTAACAGCCTTCAGAATGATGCTTTAGCTGTACTAGCTCATATTTGTCAAATTTTAAATCCATTGTTTGTAAAATTTCTTTTAATTAATACGAAACTCTTTAGAAGCGATGGTGCTACAAATCAATACAAAAATAAAAACCTATTTTTCTTAATAACTCAAATTCTCCCAAAATATTTTCCACAATTAAAAAAAATATCTTATAATTAAAGCAAAAGTGGACACGGTAAAGGTCCCGTAGACGAAATTGGGACAACGATCAAGAGAATGGCGGATGATAGAGTTCGATTCGTTACAGATCTTCCAGACTATGAGGCTTTCACATCAATAATCAAAAGTTATGTCAAAAATATTATGATTGAATTTGTAACTCCAGAAGATATAATAAAAATCAAATTAAACATGCCCAGAAATATTAGTTCTTTCCTTGGAACAAGAAAAATTTTTCAGTTTACTTGGAATGTACATAATTCTTTAGTAATCTATTTCAATTCTCTCCGATGTTTTTATTGCGACCTTGGTACAGAATGTTGTCATTATCATACAGGTACTTTAAATTATAAAAATGATTCTATGATAGCCTTGAAAAAAACACATCATTTAGAAAATCAAAAAGATGAAGCCTTCAACGAAGAAATGGAAAGTAGATCCAAAGCTGTGGTTTTGAGACGGAGTGGTGGGGTATCTAAGTCTAGAACTGATTATGTATACAAGGGAAGATAATTACTTTATTTGAATTGACGTTTGAAGCAAAACAAAAATTAGTTGATTTGTTATGGTATTTGTTTTACTATAGTATCTATTGTAATTGAGTACAAAATGAAATAATTTTAAATAATTTATAAAAAATTGTTCAAACGTAACACTAATGTTAAAAATGTTTTTATCAAATGTTGGTTATTACTAAGATTAATTAAATATGATAACTTAATTTACGTTTTCTTGAAAAAAATTGTTAATACAACAATTAACTATTTTCAAATATCCAAAAAATTAAGGTCCTTATTTTAACATCACTTCTCAAATCAATTCTTTTTTAAGAGAACAATTCACTTCTAATGTTATTTTACATGTATAAATATAGAAAATCTTGTGTCATTGTTTCAATAATAATTTTATTCAAATTATCCATCACGTTTACTTTTTTTTATTTAAGTTCCATTTCAACCCCCCCTAAAAATCATTTATGATGCATAACTTTTTAACGGAACATTTTGTAGCGAATTCGTTATAGATACTCATAGTACTTGTAATTACAAGTAATCATAATAAATAAAAAAGTTCTAAAATAAAACTTGAAAAATTGGAAATTTTACATTCAATCTGAGTCAGTTTCGGCAGAATCACCCATATATATATATATATGTACACATATATGTACGTATGCATGTATGCATAATGTAATAGTAGGATCAAATGAAGTTTTCAGCAGTGGAAAATCAGACGAGCTCGAAAAAAAATATACTTTAGACAATTTAACATAATCAATTGGTTGTAATAAAATTAAACAAAAAATATTTTCTTGTAAGGCCTGCAAAAATGGTAAAAATAGTAAAACACGGTTCTTAGCGTTGGAAACTAACAGGAAGCCTTAAAAAAAAGATGAAAAAATATACATATACATACATATACATGGGTCATTCTACTGAAAACGGCATATTTTGAGGGAATGGACAAACATTTCAAACGAGTTTATAATTTTTCCAAAAAAAACTTTGTATTGACCGTGATCAAAATAAGCTAAAATTTCTTATGCCTTCCTGGATCTGTACAAAAAAATTTTTTAAGCCTCTTTTATTGTATTTTTAAAAAATAGTAGCGTTACGGATTGGAAACATCATCTTAAGATAATGACTATACCACACACAGTAAGACTTTATCTGTATCCTTGCACTTGTACGATGTACTGAGTCCCTACTATTATATTTTACACTGTCTAAGTCGATGATAAAACAGTGCAGAAAGATATGATGCGATTCGTTCAAAAAAAGGAGCGTTACGAGTTCGAAAATACATCTTAAAATCATGATGATACCACTCACAGTGAAAATTTAACTTTATTGTTGTCTTGTACGATGTACTAAGTCCCTAATATTATGTACTATACTATTTCAGCCGATAAGCTAAGACTCAGTAAAGATACAATGAATTTTGTATCGTTATGGGATAGCGTTACGGGCTCTTAGCAAAAAAAGGATCGTTGTGGGCTCTTTTAAAATTGTCCAAAAATCGAGACTGTAACGCGCCAAACGTAAATTGAGCTTTGCCACTGCACTTTTATTGTATAAAAAAATAGCTTGAATTAAACCCACCACATTCCAAGTCGATAAACGAACGCTTTAAAAAGTTACATAAAATTTCTTAGCGTTACGGGCTCTCCGTTTTTATTTTGGAGAGACACAATCTTTTAATTCGCAAGCCTGTAAGACTGTTTTAATGGAAAGGAAAAGTCAAAGTATATTCCAGCAATTTCCTCAACCCTTGTAGAATACAAAACACCCTAATTGGAATACCCATATTTAATTGCGTGAGTTTGTGAGAGTATTTTCCGTTGAAATTTCAAATTTATAAGATGTCAGTCCCGCAGCTTTAATAGCAATTAATTCTTGGATACAAATTTGTTTGGCTGTCTAAAATGCTAAAAATGTTATTTGCGTTACTAAATTTAAGATCCCACATCGAAAAAAAATTAAAATCTCAGTGTTTTGATTCCGGATATCGTCAAAAATGCAAATTTTCGAATGAGACATGAGCCCATAACGCCAATTCAGCCCCTTTTTACATCTTAAACCCAAGGAATTTTTTTTATGGTCTGAATTCTGTTGTACCTCTAAAAGTACCCCTTGAATAATTAAAAAAATTTCCAGATCAATATCTCCTCAAACGGCTTCGTAACTGACTGGGACATGAAATATGTCATTTTCAGTAGAATGAATAATACATAGAATGGATGAAGATGAACAAAATAAGGTACAGTTGATTTCAATTCGTCAAGTGGTTTCCCCACAAAATGCAAAAAAATCTTGATTTTTGAGAAAATATTTAAAAATTAATAACTCTTTTTTGCATCAACACTAAGGGCTAAAATTTAGCAGAATGATAGATTAAGTGATTTTCAATAACTACACCAAGTTTCAGCAAGATCAGATCTATAGCTCTTGCAAACCGCAGCTTAATGCAAAAAAGGTACTCTGGCAAGACGGCATAAAAAAATTCGCTTACAACGTTAGATGCAATTTTTCCGCGAGATTGTAATATTTAATACTTACTCTACAACTTATAAAAGCATGGAATTTAGTTTGCAGTGTGAAAACAGCTTACAAAACGATAAACCACATGGGTAATTTTTTGCGCATGGCGGTATGGCACATGAAGGGCTATGAGCCGCTGTAGTCACTGATACATAGGCCATGTCAGCTCTTTGAAGCTCGACTCTAGTGTGATTGACTGAGTACGTTGCAACTGCAGGCAATCTTTAAAATAACGATATCTTTTAAATAGATAAAAATTTTTTACAATACAAATTTCGGTAAATACAATAAACGGAAATTAAGTAAAGTGTATAATATACCTCTGACTCTTACGAAGGGAATGTAAAATCGTAATGTAGTCAGACTTTCAAGTTTAATTACTTTTATACCCTGCACATACACAAATGACACAGTAAACGCACATAATACAATCAAATAAGAATCACAAGCAGTTCCTTGTGAGACACACGTAAACAGATCATGTTTTCCTAATACCATAAATGAATGGGGCTCTCAAATCATGTACATCAAGTAAGCCTTCTTTCTTAATTGACTCAACGAGAGACTTGTAAAATTTTTCAGTTTTTCTGTATCTTGTTGTCTATTAATATTATCATTAAAATAATGTACATTTAACATTTCGGAAAAAATGCGCTTTTTGTAATTTTGTTCTGTCTAAACGTTTTATTTTATCAAAATTGAGGTTATGTGTCGATTCAATGCTATGTTGTGATAGTACAGATGTAGTCTTTTTTTCTCTATGTCTCTTTTGTGTTCTGCCATTCTTAATTTTACAGCTCTCGATGTTTGACCGACATAGCGGCAGTTGCAATTCACACGTGGTATGTGGTAAACGACACTATTTTTATCGAGTGGTTTGGTTACGTCTCTTCCAAATAAAGATATCGAACTAAATTTATTGTTTGAACTGTATACAAGACCAATGCGAAGCTTCTTACAATAATATTTAATAAGACCGTGAAAGTGAAAATATACGGTAACGAAAAGATAAGTTTATGATCATTATGATTTCTCTTGCAATTGTTAATCATATTAATGTTTTTTTAAGTATTTGTTCTTTTGCAGAAAAATTCATCAACAAATTTTTGAGGATAGTTGTTAGTTAATTAAAATTTAATGATTAATTTTGAGTGTTTACTAGTTTAATGGAAAAGTCTACTGATGTGTGAATGATACCTATTTTATGTTGTATTGGATGGTGGAAGAGAAAATTAAAGTATCGGCTTGAGCGTGTGGGTTTTGTTACTAATTAGTTAGTAATATGTTATTTTGTTGAATGATAATTTCTAAATCTTAGAACCTAATGCTGTTGTTATAACGTGTCTTAACAGTGAATTGTAATTTTAGACAATAGCTATTAAAAATGTTTTTAGTATAGTTAATATATTTAGTAGGCACACATATGAGAATATCATCTACATACCGCACATACAGTGAAACATCAAAACGTATCTTCTCTGAGCACGAAATTTCAAGCAAACGTATTACAAGATCACACAGTACTGGACTACAGGGACTGCCCATTTGAGAGCCAAAAATTTGTTTATAAAATTTGTTGTTGAAATGGAAAAAAGTTAAATTTAAAATTAAAGATACACCTGTGCAAAATTCATCGATAGAAACATTGATTTTACCATTCAAGAATTTCCAAAAATGTCTTATTGCATTTATAATAAAGGCTTTACTAGTATTAGTACATAAACTGACAACATGTAGATCAATAAAAGTGTAATCAGATGAAATGATAATATATATCAATTCATTTTTCAACTTATAACTATTTTTTACATGCGATTTCGCCGGCAAAATATTCTTAATCAAAAAATTAGAAAGAAATTTTTAAAATGTATAAGTAGTCAAATTCAGCAACAACAACAGCATTAGTTTCTTCGATTAAAAAATTATCGTTTAAGAAGATAACACAGTGCTATCTTATTGGTGCCAAAAACTTCCACATTCAGGCCGATACTTAAATTTTCTCTCCTACCATCTAATACAACATGAAATAGGTATTATTTACACATAAGTATACTTTTCCATTAAATTAGCAGACACTTATTTCATAACGATTATTTAAAATCACTCAATAAATTTTTACTAGCTAACAACTATCCTCAAAAATTCATAATTGAATTTTTGTACGAAATAATATACACCTTAAAAAACACGAACACGATTGAAATTTGTAATAGAAACAGTGATAATTCTCAATTAATGTTATCATTATCGTATATTCCCCACTTGCACGAACGGTTCTATAAAATAGTTTTGTAAGACGCTTCAAATTCGTCTTGTATACAGTTTAAACAATAAATTAAATTCGAACTTTTCACTTAGAAAAGATGTAACCAAGCCACTCGATAAAAATGATGTCGTTTACCACATAGCATGTGCGAATTGCAACTGCCGTTATGTCGATCAAACATCAAGAGCTAAAAAATTAAAAATGGGAAAACATAAAAGAGACATAAAGAAAAAAAAGGATACGTCTGTAGTATCACAACATAGCATTGAATTCACACACAACTTTAATTTTGATGAAATAAAAAGTTTAGACGCAGAACAAAATTGCAAAAAGCGCCTGTTTTCCAAAATGTTAAATATACATTATTTCAATAATAATATTAATAGACAACAAGATACAGAAAAACTGAAAAATTGTTACAAGTCTCTCGTTAAGTCAATTAAGAAAGGAAGCTAACTTGATGTACATGATTTGAGGGCCCCTTCCATTTATGGTGTTAGGAAAACATGATATGTTTACGTATGTCTCACAAGGAACTGCTTGCGATTCTTATTTGATTGTATTATGTGCGTATACTGTGTAATTTGTGTATGTGCAAGGTATAAAAGTAACGAAACTTGAAACTCTGACTACATTACGATTTTACATCCCCTTCGTAAGAGTCAGAGGTATATTATACACTTTACTTAATTTCCGTTTATTGTATTTACCGAAATTTGTATTGTAAAGAATTTTTTTCGTTACTCATGGATTTTTATACTTGATGAGGGCCGGGACATTGTACGAACGGCCGAAACGTCATTTTATTCTTTAATAAATACAAAATTTGACAGTACTACCATTGGACGTTATTTTAATAGAATGATATTTTTCATTTAAGAGGTTATTTTTCAAAAAAAAATATTTAACAGAAAATTTCTTGTTTTTAGAAAACTTCGGGTTTTTTTACGCATAAATGAAATTTTTATAACTAAATATGAATTATGCTTATCGTTTGATTTACAAATAAAAAGAAAAATAACAATTGAAACATTAAAAAGTCATAGGTTTTTTTTTTATTGAATAATGGTCAATACAAAAAATGTTTTACAAATTATTTGACAAAAATACAATAGTTGTAATGTTAATTTTCATAGGTTTATAAAAAGTTAGGGATATAGAAAACTAATTTCCTTGTCCTTGTGTGGAGCTACCGGTGACAACTATAATGTTTATCGATAATTTATCTAATTGTAAGACTTTTTACTTTACGTGTAGTTTTTTATATTTATTTAACAATATTAATAAAAATAATAAAAATAATAATAACGATAATCATAAAAATCAACGCACTAAAAATGTAATGATTAAAAATAGCATTATAACTTGTTTTCAAAACATTTTACATAGCCAGTAAGCTCTGAGTACTCATTCAAAAAAAGTTTCTTATCATCATTTATAATTATAAAGTTGATCTGTTTGCCTCATAGACAGTGTGTAAATAATAGACTTTATGTGGAGGATATGTGGGGGGGGGTGTAACAAAATTAAGTAAAACGACCAAAGGTAGGTCTTTGGGGGCTGTCGGGAGTTGAACGAAAAAGTGAACATTTTATGGTACTGAATTGTAAGAAGCTTCTCTTTAATTATGACTTAATGTAAAAATACATATATTCACATACGTACGTGTATTTTGACGTACGCTGACACTCTACAAACAAACAGCTTATTTACGCAGACTTTTCCTGACTTATGCTGAAAATCTGCACAAGTTTTTAATGTGATGAATTAATATATATTCATGTCCAATTTAAAAGATTAAAGTAGATATGTACAATTAGAGGAACATTACTTCATTAAATTCGACCGCACTTTTTACACGCTAGCTCCAGTAACATATCCTATAAGTTTAAAATTAACTAGTCCAAAATGAGGGTACTTGGATCGATTTTCTGAATCGATCAAGTATTTCAGATCAATCTTTATATTAATTTTTTATCCTAAGGAACAAGTTTTCCGATGAATCGATCTGAGATCGCTTTCTCTAGTACAGAGTGCAGAAAATTGAAGCTAAGATTTAAAGAAATGACTAGCAAAACCATGATAGTGCTGAGTCCACTTGGCTACTGGTTCATGTTCAAAGGGCATTGATGTTATATATTATCTGTGAGGTAAGTATAGGTTCAGATCATGTATGTGACACAGCAGAAACAAAACTTCAAGTTGGAGAACCTGGGGTTTCTGTCAGACTCTTCCGAGCTGTATGTTAGTCGCACCAGCCAATATTTACGAGTTTTACTATAATAAACTTTATCTTAAGGGACGTCCCATACAAATAAAAAACGTACGGTTATATTATAATTATCGCTGTCATTTTATATACAAAGATTTATAATTAATGGGTAGTTCCGTATAAAGCAATTGTGTAATGCCTGGCTGAGTAGAGCGTTGAAATATGGGCTAAAGACCTTATGTTTAGATTGAAATAGATCTTTTATGAGTTCTTCGGAGAAAAAAAAGGTGGCTGGACAAGTTTCATATACATTTTGCGGAAAGAAATAATTTTGCTTATTACGTAGGTCTTAGTAAAACGGTTATTGATCGAGAAAAAAATCTAGCCATTACTAGCGTAATAGCCACTAGTCAATAATTTCATCTTAAAAATTGTTGAAGGAAGAAAGATATGAAAAATCAAGTATAAGATTGTAAAATTAGGGACTCTAGATAAAAGGCCTAATGAGCGTTCTTCATGGCCTGAAAAGTACCGAAGTACTTGCCAAGATGTAAATAGGCTAGTTATATTCGTACTGTTACCAAAATGAAAAGTGGTACCTAAAGGTTTAGACCGTGTCATGGATATTGAGATAATGCGAAGAACATGCTTTGTTGTGTCAAAGAGAATTGGCAACACTGCAAAGCATAAGAAATAGGTGGTAGATATGTGTCAATTGGTATAAGAACAGAATATGAAAGAAATTAATTAATTTAAAAAAAAAAATGAAGTAAAAAAAATATTCTTAAGGTATAATGAAAAATATGAAAAACTAAAAGTACTGGAATGATTTTGATTGCAGTGATAATGATTGTATTGAGTTACAGAGCCAAGTAGTTGACATTCGTTTAATAAATATGTTGGATTGCGTGAGAGTAATTTTATAAGATGCAATTTAAATGTCAGGGATCTGTTAAGTAATTTATTTTGCACAAAATCTATGTAAACTTAGTTTTATTTCTGGGTGAATAAGCCGGTTAATAAGTGAATTGTACACTTACACGTACCTTACTACCTTAATAGTTATGTTTGAGTGTTCATGTTATTGAACATGAAAAATAACCACATACAGTTACTAAGTACTAATGACAAAGCATGCCTGATAAAGCTTGTTTTTGTATGAATAGTATACATTCATTCGAATAGTTTTTACTACGAAATAATAAATGCAAACTAAGTTACAAATAGTCATATAAATTAGGAGTCAGCAATATTTTACCAAAATACTTTTTCAAGCTTTGCTCTTTCGGATAAAATCTTTTGTGTTAACTGCCATTACTGCATTTGAAAAAGGTCCTTTAATATTTTTACCCTTCATGGTTTTTATTTTAACTTTCAAGTTTGCCTGAAACAGTACTGGATATCTGGCTAAGATTTTTCGGTTGCTGTGTTTTAGTTAACTTTAACAGTGGTCACCTATTTTTTTGTATTTTGTTTTTTAGTTAACAAAAGAACAATAGCTGTATACATTTTCGAACATTTCCAGTCAACGTAACATAACGCACGTATCATTTTACGTCGTCAAACCTTTGTCCTTACGTTTATTCGTTAAATAATTAGTGTATAAGTCTGAAATTTCATATTTACTTAGAAAATTTCTAAGATGTATTAGTTTTCTGTATTGTCTGAAGCAAATTAATTATGTAAAGAAGACTAATTAACAAGTTTAACCTATCAGACAGATAGCGCAAACATATTGAGAGCTAATACAATTATCATGACAAAAAGCACCGCATCGGCGACATACTATCATAGCTTCCTGTATGCTGCATTCACAAGAACTAGTCGTATTTCCTTTCAATACTTCATTAAAAGATTCAGGTTTGTTTTCCAAGTGTAAATTAACCTTATGATTTTCACTTTTACACGTAACAGCTTGGTATGATCGTTCATCAGCACTCGCAGGTCTTCCATTTATGATTTGAGGATACATATTAATGATAGACATTCGTGGTGGCATAGGTGGTGCAGAAGATGAGCGAGGTATATTTTTTTGTAACGCTGCCTTATTTAGGCATGAATTTTGATCAATTTCTAAAAAACTATGTATATCCTTCTTATCATTCTCTATCATCTGAAATGTGGAATTCATATATGTAGTACAATATTAAAAAACATTTAAGTAAGTTTGTAAATTATCTTTAAAAAATAATATGATTTAAATTTATTTGCTAAGTAATACATTGGCACACTTATATCAATTGGGCAGGTAAACTACTACAAGTTTGTACTTTGCACAAAAAAGCAGTATTTGAAAATAGTATAATTTAATACTTAATAAATTACTGTGAAGTTGCTTCCCGGTAGAAAATTATCCAATTCACTATTATAGTCCTTGAATTAATTTCTACAACTATTATATGATTCATTGAAACTAATATAAGTAGTCTTCAATAGTGTGTTTTTAAGTTACAGTTTTTTCAATGAAATGTGTACTTACTATGTGTTCTAGAATTAACTTTGTTTTCACAAGAGAGTATTATTATCATTATAATCGAATGAGTAATTAATAATTAAGGAGAGAAAATTAATAACTAGAACAATTATAGAATCATTTTTATAACGGAATTGCAGTTAATTAGGGAAAACTGGAGAATGAGTGATACCTTTTTTTTAATGGCTAATTGTAGCTTAAATATTTAAGTTAGATAAATTAAAAAATTGATTCGTAGAGAGCAAAAACTTTACTTATCATAGCACGAGCTTATTCAATAAAAATCAATAAAAATAATAAACATTTTTTTTTTAAATTGGCACAAAGCGAGCCTCCTGAAATTATCAGTAGTGCCTTATAGTGAGGTGATTCTGCTAGTGGCAGGGGGTTGGGTGCTGCTAGCGTAGTAAACCACGATTATTTGAAAGGCTTACTAGCAAAATTAATTGTAACACCGAGAAATATTTTTTCTCTTCCCCAGTAATACCACTCTCTCTCCTTGAAAAAACTGTCAGCTTTCGCACTGCGGATTTTCATCTTATTTTTTTATTTTGAGAGTAATTTGTATTGCAAATTCGTAAACCACATGAATGCAGTCAACAAATAATACTTAGGACATCTGCATCGCGTATAAAACGGATTTGCTGTAATTAACTGTAATCAAAGTGTTTGTTTAGTACCAGAAAATGAGTATAAGGCTTTTTTAGTAGTCAAAAATTTACTTAATAAACGGTTTTTTTCTGTATACAGAGGTAACATACAAAAAGTTCACTATCTTTGATACTATCTAACATAAAACATGCCAAGACACTCATAAATAAGAAAAAATCCACTTTTACTTTATGTTAATAATGTTTAAATACCAATAAAACATAAGATTATATCAAAAGTTCTAATTTTAGCAGTAAAATAAATAGTACAATAAGAAATATAAACCCTGTTTAAACTATCATGTGATATCTATGTATATAATTACGTAGACATAAGCTCTAGCACATAAAAAACGTGTTTAACACTAATGTGCACCCAGCAAAGGTGGTATAACCAACCCCTTGGACGTTGTTTTGCAAGTGTTTTCAAGCTTACAAACCATTCTCGACAATTTTAATAACTATATTAGTCTTTCAGATTTTTTAACAAGGAACGTGCTTAAACAGTGAGAAATCGCTTGGCGACCATTTATTTTATACATCGATTTTTTTGATATTGATAAAATTAAAATAATATAAAATATAAGAAAATAAGTCCACCTACACAAAATGGTATGAATTTTATTCGGCTATGAATCAAATTTTTCTGTTGAATATACAACTATTTAAAACGAAGGGATAAAGCAAAAATCTTTATTTTATTTGGAAAACTGACTATTAGGAATCAATAAAATTCCAAATCAAGAACCTACGCATGCACTCAATAATTTTTACTTGTTTACATTAAGATAACTATTACTGTGTGAAATTTAGTCAACTATGAATTGCATGTTTTAACAAAACAAAATTAATTCAAAAAATTTTTGACCTTGAATCAATACTCATAACAATTTTTGTGTATAAATAAGTGGAAATAGAAAGAAAAAATTTTTTTAGAAAATTTTCTCCGTTATTTCAATAGAGTTAAAAATATGATTGCCTCTAAGGCACCCTTATCATTTCTATATGTCTTTTTCCTCGGACTTCTTCAACATGAGATAAAATTTGTTCACTATGTCGTCCGTAATTTTGTTGCGTTTGATGTTTTAAAAAACCCCCTCTCAGCCTCCCTCTTATCTACTTAATTTATTTATGCCCCTTAGCTTTCTTAACCACCCTTATTATTAAAATGATACTTGACCCCCTTCAGCCCTCTTCATTCTTAAAATACCCTTTCACCCCCCCCCCACTGCTTCCTATCATCCTATCATTTTTTATGATACCCAAACAAAGTACAAACAACTTTTTTAGATTGCCCGTCATTAAATCTGGTAAAACTTTTATTTCAGCTCCTTATTGTACTTTGCTCCTTAACGTAGTTTAATACTGTTGATGTTTACGAAAAGCACCCGAGTTGCCTCGGCCAAAACGTTTTGCCATACGTGTATAAGTTACTTACGAGTCACGGGAGTCAAGAGTAGACTAAAACTTTAGAGGACAAGTGACAGATGTAAAAAAAGCGATTTTTTCTCTTAATAATGCGTTTTTACGGTGTCAGAGCAAGTAAAAGAGGCCTTTGGTTGAAATAGGTCAACCAATGAGCGATGTTCTAGCAGACTAAATTGGCAGCAAAATAGTAGGTTTGCAAGATAATGTTTTTATGTTATGATTTCATATATAATGAAATCACAATTTCACAATGCCAATCGCATTTTTCTGACATGTGCGATGGAGTTTTTTGGATCAGTTATGATGAAAGCTCGCATCAGCAATAAAATAAACACCAAATACAAGTTTAAGTGTGACGAATAAGTTTCCAAATTTCGCAATTAATCCTATTGGGGATTTTACAATCAATCGTAAGTATAATGAAATAATGTGTTAATTTATAATTTATAAATTAGTATACATTATTAGAAATAAACTATCACTTAGCAAGTAAACTATTCATTTTTACATACAATACAATTTATGCATTTATACATGTAACGTACAATTTCAATACATACATGCATTCTTACAACGAGGCTGGTCGTATTATATGTGAGCATAGTATGAAATATTCACCTTAAATCTAATATATACACATGCATATAAGTGATGTATGAGCTCTACTTGTCACATGAGCTTGTGTCTATACAGAATACGTTTTGTATTAGTTTGACAGATAAATTGTGTATTTACTTATAACATGATTCGTTTGTATTAACTCGGGATGTAACACAATGTATTCTTTGTAAAAAAAAATTTTGAGGTTTCATATAAAAATACTTTTGTCTAATTACCCAGGTACGTCTCTGATTAAAGTTTTATTATTCAGTTCGCGTATTATTTTAAAAATATTGAAGTGAAACTTTTATAGGCATGTATTGAAAAACTAGTGGTGAGTAAAACTGGCTGATGTAACGTAAAAAGTGTTCATCCAGTTCTTGGTGGCAATAGGAGAATGAAGAGCGGGGAGCAGTGCACGGGAGTCTCCCTCTCTCTCTCGCATGCGCACAATCGTGCGTCATAGTTATTTTATCTAAATATATGATATACCACCTGTCTCTACCCGATAAGAAATAAGTCGGTTGGCAAACGTTCGGGCTGTTGCCACTTGCCACACCCATCAACGGGCCGAATGTGGTAGCCGATTCGGTTCCAATTCGGCTTATGTCCAAATTTGACATGTGGCCCGACAGACTCGGCAGCTGAAGGAGGCCCGAAGACTGCCTGAACGCAGTGTGTCGAGAAGTGGTTCATGAAAACATAGTAGACCGAAAGAAAATTTTCGGAATCTGACTATTTTTCTAGAAATCGACAAGTTTAAATGAGTTTACTATCAAAAACCACCCTTTAGAAATCAATTTTGAAATTCACAATTCAATACGCCAAAGCTCTGTTGAGCGCTCTTAAAATAGTCCTTAAACTTTATTTCGCAAGTATCTTGTTAACTGTAGAAAATAAGATAAAAATAAATAATAGGGTAAGAAAATATTAGCTTGTAAAGCGAAAAATTTTCGATCAATTTGGTCTTTTATTTTTGTTTGGAACAGCACAAAATTTTAAGATAAGAATTAATAAGGGTGTTTTTCCCGATGCCATGAGAGTGAGCGAGACAGAAAGCGCGTGAAAAAGAAGCTGCAGTATATCCACACGATCGTTATCTGCTGGCAATTGATAGGTATAGATTTACATGACGATATATGCAGCTGCTTGACAGCAAATTGTGTTATGCAGAGGTAGGGCCACCTTCGGCTGCCATACTGTTCAGTTTCTGAAGGCCACATGTCGAATTTATGCATGCGCCTCCATTCGGGCTGACAGTAATATTGTTCAGCACACAGCGGTCTGGCCGAATGATTTTGTTGGGTAGCCGCCTACTGACTTCTAATTGAGTAAAGCTGACAATTAATTGAGATATGAGGATTCTTTACTTAATGTCATATGGTAGATTCAATTTTTTACCAATGCTGCACCGATAGAAGCAATTTTTGTCCCACGTAACGGGACGAAAGTACTTTATTTCAGCGCAGTGTGGTGAAATTTTTTGGTTTTGCTCTACATTACACAACCAACAATTCGTACGTGTATTTATGCATATATCATAGCAAATATAAAAGTATGGGGAGAATCACGTCAACTGTCCCAACGCCGCGGTAGACGGCCCGCGCGGGCGTCAAACACGACGTTTTCAACTCGTCGTTTCGGTGTCAAAATTTTGATAAAAAAATTATCTAAAAACATATTCTTACGTATTTTTTCCTCAGCTTTCCAGTGGTGGCATCAGTTTTTCAAAAATTTGCTCCCATAACCTCGAAAAATGCACTTGTTTTAAAAACACGTTTTATCTCCATGATCTTCAACTTTTGGAATTTTTTTGATAGTCTAGATCGAAAGATGAGACATTTTTACGTAGATATCGACAATAAAAAAAGAGGGGTTTTTCGTTTTTGTGACGTACTTAAACGACGAACGAGACGATGCAAGCCGCGGCGGAAGGAGAAATTTGCATCATCTAACGATAAGCGAGAGAGAATCACGTTGCTCACCCTCACCCCGAAATTTTGGAACCGAAGAGAGCTTATGAAAGAATTTAGTTGCACAGATAGAGAAGCTAGGCAAGCTTTAAATTTAGTTGCAGAACGTGGCATACTCTCATGGCCCGATAAAAAAAAAAGGAAAAGTTTTATCTGCTGATGTTGAGGTCTGCGTCAAAATTTTTTACGAGCGTGACAGTGTCAGCCACTTGATGCCTGGAATAAAAGATTATGCTTCTGTGAAACAGGATAATGGTCAACGTGTTTATGTACAAAAACGATTATTACTTGGAAATTTGAACGAACTATTCATTTTATTTAAATAAGAGCATGAAAATGTCAAAGAGGGTCTCACGAAATTCGTCCAGCTCAGACCTCCTCACTGTATCTTAGCCGGAAGTAGTGGCACGCATAACGTTTGCGTATGCGTGCATCACGAAAACGTAAAACTAATGCTAGATGCACTAAATTTAGAAGAATTAACGAAACCCAAGGCAACACCACTTAAAAATTCCACGGACTGTTTGAACGCCATTGTTTGCGATAATCCTTCCGAAAATTGTTTTTTAGGAAAATGTTTAGATTGTCCCGATTTCGGAAAACTTCGAAGATTATTATTAGATTTGCTAGAAGCTGAAGGAATTTTAATACTTAATCAATATTTATCATTATTTATTTCTTTATTATAAAATTGTTGTATATATGAATAAATTTTATCAAAATGTTTATTATTTATCTATTGTAAACCCTGGTTAACTAATTGTTGTTTACATCGCCATGGCGTATAATGTATGTAATATAATGTAGTGCACTACTACATTATATATATTATATAGCCAAACAGACTCAACGTAGCAGACGACACACGGCTGACGCGCTGCTGCCGTGCGTGGCCTGGCCGCCGCGGCTCGCATCGTCTCGTTCGTCGTTTAAATACGTTATAAAAACGAAAAACACCTTTTTTTCTAATGTCGATATCTACGTAAAAATGTCTCATCTTTCGATCTAGACTATCAAAAAAATTCCAAAAGTTGAAGATTATGGAGATAAAACGTGTTTTTCAAACAAGTGCATTTTTCGAGGTTATGGGAGCAAATTTTTGAAAAACTGATGCCACCACTGGAAAGCTGAGGAAAAAATACGTAAGAATATGTTTTTAGATAATTTTTTTATCAAAGTTTTGACATCGAAACGACGAGTTTAAAACGTCGTGTTTGACGCCCGCGCGGGCCGTCCACCACGGCGCTGGGACAGTTGACGTGATTCTCCCCGTATATAGAATGTGCGAATCACATATAACATATATTTTATATATTCTATGCATTCGTGTGCTCAAATACGGAGTAATATTAAAATTTTTACTTTTTTAACTATCTGATTCTTAATGACCTATTTAAATTAGGTGTGGTCGAATTTTCTCAATTTTAATCGAGTATAACATCGAGTTTAATAACATACAAGTTGGAAGTTTTACTTCCACCAGGGGATCCCAAGATCCACACCTGGTTTTTACCTTTGCATAAAATAAACTATGTATACAGAATTGATTGATAAAATGTTATATCTATAGTGTTTTTAATATGTTTTAAGGCATTTATTTGGCTTTTAGACATTAAATATGTCACAAAATTTATCTTTTAATTTAAGAATTCTATTTATACAAAAATTCTAACGACCTTTGCTTTTGAATGTGAAAAGCTTGTGTCAAACAGTTTTTATAACTTTTTTAATTTAAAACAAAACACAAATTGTTTAAACTAAAAAAAGAAAATCTACTGCAACATCATTTTCTATAAAAGTTTCGTTAGTTTCATTGTTATGCGTGCTCTATGTTTTAAATGATGTTGCTCCTTTTAATCGTTTAAAAATTAATGTTCAAAACAAGTAAGAGTATATTGTGAAACAGATTTTTTTTATTCAAGCAACATTCAAATAAACAAAATTATAATTTGTTAATAAAAACAAGGTTAACCTACTCGTTAAAATAATAAGCTATAAAAACTTTACTAAGTGATGAATTCTTACTGTCAAAGTTCAGTTTGTTTTGTTACTTTTCATGAAAATATAAAAATGTTATAGTTTTATTAAAATATTGTAAAAATAAAATTACAAAAAAACTTGAAGATAAAAAAAGTCGATTTTCAGAAATCAATAAAATCGATATGAGAATAAGCCAACGAAAAGACCAAAATTTTTTTTCTGTAACGTTGATAAGTATTTGAAAACAAAATATCAGCTGTGTTGAATCAAAATCGGTTAAGAGGAGGTCACAGGTCGAGCTAATGACAATCTAAAGGTGTTTGACCATTTCACATTTAACTCTTTTTTATCTCATAGAATGAAATGGAATTTTGCAAGTGGACTATAAATAAATGAAGGACGCTTAACTTTTCGATTCAATTGAAAATATTTAACATAGAAGAGTGGATATGTGAAGCAGTAAAACACCTTTTAATTAACATAATGTCTATTTCCGACCGTCTCTTAAGAAGATATGACTGAATCTAGATGCCCCAGCAACTCCCCTGTTGCGCAGTCGTTGTGATGTCTTAAAATGAAAATGGCTTAAACAGCGCAGCCATATTGTCATCATTGCATTCGGGCTCTTGTTAGTCAAGTCCATACGTCTAAATGGAGTTCATCTACATAGAATTTTTTTCCTAGTCACCGGAAATTTCTATAGAATTGCTGTTTTACAGTATAGTGGGGTTATATTTGTGTGCATCTAAGGTCTGAAGATCCGTCTTCTTTTGGTATGTATATTTTTATCGCTATAAATTAATTAAAATTTTTTTTTGTGTATTTAAAGCTTCTTTTAACTTAGAATGTTAACATTTTAATTTGCAAATATAAATCCTAAAAATCTCACCGAGTGAAGTAACTGGAATATATTTATGATTTTCTAAATCATTGATGTGAAATTCTTTTTTATTTTTCAATTGTTAGGCAGATCGATCTTTCTCTCATATTTATCACGAAAGCTCAGTTCACTTTATTCAAAATAAAAACCTTTTTTTAAAACTATGAATAATATACGTATTTTCTAACAATTTTTATCACGTGTCAGAAATAACGATGTGAGCTCTACAGAGATGCTCCAATTTTAAAAAGCGTGGTTTATGCGTTATATCAAGTTCCACAAAACAAAAAAATTGTTAAGCTTACGTTTAATTATTTAAGATAATAAGGAATCCATGATTGAATTATTAAAATTTAAAAGGATAGATACAATATAGTTGTCACTGTTTTTAAGCTGAGAAATATTAAAAACAATAAAGTATAGCTTTCATCCAAAATTAGTTATAATTTAACAGCTTTTAAAGTAGCATCAAGTTCGAGAAAAAGAACTGTAACAATTTGAAATTGTACTTCGAATCGTCACGTTAAGTCTCAAAATTTTTTGGCCCGACACCACAATACCAAATATAATTTTAAGCTGTTATAAAAATTTTTCTCGAAAATAAAACATTTTTGAAATTTGGTTGATAACGCCGTTACACCAATGAAACGGCTCAACACCTAGACGTGTATAAATTTTATTCATGTGTAATAAACAGTTCTTAAGGAAGTTTGGGAGTATCATTCAGAGAGGCGAGGAACGCGGGATCCCCCTGCCCACGCAGATGTTCCCTCTTTACCGCGCACCTCCTCTTGCACTCAACGAACTTTAAACTGTACGACTGTAATTGATTTTATTTTAAAAAATGCCTTGAAAGTCGTGATCATTTTTGTTGAGCATTTTCCTTTTGTACTTGAGCATTTATAAAAACTTTTTTTTAATTCAACACATTTATAATGTGCCCTCATTTTTAATTAAAAGGCAACTTAACCTTCTTTTGTCATAAGAGACCATGATAAACTAACAATACTTGCAGTCATATACGCTCAAATATAGTTTACTTTGGACGATTCTACATCTCAAACTTTTCACCTAAACCTCACTAACAATCCGTGTGTATTCGTACAGACTATTGTCTAAGAATACTATTAATTCTTTTTCTTATACTTAAGGTTTTATCTAAAAAAGTAGATTTTTTCGCTCTAAGTAACAACTTTTAGTTTGTAACTGTCACTGACTGCATAAATATCGGTCTAAAAAGTTCCAAGTAGTATATGCTCATGAACAACCATCAATTTCGAAAGTTTAAAGGAAAATTAATATTTTCCCTCACTTTACGTGGAAAATCATATATATATTCCTATGTTATATAATTGCTAGGGCGAGGACTCCCACACTAATCCTCCACGCCCGTTCACAACTCCTCTACCATCACCCCAGCAACCCCCTTAACCCTCTCGCAAAATAAGGGAAAATTCGATTATTGTTAATAATATTTTAACCCAACAAAATAATAGGCGAAGACCTACTGAGCCCAGCCCTTAATTTTCAAAGCCCTCCTACGATCCCTCCACAGACCCCCCCTCCCCGTAGTTCTCCAACAGAATAAAGGAAAATTTCGTTAATTTCACCGTTATTTTAACTCATTAAAAATCTCCCTTATATTTTGTAACCCCCCCCCCCTGCGACCCACCGAAATATGTTACCGATCCAACACCCCTTGCAATGTAAGGAATAATTCTACAGATTTGTAGCAGCTCGGTTTATAGTACATCGATAGGCTATTATATACAGAATGGTGTGGCACTTTATTAAATGGCAGAACTTGAAAGCTTGGACGAAAGTCGGTGCCATCCAATCTACGTCGTTTTCAGATATCTTCGAATACTTCAGAAAGTATTAGTTTTAAAGTGAAAAATACATTGAAGCGTTAAAATTGCAGCAAATTTAAATTACTGGCTTTACCCAGGTTTCATACAATCGACACCGTGGGCACCGTTAAATGTGCATACATTTCATCCCCATCAAGTTGGAGATTGGCGCGCAGAGCACTAATGCTCGTGTTAATGTTTCATTGTATTTGATTTTCACAATGAGTTTTGTTGGTATGTAAAAAATCGCTACTAGCAGTGAATAACTTGGATAGGGAGGCACTATACATCTTTTAATTGTTGCTTGATTCTGCTAATGTAAACTTACTCTCAGCCAGCATTTATGATTACACGAGTAATGTTGTAATTTTTGTTTACTTAAGTATATCAGTAGAGCCCAGCTACAATCAGTGAGTGGCGACAGCAGCACTATTAAATAAATAATACACAACTTGTCCCAGGTATAAATACAAAAATTGAAATTACAAGACTTAACAAACGACTTATTTTTTCTTACTTATTAATAATTATAAATAAACAATTAATTATATCATTTTCTTGGGTTTCATTAAATAAAAAATCAAAACTTATTCCGAAAATATTATAGCTCTGACACAATCTGTTAGTGAGGGGTTGGTGCGCATAGCGCGCAGAAGGGCGTAAGCCGCACTAGTATATATATATATAGTATTGGAAATCAAGCATGCTGAACCATGAGCGTTTGCTTATACTACACGCGGAAAAGTTAGGCCAAGGAGAGAGAAAGGTTGGGACGAGGAAGCACAGTCATGTGCGAGAGAGAGAGTGTAATTTGATTTTAACATAGTTTGTTAATGCCAAGGGTTATACGTATACATACGGCACAAGGTTTTCGAACAGTAATAAGAAATATTAAATTAAAAAATATAAAATATACATGTGCAATAATTCCACACAATGAACTAATAACATTTGAAGTACTATATAATATCCATGTAAGCAGTAGAAATTCTAGAAGGCATTTATTGATGAGCAATACGATACAACGACTGAAGTATAAGAACACACATAAACAGATTTCATTTAAGGGTATGTAGAAGTACGCAGGTTCTTCTTTAACTCGTTGAGCTGCCACTGCTCGCTCCGTCCAGCACGTTTTTTTAGTACTTGTATTAACTAGAAGCGCTTTGCTTAGATAAATGGAGAAACTCTGAAAAAGAGAAACAAAAATATGCGGCACAAAAATTTAAAACTGCACGTGGCACATTAAAATCAGACAAAGGAAGATGCTCCAAGCCACGCAACTCCTTATTGACCATAAGTACTGCGACTCTTGCGTGCTAGAGATTTTGCATATTGTTTTTGCTCAAAAGTAGTCCTGTCTAAGACTCAAACGCAACCATGCTAGTTTCGTATAGTATTGGTCTATTGATGCATCCCGTCTGAGATTAAAAATAAATTTGACGATAGTATTACAAAGCCTATTTAATTTGATAGAAATGTAATCTAACAGAGCCTCACAGACCAAGCATGTATAGTCGAAGTGGGGTATGACAAGGCTGGACGCTAGCACTACCTCAAATTAGCTAGTCAACAGTCCAGTTTGGTAGCGTAGACGATAGAGTACTTCATGAACCCACGAACAAATGGCCGCTACGTGAGCATTGCAATTTAAATCGTCTAAGAGCATGGCACCAAGAGTCTTAACTTACTTGGTAAAGGGTATCGCATAACCACCGGCCATGAGCAGCAGTAATTCAGTCATATCTATGCGCATAATATTTTGGTTGGTGCCCACCAAAATAGCGTACAACTTATTAAAATTAAATTGCAGCCCATGATACTCGCCCCAGCCCAGAACTCTGCCAATGTCGTCATAAAACCGCGGAATAAATAAACCAAGCTCCAAAGATCTGCATGTAAGGTAGAGCTGTGAATCATTGGCAAACAAAACACCTGAAGCGTAAAAAAGAACGGACAAAATACTATTAATCAAAAGAAGAAATAGTGGTGGCCCAGTAGATGATTCCTGCGGTATTTTTAACGTCGTTGCAAGAAACTCAGACCGAGCACCAAGCGCGCTGACAGCTGACAGAGAATGGCCTAAAAGACAGTCATAAAAACAACGCAGTGAAACGTCCACGAAGCTCAGAGGACTCATTGTTTTAAGCAGCATTGTGTGGTGAATGGAAAACCGTACAGTACAAAAATGGTGATCCTCTTAGCCTCCATTTGCCTGTGCCTCTATTTCTGCAAAAACCTGACTGCATGGGTGAAAGCAACTTCCTCTCCTCCTGAAATTCTGTTACTCTATGTGCTATCAAAGTGTCCAATACTTCCACAAAGTAAACTTGGTTTACAACCAGACAAAAGTCATTGGGGCTCTGGAGGTTTGATACCTTACCCAAAGGGACTAAAATCGAACGTTTTATGTAACCAGTTGAACACAGCCTGAGAAAGACCAACTAAAAAAGCACGTCAAAATTGATATAAAAATCTGTAAAGTGAATTCAGATAGAGATCCTTTGATTTCAAGTCACCACAGGACTTTTTTGTTCACAGAACGAGATCGCGTGCTATGCTCCATTTAAAGGTAACAATTAAAGAGTCAGATGCATTCCTACTTAGACTGGCCATGCCATTAGGCTGCTTGTAAATAGTTAGTCTAGAGCTAGTAACATCTGGAAAAAGAGCCCGTAAAAAAAGCAGTAAAAATATACTGTTTTAAAAATCACTAACATTAATATTTCCAGACCGAAATTTTAAGCTCACACAAAAACTTTGAATTTTGCTGTTTGCTTAAGCTTTGCACGAAGTTCTGCATTTTTCTTTACGTGCCGAGTAATTTGCACTGAGTTACTGTTTACGTGACTATTAAGTTTTTTAAAGTTGTATAGGACACCACTTTTACGCTAGAGTGCACGTTTCAAATAAAATTTTTTAACAAGTCTTCTAAATACTTAACGATAACATTGTTAATAAATTATAAACATATAGTGTGGCTCAATCAAGAAAAAATTTTGTTCGAACAAATCGATTAATTATTTATAATAATATAGCCCTTTGATATTAATAATTAATCTTGGCTTTTAAGACACTTTACACTGACAGTTCAAATCATTTTCACAATCCTGTTATCACTGCTATCTTCTAAAGTTGAGCTTCCTTGCGACAGGTCGCACTTTACCGAGTATTATCTTCTGTAACGGTGGTAGGGGCAACTCAGCAATTTCTTCGTCTGTATTTTCAGAAGGGTCTCTTTCACTTTTGCATGCTCATCGCGCCAAGCCTACCATCTCTGGCGTCTATTTGGATGGTGAACAGGGCATTCACTAGAATCCTCTACGACGTCAGTGTAGAGGCAGTAAGGGTTTTTGTGTGGTCAAAAACACTTTGTTGTTTTTCGGTCAACTCGAATATATGATCTTTCCGCAGAAGTTGAGTCAGATGGTAAGTGACAGGCATAATCAGGAAAAAACTTTTAGTACCAGGAAACCGTGCTTAAAAAATGACGTAGCTGCCTCAAATTCCAGGGCAACAGATAAGTAACTATCAGCTTAATATTCGTTGGATCAAGGCGAAAACCTTCACCGTTAATAAGGATCCAAAGATAGCGGACACCCTCGAGACAGAACTTACTTTTTTCCTTATATATTGTAAGACCCGCAGCTTTCATCCTTATAAGCACGTGTTCAAGTCACTTCAAATGCACCTTAGAAGTCTTAGTGACAATAATGATGTCGTTAAGATAAGCGTAGGGGGAGGGCTCGAGTTCAGGACCAATCACTATCTTGATCGATAGCTGGAACGTGGCTAAGGCTTAGTTTCAACCCTAGGGCACTCAGCAAAAATGAAACAGGTTCTTTCCCAGCATGTTAAAACCTGTGATCTTGCGGAAGAATCTGAAGATGCTCAAATCAAGTACGGAAGTAAATAGTACTTTGCGAAGCTTGCAGTTTCCATGTACGACAAGGGGTATGTGTCTAATTCTGATATAGAATTTGCCTTCCTATAATCGACGCAGAAGTGATGTTTCCCATTCAACTTTTTCATCATCATGACAGGGCTTGACCAGCTACTGTTTGACAGCTTCACTATTTCATTCATAAGCACTTCATTTATCTTATCATGCATCTTCTTTTGCAATTTCTCTCACAACACATAAAAGCACTGTAAGAGCTTTTTCGTAGTGAGCCCAATTTCGTACTCAATCCATAAAGACAGCTAATAAGCGCTTCTTAACTAACTAAGCCATAGACTAGCCAACGGACTTGCTCTTTCTCTGAAGTTCACACGTCAACGAGTTACATCTATCTCATCGATTCAATTGTGGCTTATTAGCCATCTAATGGCCAGCGAACTTGCTCTTTTACAAAAGGTGTCATAACGGTTAGGCCGATAGAAGTGAGCTGAGTCTGTCTCGTCGACTTAACTGCAGCGATCTTAAGGTCAGACTTTCCTTCTCCCTGTAAAAGTTGATACACATATACATTGAAGGTCACTCGAAAAAATCTTATGAAGGTCATCTTTAAGTTCTAGCAGTCGTCCTTTATTCCGGGTATGATTGCAACTATAATGTTCTTCGTTTGTCTAACGAACTCTATTAGGATAATTACACAACCCACGCATGAAGCCACACATATGCCCACCAGCTCGACTTCTTTCTTATCGCTAGGACTTAGGATCCGGCTCTATGCGCTGGCTAATCGTAGGTCAATCTTGCCCATCACCATCTGCCTTGCATTAATATCTACAAGGGCTCGAAATTTAAACCCTTGCAGTGTAAGTAGAAGCCCATACCGGCCCTTTTTCCTCACAGTCTTTTATTGGGACATTCTCCCTGAGCAAGTAAGGAGAGCGGAGTGGTGAGGCGTAGGGTACACCTGACAATGAGAACTGCATAATCTTTGGGAGCGTGATTTTCTTACATACGCCCCTAAGTGAGGGTTTCCCGGATTGCACAAATAATCCGAAAAGTAGTAGTCAGTAAAATTAAAGCTAGAAAACTCCAGTTTCTCTGGTAGAAGCTCCCTTAACTTCATCTATCACGTGGTTTCTCGCCTTGCTACTGTCCTCTTCTTTTTTTCACAGCGATACTTTACACAAATCTCTCATCTTCCCGTTAGCTCTTTTATCTTTCATCTTTTTTTTTGACTGACGATCATTATTTTGGCGCACATCTTTAAACAAAGTAAAAAAATTAGTACGGGGGCCACAGTCTTATAACTGATCGCAGGTGTCATAAGAGAGACAACAGCCACTTCTTTTGGTAAAAACTGTCGAGAAGCGTCGAAAAAAACTTTAATCGCTATAACAAAATTCGTGTATACTTTCATTTTTTTAAATTTTTTGGCTTAAAAACGTCGTACTTAGTACGACATAAGCGCGTATCCATCCCGTTTAATGCTGCCTGATAAACTAAGCAACACTCTGTAACAAAATTCGTTTAAATCATAAATTCATGTTTTATAAAAATTAATCATTGGTTATTAATGTATGAATCTCACGGTAGTTTTAGGGAAAAATTAAATAAATTATAACAATAATATAAATTCAATACATTTATAGGTGATAATAATTTTTAAAAAAATACAGTTTTATCAAGTTTTTATTGTATATCATCTTCAGAATTAGCGACATGTTTTCACTCCGTAGCAGAACAGAGTTTTTCCAATTGTTTGATATTCTAGGTGGCACGTATGGATTTTTACGCACCGTTACGATAAAAACATGCAGTTGCTATTGTTGGGAGTTCAAACTCTGGGTATTTTTTTTTTTTTTTTTTGATGGAGCGGAGAGAAGAAAATCTTCATAGATACCCCAGCTAATCCGGTGGTAGTGTCGGATTCACTTAGTGTGTCTACCGACTAAAAACTAACCTCCTCGCATGGGGCAGGTCCATGAGGACCACTTCCCTAGAAGACAAAAAGGCGTAAGAGGAGAAAGAAGAAGAAAAATAACGGAGGATTTCGGAGGCCAGCTCGCTCTCAAAGGGATGAGAGGAGGGGCACTTACGCATCTGGGTGAAGCTCGAAAAAAAATCTGGATAATCAACCATGTTATTCACTTAAAAATTTAACTTTTGAAATTACCTTTTCTTCAGTTCTCCAATTATAAAATTCTTCTTGGCATCTTCAAGATTTTTTAGTAGTACATTACCAACTTCTGTATAGTTAATATTACAAGATTTCTAATCTAATCCATGATGGTAAAGCTTAAGCTATAAATTTTTACGCTTATACTTTTGACTCCACTTAAGCCAAGGAAAAGGTGGTTTAAAAAGAAACACATGAGGTTCAACGCTCTTACTTAACGAAAAAATTGCTAATTCTTTTACCACATTATCGTTACCAGGCTTTCGTAAGCCTTGCAAGTTCACGACATACTCCATCACAGCATAACATAGACTGACTTGAATAAATAATTCTGTTTCATCTTTTGGGAGCAAGTTAAGGAAAGTTTTCTTACATTCCCACTCACGGAATTATACTCAATTATGCGATCATGTAGAATCAGACAATAAGCGGCTGTTCTTTTCCGAAAAATTATCTCTTGACGCAAATTCTAAACGCACATCAGCTGGTGCGCTTTTCAAGCTTCAATTTGTATAAAACAGTTGACAACGAAGAGTGGCATGTATGAAACAATGATTAAAGCGACTCGCATGAGCAACTTTCTGACCTTTACAGTTTGTTTGAAAGCCTGAAACAACAAAGCTTGGCACTTCAAAGTTGATTTAATATTTTTATGGTCAAAAAATGGTTCATAGTGGTTACAAGAAAGGGATATTCATACAACTCCCAAGTGCAAAAACTCATGGAAATTGGCTTATCTTTTGCAATAACATTAAGCTGACAAATTTTAAGTCTGTCTGACGCACTTACGTAAAGCATAAGCCGTTCTATTCAAGTCAATGTAATTTTTAAGTCTTCGTAAGTATTATTAGCAACTGTTTGTGCGACTAAATTCAAGTCATTTCTCGATATCGTTAGGATTAATTCATGCTTTGCATTTACTACAACTTTACCATAGTCCTCAGCAAAGCCAAGTATCGTGTTTAAAGAAATAGAAGCATCAAAATAACCTTCATCGCTTACCAATGTGTTTGTTTCTGTAATATCTAGCCATCCTGCGTTTTCTAGCATTTAACTTTGACCTGGATAGTATGATATCCAACCTTTCATTTAAGTTGATATACCAACATTTTTGCACTTCTCTCTTTAAACGGCATTGAGTTTGTAGCGAATTTCTTGAAACAAATGATAAATAGCATTATTCACTAACTCAGTTCGCGTTACTCCAGTATTGTTGTTTAATGTAATACGTCCACAAACATGTAGAGCCTTTTGTGAGGGTGAGACATAAATCTTGATGTCAAATTGAGATGTGAATCTCATTGTTATTGTTGAATGCTAAGAAAACGTAAGACTGATGTGCATGAATTTCATAGTGCACAAATGATTCGTCTTATGTGACTTCTGACAAAATGTTGAGAATTTCTTTCATCTTTAAAACAGCAGGAAAATGTGTAAATAAACTTCAGCCAGCGTTCGCTTTTAAGCCTAAGTTTTTTAAAAACTGTACGTTTTGACGTATCAATGCATTGGTTACTTGTTAATAACTGATTGATCTATGCCATGTTGTTTTATTTATATATCCTTGATCAAGTACTTTTTTTTTTCTTCACGACATGTAAACTATTTGTGTTGGAACTTCAAAAATTTTGTACCTAGGAGTAACTGCAGTGAAAAATTTATGAATTGTATAAACTTTACGTTTATTCATACATGCTTAAGTAGTAATGTTACACTCAACTCGAAGTGCATTTATTTTAAGAAGCGATACAGATTTATCTGACTCATAAGTTTAATTTTGTGCGAGTATGCGTTTTGTAAAACCTAAAACTGATCCAAACGAGTTAACTGGTCAAAAATCAATCAAGTAGCTACACAGAATTATGCTACGAAGCGTATTATTGTTTGGCCTTACACTTATTGAAATATCTTCAGGTGTTAATATGTTGATGGAAAAATTTTCTATATCTTGAATTTCATAGCTGCCCGTTAGTAAAGTAACCACTTCTTTACTCATGTAAAATTTATTTTCCTCTTGACAATGTTAGATATATAATTAAATGTTAGTTATTCTACTAAACCAAGAACATAATTTTTTTACGATGAGAGCTCAATCGGGAAAAAATTGTGCTTTAAGAACGGATGATGTACTAAATAAACTAAAAGTAAATGAGTCTGCCACGACGGTTTATCAATATATAATATTTTTTTTTTTAATCATTTGCTTACAAAGGCTAACAGTTAAGGTTTTTGATTAAAAATCTTAAAAAGAGATGACCACAGTTATAAGTACTAAATTCTGAATATCTTTTACAATTATACTTAACAATACCAACACCAAGGTAAAACATCAAATCTAACGGTGGTTGTAGATCATCAAAACTATCAAAATTTGTAACATTATCATCATCTTTTTTTTGTATGCAACCTAATGAGTACTTTGATGAACTTATTCTTAATTTTGATTTTACTTTTGTTGCGCTGCGCTCAGCAACAGTGGTAGCTTTTTTACCAATACTTGAATCTTTAGCTTTAAATTGTTGCCAAGCCCTTTTATCAATCGGTTAACACCCAAATCTCTACGAGCTGATATTTGAGCTAGTTTAGGGCCCGGTCCGCAATACTGATATCCTGGTACGTGCAGTACTACTGGCAGTTTGTGAAAGGCTGTATTTATAAGATCACGAGATTTTCGTCGATGAATGATCATCACTTCTCGAGTGTGAAACGTTAACTAAGCTTGTAGATATCAGTGGCACGTTATTTTTGTTAAAAAAAAAAAAAAAAAAAAAAAAAAAAAAAAAAAAAAAGGAATAAACGTTTAAGATCATGCTCATTAAACTATTACTCTCCATCTCAATTCAGTCAGCGTACAGTTAACATGAGCTACATCAAACATTATGATAAACTTCCCGTCATCAATTTTAATGATATTAAATATTGTGTAAATTTTTGGGGAGTTCGAAAACATGAATTTGTCGTAATAGACAAGGAAAGAGATGTAAATAAGAGTAGATGTAGGAGTGGATTTTACTCCTTCGCAATAAATATTACTCATTTTTGTTAAGTATACATCAGTCTTTTGTTAACTATGAAGCAGTAAACATGGACGCATCTTATCAGAAAAACACCTCCTTCAACAAATTCAAGAAGCGAGAGAAGTTGTTAAACGTAAGGATTGATTGTTGAAGTAAGGAAAAGAAAACTATTAAAAATAAATTAGTAATACTTTTAAGCCTATTCCTAATCCACTTCATGAAATCATCTCTAAAAAAATATGAGGACAAAAATCTATCACAAAGCTTCGAATCCTAATTTAAAGAGCCTATGAAGTCTTTTTAGCCTTTTAAGAATAAAAAATATCGACACATCAATGTTTTAGCCAGCTAATACTAACAGTGATTATGAAAATACGTATTTATCCAATGATGTTATCGAAGACTACGATACTGATGTTGAAAAAAGTAATCATGATGATAATTCAGTGCATAATATTAATAAAACTTTATGTATAAATTCATTTAAAAAAAAAAACTCGACTAAAACAAGCCGAAATTGTATGAAACTCATGGGATAAGAAAAAAACAACGGAGAACACTTGTATGACGAAAAACCGTTTCTGCTGGTTGGGCCTCGCAGTTAGGCCGATGAAAATCTTTGAGGGGGGCTTTCCCTTCCTCTTATACTTAAATAAATAAACTACCCTACGTTGTGTAAACCCAATAATTATGAGAATAAACCAACACTTTATTTTTAAACTAAATGATACGATAGAAAAACCGCACATTTAAATCGCTCACAGAGCTACCGCACGCAAAATAAACTGAATGGATAAAATTTAATAGGCGCGTCCGCCCTTAAAAAAATAAATCGGTCGCAAGACCTGTCATCGACCACAATGGGTCTGGAAACAAAAAATGAGGTGATCTTTCGAGATACGATCCTCGTAAGAATCGGTTACCGAAGTATCAAATACTCGGGCACGTGGACGCGTCTTTTTTAAAATACAAAGAACGAAAATGCTATTTTAAAAACAAAACAACTAGAAGTCTATCCTTCCGTTGAGCTGCGCAGACTGACTCACCTCTATGCGTTCATAGGGCACTTAGCATAGAGGGCGCCCAAAATTATTATTTTATTTTTTATCCGCCATCTAGCATAAAGGCGCGATTTTTCAAACCAGCGCACTTTATCTAGAGGCATACAATAATAAAGGCACGTTTGCCTGCGGCAGCTTTCTATGCGTGCATAAATCACAAATAAAATTAAAATAATACTAATGAACAAAAATCGCCGTCACACACTCCCCCGTTGCGAGGTGAGCGAGCAAAGATTTACATTTATAATCAAGTTTTCTTTTTGAACCAACGAAACAATCCGAATAACTTAGATCATCTCTTTTTCTTTCAATTATATCCTAAAAAAAAACAAAAAAAACGCTTTACAAACATTGTGCTAAAAATTCTTAAGTGTTCTATTCTGTTTTTTGAACTCGTCTTCTGTTGGCAACAAACATAGCGTTCGCAAATTGCGTTTGTACAGGCCACTTTGAGTTTTAACAGTCACGACGCGAAATACGCCGTCTTCTCCCGGATGTAATTCCACCACTCGACCCAAACTCCAGTGCAGCGTTGGCGCATTCTTGTCAATCAGAATAACAATAGTATCCTTTTTGATGTTGTCAAAGGCCTTGGATTACTTTTGTCGCGTTTGCAACTCGGACAGATATTCTACGGACCAACGATCCCATATCCCTTGCCAGATTTTTTCCAAGGCCTGCTAGTCATTGCGCTATCGGGTCATTGGGGTCAGTCAAGATCGCGAATAAAGGGCGAGAGTTTATAATGGCTTCGATTTCAACAGCAAGAGGGCTTAATTCTTCGAACGTATATAAACTATTTACCATTGCTCTCTTCATATGAAATTTGCAGGATTTAACCACCGATTCGCACAGACCTCCAAAATGAGGTGAGAGAGGCGGAATGAATTTCCAAGATATTTTTTTTACTAAAGCTTCAGCATAAACGCGCCTTTGAAATTCATCATCCTGCATCAGGACATATAATTCTCGCAGCTTGTTATTAGCGCCTACAAAATTAGAGCCATAATCCGAGTAGATTTCGGAGGGCACACCACGGTGACCGACGAAACGCTTCAGAGTACCCAAAAAACAATCGGTACTCAAATCACCCGCCATCTCGATATGAAATGCCTTTGTTGCCATGCAAATAAAAATACAACCGTACGCTTTGATTTTTGTTCAATTTCTCTTTCTCTTTTCCTTCGCGTTTACCGGTCCGAAAAAATCTATACCCGTCGTGTCGAATGGCCACGTCAAATTAACTCGCTCTTTAGGCTGGTCCCCCATCAAATATTTAAACGGTACAGGATCCGTTTGTGAGCCAATATTTTTGAAGCAGGTGATATTGTTTAGATAACGCTGCCGTGTGATAAAATTTTTCATGACAATCGCGGATTAAAAAATCGGTAAAAACATTGCGCGACGGCAACAGCAAAGGATGCTTTTAGCAAAATGGAATATTTGCGCGTCTCAAACGACCGCCCACGCGTATCAAGCCTTCGGCGTCTAGGAATGGGTTGAGCGCACCAATTTTTGGACTACGTGATTCCCCGCGCTCCGATAATCGTTCAAGCTCTTCCGCAAAATATACACGCTGCACCAAACCGATTAAGCGTCTTTCCGCGACTTCAGTTTCGGCCACGCTCAGCGTTTTACAATCATTGCCTTTTGTTACAGCCACCTCATTCATGCGCGCCTGACCGAACTTGCCACTTTCGCGAAGATAACGAAGCCATCTCAAATAAAGCGCAACTCTACGAATCAAACATCGAAACGTAGATACTGATTCCAGCAACCTTTGCAAAAAAATTTTACCGCAGTCGCGAGCCAATAAGCAATAAATCTTTCTCAAACCCGGCAGCTCATTTCTTAACGCTAAATTCGATTCGGGCCAACAATTCTTTGACTCTTTTAGCCAACACGGTCCATTAAACCAGATCCGATTTTGAAGATATTCGCGCGGCGATTGTCCCCGTGACAGAGCATCGGCCGGATTGTCCTTTGTACGCACGTGCCTCCATTCTATACTACCGCAAAGCTCTTGAATTTTCGCAACCCGATTCGACTAAAAAATTTTTAGCGTACTCGGGTGTTTTTGCAGCCATTGTAAAACTATCGAAGAGTCAGACCAAAAAATTACTTTGTCCACGCGAAACGTAATCGCCGAGCTGACCTCACTGTACAATTTTGCCAGAACGAGCGCGCCGCACAACTCTAGCCGCGGAATGGTTTGCTCTTTAAGCGGCGACACGCGACTCCTGGCGCATAAAAAATGAATCTGTACTTCTCCTTGCTTATTCACGGTTCTCACATATAAACACGCGCCGTATCTCCTCTTACTCGCGTCTGCGAAACCGTGTACTTGTACGTCGGCTGGCTTTCTAATTAAAACAAAACGCGGAATTTTTAATTCGGCGAGAATCGGTAACTGCTCTACGAAAGCTAACCAGGAAGTACACAAAGCGCTGGAGACCAACTCGTCCCAATCTAATTTTTCCTGCCAGCATCGACGAATAAAATCTTTACCTATTAATGTTACCAGCTCAACGAGATCCAAAGGGTCAAAGATTCTGGCGACCTCGGAGCAGATTAAACGTTTTGTGACCTTTTCGCCGGTGCCACACGGACTCACCATAAATAATAAATTATCGCGTTTTGCATCCCAGGATACCCCAAGCATTTTACGCGTCGCGCTCTCTTCATCCGCGAATTCGATATTACCTACTTTTTTATCCAAGCCGCGCAAAGCTCTGGCATCGTTCGAAGCGAATTTTCGCAACTCAAAACCTCCTCGGGCTGAAAGGGCTATAACTTGGTCGCGCTTTTCAATCAGCTCGGAAAGGGTGCTTGCACCTGAAATGAAATCGTCCAGGTAGAAATTGTTTTTCACGGCCTCGGCGCCAACGAGAAAACGCGAGCTTTCGTCATCCGCGAGCTGGTGCAACGTCCGAATCGCTAAAAATGACGAAGGTGATAAACCGAAGGGCACTGTAGTAAGCTCAAAAACGGTAAACTTGCCTTCTCGCTCCCAAAAAACGCGCAAAAATCGCCTGTCATCCGGATGCACCCAAATTTGACGGTACATCTGCGTGATATCAGCCATAATCACATATTCATGTATGCGAAACTTTAATATGTGCGCAAAAAGCCTCGCTTGTATGGCCAGACCTACCAATAACACGTCGTTTAGCGATATTTTATGCTCGGTTTTAGCGGAAGCGTCGAACACCACCCGCGTCTTTGTCGTATCGCTCAAAGCCTTTATCACCGCTCGATGCGGCAAATAAAAACCAGGCAAGGACTCATCCTTTGCTTCGACCAAATGCCCTAGACTCAAATACTCCTCAATAACCTGTGTATAATCGCGTTTTAATGTTGGATTAGAATCTAATTTTCTTTTCAAGGTTTGAAAACGTTTTAGCGCGGCATCTCTCGAATTTCCAAGCTCCGGCTCTAGCACACGGAAAGGTAATCGCACCATATAAGCGACCTGAGCTTTCGCGCTTGATGTTCTGCATCAAACGCTCTATCAAATTCGTTAAGCTACTTGCTTGGCATTTAGCACTGAAGGAAGCAGTGGAGATCTTCGCGTTTCCGGCCAAAGCCCAGCCCAAAAGTGTTTTCTACAAAATGAGATCGATATCCCCCGAGATAACTAGCTGACCTTGACAAAATAATGCAAGCGTAGCTCCAGCGCCGATTAAAACGTCGGGAATCAAAGGCCTGTGGAACTCGGGATTGGCGAGCTTTATGTTGCGAGGTATTTTAATTTTTTCACGCGGGAAAACTTCACTAGGCACCACGCCCGAGATTTGTGGTATAACCAAAAAGCTGAGAGGTTTCCTAAAGTTATTGTTACTAAAATAAAACGCGCACTCAACGATTCCTCGACTCGTTGTGCTCTTATTATCGATCATTCTGACAGAAAAAAGACACGGCTTTGGTTTTAACTTCAATTGCCTTGTTAGTCTTTCGCTTATGAAATGCACTGAAGCCCCGGTATCCAGTAGCGCTCTACATGCGATAAACTCCCCCGCCGAGTCCTTAAAACGCACGCGTGCAGTTAATAATAAACCGGTAGAAACGGGGGACTCCACTTGACCGCACGCCACCGCCGATAGCCATTTTTATCCTCAAGCCCGACCGTTTTACCGCCACGGCTGCGGTGTTTGAAGCCATCGTCGTGGAGCAGAACATTATGGAAACGCGAGCATTTTTTGCATTTATTAAAAGAGCATTGCCCGTCATGTCTCTTCAAACAATTTTTGCATATCGCGGTACCTTTCAACAATTGCCATCGATCTTAAATCCCCATCGTTAAAAACTTCTCGCATTTAAAAAGTTGATGCCTCTGGCAGGCTGAGCAGGCAATGCTTAAGGATGCCGTTAAAACGCGAGCACCTCCGTTCGAGCGCCTATATTTAGCATTGTTCTGCCCGTTATTCGAGTTGGATAGTCTCTTCTCATTATTGTTATTTTTGCTAGCACGCCACTCTTCTTCGGTGTTAGACAACCTGCACGCGGCCTCAGCGATGAATCTATATAACTCGTCCAACGTTGGGTCCCGCTGTAAATTAAGGGTTTTTTCCCAATCATCGCGAATGGAAGGCGGAAGTGCGTGCTCTAATAGGCGAATGACGCAGGGCTCCCTGGGATCAACATTAATGGCCTTCAGCATACTAACATGCTGTTTCATCTCATCCGTAAGACGCGTCAGGCCCTTTTACGATAAATTAGTGACCTTAGCAATGAAAAGCATGCTATCAAAATGTTTGTTTCGTAGCACGCGCTAATTATCGAAAGTGTCGCACAATATTTTCCAATCTGTGCTATAATGATCTTCGCTCAATTTTATAAGCTCGATTTTTTTTAGAGCGTCACCGGTTAAACACGAACGTAAGTGCATGAATTTCTGTAAGTTGCTAATATCTGAGGCATTGACCAATGATTCGAACGCGTTCCTAAACGCAAGCCGGTTCAACAAATCTCCGTCGAATTTAGGCAAATCGGCAATAGGTAGCTTTACTCCGCACGGCCTTTCATGAATGATTGTAGGATTAAGCGTTTCGTTAGCCACCGGATCGGGATAATAAATGGGATATTTTCCCATCAGCGCATAAAAACGATCTTGCAAAGCATGAAAATCCGCGTGAGCCTCGTCGTCTTCCTCGACAAGTATGCAGAGCTCATCGTGCACGTCTTAGTACGCAGCGAATAACTCCTTGAGCCTCTTTATACGCGCGCGAGCAGCCCCCGGGTCCGCGGTGCGGGGAGGTTGGGCCTCCTCTCCTGCGATAAGATTCTCGACGTAGCTAATCTCGGTTTTAAGCGACGCACGCTTTTGCGTGATTAACTTTATTCGGCCCTTCGACATCTTATACGCGGCTCCCCCATTGACCGACAACAAACGACAAACAACGACACGAGAAAAACTTAAATAAGTACGCGCGGCTTCTAAACGAACGAACTATGAACTCTCGCTTCTATCTTTCTTTGTTTATATTTATACCCTTGGCAAACTTCTCGACTGTCTTTTAGCACTCACTCAACGGCATATAAGTAAATAAAAACAGAAATATATTTTTTACAATGGAAACTTTCCAATAATCACCAGCAAAGAATAACAAGGCAAGAGAGAGAGAGAGAACAGTTAACAGCAAAATTGCTTTGTTCATAGACCATACAAGGTCAAGCCTACTAATGATGCAAGCGTTGTCAATGCCGCACTGGCTTTGTTTTGTTTACTCAAACTAGAAACGTTGCCTCCTCTCGCCCTTGCGAGGACAAGTCTCGACAAGTCTATTCTCTCTCTGTCTTGCACGTTCACAGATTTATCGAGAATTTTCTCGAAGTGCAACACACTTGTATGGAATATTGCAATAGCACAAAACGCAAAATGGTGCAAGGCTACCTATCTTTTATGCTTAACGAAGCGCCCCGGGCAGCAACTGGTGAATGGGTCGAGTGGTCGTGGTCGTGGATTAACCGATGCTGAAGATGATGTAGGCGACCCTGGATCCTGGTCACGGCACCAAAAATGAATGACGAAAAACCCTTCTTGCTGGTTGGGCCTCGCAGTTAGGCCGATGGAAAAGTCTTTAAGGGGGGCTTTCCCTTTCTCTTATACTTAAATAAATAAACTACCCTACGTTGTGTGAACTAAATAATTATGAGAATAAACCAACACTTTGTTTTTAAACTAAATGATACAATATAAAAACACACATTTAAATCACTCACAGAGCTACCGCATGCAAAACAAACTGAACGGATAAAATTTAATAGGCGCGTCCGCCTTTAATAAAATAAATCGGTCGCAAGACCTGTCATCGACTACAATGGGTCTGGAAATAAAAAATGAGGTGATCATCCGAGATACAATCCTCGTAAGAATCGGTTACCGAAGTATCAAATACTCGGGCACGTGCACGCGTCTTTTTTAAAATACAAAGAACAAAAATGCTCTTTTAAAAACAGAACAACGAGAAATCTATCCTTCCGTTAAGCTGCGCAGACTGACTCACCTCTATGCGCTATAGGGCACTTAGTATAGAGGGCGCCCAAAATTATTATTTTATTTTTTGTCCGCCATCTAGCATAAAGGCGTGATTTTTCAAACCAGCGCACTTTATCTAGAGGCATACAAGAATAAAGGTACGTTTGCCCGCGGCGGCTTTCTATGCGTGCATAAAGCACAAATAAAATTAAAATAATACTAATAAACAAAAATCGCCGTTACAACACATACTTGATGATTCACCAATATATTTCTTGAACAATCAAATTAAAATAAAAAATCTAAGATATCTAATGACCGATAGATTAATCGAGTAACTAAATTTTTTTTTGTATACCGGTATACCCACAGCCTACTTGGCCTAGTCGCGGGGGCCACCCACTCACCATCTATGTGTAGGGGTGCATTGCCACACCCATCTCTAAACCTTTTTCCTCACATCCTACCTGAATCCATGGGCACAGTGTGAGTATCTCCGGTGGAACACCTTGCCAGTTAAGCTGACACTCTCTGCACCGATGGTGTATCGGGTCCACTTAACACTGTGTAGCCTTTCCCTGGAGAAGACTCCATTGTTCCAGGACGTCCACTCCTCGCCAGTTAAGCTGGCGCTCTCTGCCGAAGCATCGGATCTAGGCTAATTAGCATCCCCGGAGAAGTCCCGTGTTTCAGGGGCCACTCCTCGCCGGTAAGGCCGGCGATCTCTGTTCGACGCCTGGCATCGGGTCTGCTAATCCCTACCTATAGCCCTAACACTGTTTAACATTCACCCAGGCCCGAAAACCTGTGGGGCAAGGAAAAAACCCTGGAATTACTCTGAAGGAAAATTCCACGGAAAAACCCGCCCCAAAAAAGCCGGGGTTACATAGGAACTTTTCCCGATGAAAACAGTTTTTGAAAAAATGTGCATTCACCGGGAATCGAACCCACGACCCCTAGAACTGCGTTGTATCAGTAACAAGCACGCTTACCACTGAGCCAACGCCGCTCCTAATAGAGTAACTTATTAAAAAGCATCCTGATAAAAAGCACATGACACCAGATAATTCAGTTGAATACAAACAAATTTTAGAAACCTAAGGTGCCCATAAAAAAAAAACTTGATAAAAAAGAAAGCTATTTATCCGTATAACAGTTAACAATTTAATGATGTTATTGCTCCATTGTTTAATCTAACACATGTAAAGAAAAAAAGTGGATCCATACCTTCATTTAAAATTGATAAACTACATACGCAAATGGACTATGATTATTATGGAAACTTTAACGAGCTAGTTGATTTACTAAGATTGCTAGTGGCAGAAAGAACTGCGGGTAATTTCAGTCACACTAATCAAACAAACTAAACCGTTGAAAATCTTCATGAAGCTTATATTATATATGAAGCTTGATTATTTAATTTAACTTCAGTATTACAATGGGCATTGATGTATTCACACAAGGATCAGCTAAGTCTAAAAGTGGTAGTCAAGATCCTCCTAGAATCAGACATAATCTCACCTCAAACAGTAAATTTAACTTGTAAAATAAAATATTGTGCAATGTTGCGACAGCTATTTAACATAACGATGCTTTAAATCTTACTACATTACAGAAAGAGAAAAAGTTTCATTTTTGATAGGCAAAGAAAAGTAAATCGACTAGTGAGAAATTTGAGTGATGTACTCTTAGAAATAATACAAAATTTGCAGCGTAAAATTAATAAAGTTAAGAAGATTTTAACCCAAATATCTTGTATAACTCGAACTCTAGAAGATAGTAAGGGAGGGTGGAAGCCGTAGTAAAAAAGCTTGATAAACCTGCGAGAAGCAACTGTCTCCGCCGAAAAATTGATGTCCAGAGCTTAGATAAAACACGGCAAGCGAATCTTGTGAAGATGATTCCTTATGCTCGTGGAACTAAAGGTTACAGATACTTGCTGACAGTTATAGATGTTTTTTTCAAGCATGCTTAGGCCGTCCCCGTAAAAAAAAAAAAAAAAAACTGGTATATATGTGACTGCAGCTATGAAAACTATATGAAAGAAAGGAAGAGTTCCAACTAGTTCGCAAACCGATCATAGTAGAAAGTCTTACAACGCAAATTTTCAAGATCTCATGAAACGTTAAAAAATTAACCTATACTCTACGTACAGTAATCTTAAGGCATCTGTAAATGAACAATTCAATTATACCCTCAAGCATTCTATGTGAAAAAAGTTTAGTGTAAGAGGTAGTTACAAGTGGCTCCATATTTTAACAGCTGGTAACTTCTTACAATAATCAAAAACACTGAACGATTGGTGTAAAGCTAAAAGATGTTTTAGTAGTTAATGAAAAAAATATTTTACAAAAACTCATACATTCGAAAAAAGTAACGAAATCAAAGTTGAAAGTTGGTTATAAAGTACGTGTGAGTAATACTTAACAAGTCTTTGAAAAAGGTTATACACCTAACTGGTCAACGTAAATTTTTACCATAACCCGAGTAGCACCAACAAAGTCATTCACTTATTATCCGGAGGATTATCAGCAGCAGCAGCCAATTTATGGTGGCTTTGACGAGCAAGAACTGTAGAAAACGAAGTATCCTAATACTTATCTTGTTGAGAAAATTCTACGCCGACTAAAAAATTTTATTTTGTGTTAAATGGTTGGGTTTTGATAATACCCACAATGTTTGAATCTAAAACGATCAACTGTTATTAAAAAAAATATAATGTTTTAAAGATGTATAGCAAATGCATAGAAAAAAATGAAGTAAATAAAAATCTTTGAAATGTGAAGAAATTGATTTATTAATTAAGTTTTTTACGAATAAAAAATACAATACACGGATGTTTCTTAGTTATTTCCACAAAAACTATTTAACCCATGTACTTATAAATTGAATGTGACAACTATTATAAGTTATAATGAGCTTTATTTTCTATATGGAATCTAATAAATTGTTATACAACACTTCACTATCAAGAATATTCTTTGACACTGCACTAGGTAAAAACATTTGAAACTCATCATTGAGTTCTACAACTGCTTTTTTCCGTGTTTAGTGTTAACTTTCTTGAATTCCGTAACCATATAGCTGTGGTTTACTGTCATCTCAGAGATTTTCTTGCATGGAAAGAAGCCTCCAGAAGCGACTTTATTTAAAGCTGCTAGATCAGAAATCTGTAACAAAGAAACACAAAATATTTATTAGTTTTAATATTCATGAAAAAAAGATAAAATAGGTAAAAGAAACATAGGTATGAAAAAAACAAATTTATAATTATCTTAAGATTGTGTTTTGCCCTTTTTCTTAATCAGAGCTCTTCAAAATTGTCTGTCTTTACACTTGATCTCTTGTGAAGTTGTTGATGGTCGATACCCCTTGCTTTAAATATAAAACGGTCGATGACTTTATGTCGCTGTCTGGCAACTTCATCAAACTGGCCTGCAGTTGTTGTTGCAGTATTTATATAAGGATTCTACGACCACATGAGGTAGTTCTACTAAAGTTATCTCCCTCCCACTCCGTACTTTTTGACAAGTTACTTCTTGCCTGTTTTTATCACCCGTTAGTTCTTCTATGTTACTTATTTATTTATTACATCATTTGCGCTAGACGATGAGTCAGTCATAGAGGTAACATTACATTGCCCGCTATCATGAAAACTAGAAGTTATCGTATTATCGTACACATGTGCGCTTCTCGCGGCTCTCTCTTCTCCACTCGGAGCGGCAACAGCTACCCACTTCAAGCACGGAGCCCCATACCCTTATGCTACATCTTTTCCTGGGGAGAGGGGGGGGAAGTTGAGCTAGAACTATTTTAGCTTAAGCATCAGTGAGTCTTTTTAAGCTCTCATCGGTCGAGTAGTTTCTCAGTCAATTGCAAAAAACTACTTTTGCTTAAAAGATACATTTTTTCACGAAAAATCAGAATATGGCTCGAAAAAAAAAAATGAAAAATAGTCCTAAGTAGAAAAGGAGTTTTTTAAAATATTTGTGCCAAACATGATATTTTAAAATTATTTGAACCCCTGAAAATGCTTAACATAACTTCAAATTTTCCAAAATGTGGAAATACGCTACTTCATTGTATTGTTTGATATTCAGGTTGGCCAGAAACCTAGATAGCCCAAAAATTCTTTATAGAGTAACTTTTTCATTTGATACAGACTACAAAAAAATATAAAGATGTATGTACGGCTCTTGTTTAACCTCAAAAACTTGCTCAAACACAGTTTATTACGCAAAAAAATGAAAGAACGATAACAAAAATTATAAATAATTAACGTCAGATATAATTCAGGTATTATTTTAGATGTTTGCACTTAAGACCATATATTTTTTCCTTATAGCTACTCGACATAACCTCAAACAACTTAAAAATCCCAAATATGCTATTTTATTTGTTTTGCTAATACGTAAAACATGTTTATACATCATTGAAACTCTTTTTACCTCATGGTTACTTATTGGAGTGTAATAAATGGTTAAGACTACTTATGTTAAGCAGCTCCCATACCTCAAAATTTTCTAAAAGTTTGGATTTTTTTACTAAAAATCGAAAAAGTAGTCAAACACATATAAATACTAAAATTTTGACTAGAAAAATATACTTCATTTATTTTGGCACTGAACACAATATATTTTACGTAATTACACAGTTCCAGTTGCTTTATGTAATCTTAAACAAACAAAAAATGGAATACACAATTTCGTTTAATTCGTAAACGTGTAGTTCTACATTTACTTTAGCTAGCATCAAAGTTGTTTAAGGTGATTTTTTTACTGAATAAACGATGTCAAAATGCTACGGAGAGTCTCATGATACAGTGTTTTCTAATCTTAAAAACTTTCTGTTAGCCTTATGAATTTCAATATTTACATAAATTTTGGATAAATACATTATGTATAAATGATGAAAAAAAAATTTCTATTATTTTTTACATATTTTAATAAACTTTCTAGTAAATCACGTGATTCATGCTCTTTCAATCTTTTTTCCACACAAACCATGGATATTTTTGGATCTGATAAATATACTGCCCTGTTGGAAGTATCTAAAATTTGATGAGACCGTTAATCTTCAAAGCGTTTTTTCAAAAATGAGTTGTAAATCAATTATACATGGAATAGCCTCTTCTGAACAAAATCTTTACAGAATTTCTAATAATTATCTACTTTTATGTGGTCATGTACCTGTAATATTTGTGCCAAGATCTGCATGTAGGACTGAGATTCGACCAGAGATAAAGCGTATAGCTTAGATTATATGTTTGTATTCAAAATCTTTCAAATTCATTCAAATCCATGAAGAATAGTTGCTATACTTGACACTAATGTGTTGTCAACACCAATTATTTCAGCAAAAATTAATGATTCTTCAAAACATCTGCGAGCAAGGTTCCCTGTATTGGTCGATCCATGACCTTGAATGACTTGATCTACTCGCACGTTCAACTTTATACGTAATTGTTCCTTTACTTTTTCTGAATGTTGGTCAATACTTTATGGGAGATATAAAAAAAAATAACAATTATTGGGTGTATGCGAGCATCTGTGATTCCTCCGGATAATAAAAAATACAAAAGTATCAGTGCAGAGGAACAAAATGAAATCATTTCTTTATCTATGAAAAGACAACAACATTTCGCAGATTTATCGTGACAACCACTTATACAACAACTTTTATTTATGTTTTTGCCACACACTGTTTCAATTTTGACAGCTCGTCAGAGGTTATGGGACTTTATTATGATCGCGGAGGCGAGGAAGCTTGGAACCATATATATATGTATAGTAGACGAGTAAAATCCACCTGATTGCAGTACTTTTTTTTTTGTACTGATTTTCATTAAAACTACACTTTTGGCAAACAAACGAAAAATTTCCTCTAATTCATCGGGAATCGCTATTGACTATATTTCAAATTCGTTATAACTAGATCATGGTAAGCACAAAAAATAAAATGTTTTTCTAATCAACTTTATGCCCACGATAATTTCATTCATTTTTTTGCATTGCTTACCAAGTGAAGATGTAAAAAGTTCAGTGTTCATTCGATAGCTTATTAAAACCTGAAGTTTTTCAACGCATTATCATTAGTTGGGACGTCCTCGTGAATTTCACAGCTGGTTTTGCACATTTGGTGCAAATTAAAAAAAAAAAAACCCAGTGATCGCGCCATCTTGGAATGACGTCACAAGTGAAAATACCTTATACCGACAGTCCGCGGCGGAGCCTTCTCTAGGTAAGAAGTTTTTATTGTGAGAACAAAGTTGAGCCAAGCAACAGTGTGAAAGAGTGTATTAGGTGAGAGCACTTTGGCGTTTTCTTCTACAGGCAATTTCTTTGGAAGTGGTTTACAGCGTTGCATCAGCAGTTTTTAAAGTAAAGTTGTGACTGTTGGTTACTCGGACGAATTCTTAAAAATGGTTGCGGTGATTAAAACTGTGTATTTGTTTGTCTATTTATATTATTACTATTTAAGTAGATATGTATCATTTCTGATGAGTCTCTTAATCTTTGATTGGTTTCGACATCCAGAATCCTTACATTACTTATACCGAGATGTACAGTATGTCCAGTTTCATCAATATGTTTATATAGAGCTGACTTTTAATCTGTTTCATTAACTGCTCTTGTATATTCCTTAATTATAGTTTCTAAAGCCCAACTTGATTGTTCAATATAAACAAAGAACAGTCATTACATTGTATTTTATAGACTATGTTAGGTTTATACTTCTTATGTATTATGTCTTTACCTGATTGGAAATTAATTTTAATTTTATAAATATTTTTAAATATTATATAAATGTTGTACTTACTTGGTAATCTTTCAATATGATAATAATAATAATAATTTTCTGAGTATGGTAATACTATAAACTGGTCTTTTTGTCAATTAGTTTATCAATTTTTATTATTACTTGTATGAGCATTGCTGAAAACTTTTTTTTCCTTTTATTATTAAATATATGTATAAATCTTATTAGGTAATTAGCAAGTAACAGTTTATACATAATTTCAAATCATCTTCAGTGAAAGTATTTGTCTGACAACATGATTTCCTTATCAACCATATTATAAATCGTACCAATTTTATGAAAAACCGAACTGTGAGAATTGTAATTTAAAAACTGGCCATTATTGATTTGCTAATTGAAAATTTTAAAATTAACACACTGTGGCTATTTTTTATTCTATTAATCCAACTGTTGTTTGTGCCATGATAGTATTTGCTATATACTTGAATTGTGAGGGGCTGTCAGTTTTTCCCCCACGTTTTCTCCGCTCTGTCTAATGCCTTCCTGCTCCTCTACGCCCCCCTCTTACAACGCTCTTCTAAATCACATAGTTTTTCACTAGTTTTTACGTAGTTTTTACCCTAAAACTTCTTGGATTAGCTCTGACCCACTGATCTTTGCTCTCCAACGCACCCTTCTGCTCCTCTCCCCGCTTATCCACTTGTTATCCACCAAATCTATTCGGCTTCTCCACCAGCTTCTCCACTTATCTTGTTATACAAAGCGTCATGAGTATATAAACACATAACAATTTGTTAATAGATTTTATTTTATAGAGCAGATTTCAAAACTACGAGATTTGTAAGTTAACAAGAATCATTTATATGGCCACAATAATGTGTAACCACTCTAAATGTTTCAAAATTATAATATTACACAAATTCTTTTACTCAAAAATAATACAGTACATGATTTATATTAAAACATTTCTTCCCAGACAACATTCTCTATTTTTTCGTTACTTTTTTAATTTATTTTAATTGATCTGTTCTTTGGATTCTTACATCAAGACACATCTACATACAAACTGGCCAAGAGAAAACAATAGTTATTACTAATTTAAACTAACTTTACTGAAACTTTGACCTTGTGATTTATTTATTGTTAGTGAAAATGCCAGAGTTGATTAAAATTATATTTTGATAAAATGAATGGCATCAAAGATGTGTTTATTCGGCACTTGCAGTATTTCTATTGTTTTTCCCCTAATGCCTCATAATAATTCTAAGAATAATTTGTTAGTTGAACGAATATAAATATCAAGTTTCGGAATACAAAACAATGACTAAAAACAATGATTTAATACTTGTTTAATACTTTCTTGCATAATAATGCTTTTATTTTTATTTTTTAAAGGGGAAGAATCTGATTGAAATTTCTTCTTAAGACAATCAATTTATTGTGAAAATGAATATTTGTTTTACATAAATCATATTAAGATCTTTCAAGTGCTTCTAACGCCTTCTTTGAAACGTTTTGAAAGTTTCTTTCAGTTAGAAAATTGAATATAGCTTTAATAACGCATCGTTTTCCCTTTCTTTTCAAAAATTTGCAATAAAAAACTGTTTAAATTTTTTTCCTACATTTTTGCCCCAAATATCTTTAAACATTCGGATCCATGCAAAACATTTTCTCTAGTAACGTTACAGCATAATGTTACATGCTTTTTCTAAAATATTATCAAATTGGGAATCGTGTATTACTCAATCTAAATCAATAGTAGCGTCTTTCAATGTCCTGTAATGTATCCCATCAAATGTTTTTAAAATTTCAAAAGCTTTTACTGCAAAGACACTATGACGAGTCGACTTTCAGTTAAATTATTTCGAACAACAAACTCAACATTGAGTGTTTAAGATATTGCTTTGCATCATTAATTGAAAGTGAGATAGGCATAACTCCAAAAGAGTGAAACGAACACAGAATCTGGTATCATAGTAATGCTCCAGGTGCAATGCCGAATCAGATATTTAAGTGCTCAAATATGCATGGTAAAGAAAAATATAAGAAAGAAGTAAATAAAACTAAAATTTCAAACTTGATAAATATACGAGATCTGTCCAGAATGTATCGAGCCTACCTTTACAACTCCACGCCGCAGTGTTCGAGCGACCTCTGTGGTGCATAAAAATAAACAGTTGAGCCTTACGAACTCAGTGGTTGCTCGTTGATACCTTTTGGACGTATAGTTTATACGCAACGCGTCTTTGTTTACAAACTATTCAGATGATGTAGAAGACTTTTGAGAATAAGTGTATGAACAAAACACAAATAAAATAGTGGTTTAATCGTTTCAAAGAAGGCCGTACTTCTGTTGATAGTAATCCCCGTTGTTGATTGTTATTTTTCAATGAAAAGGTGCTGTACATCACAAATATGTACCAACAGGTCAGACAATCAGTAAAAAAATTTACGGTGAAGTTTTAAAACGTTTGCGTCAAGCAGTGAGAAAAAAACGCCCGAACTTTTGGTCAAGTGGTGACTGGCTCCTTCTTCATGGTAATGCGCCAGCGCTTTCATCGAATCTAGTGCAACAGTCTTTGACCAAACACAGTATCGCATTACTGTGACAACCTTTGTACAGTCCCAACATAACCCCCTGTGACTTTTGGCCATTTTCAAAACTTAAAAAACCACTTGAAGGACAGCGATATATTGACAAAACGACGGTTGAGAATAATGCGACGAAAGAACTCATAGCCATCCCTAAAAGTGAGTTCCAAGACTGTTTCGAAAAGTGAAAATATCGCTGGAACCGTGTTTTTTAATCAAATGGGGATTGCTTTAAAGAATGCCATGCACCGGATGATGAAGAATGACGCCAGTGCAGAGTTGTAGAGGTAGGCCCGATACTTTCTCGACAGACCTCGTATATTGTGAAGAACCTTAATTATACTTTGAAGAGACTAAAGAGTTGGTAGAGCTTATCAAGAAAACAGAAACGCAGACAACGACTAAAGAAGCTTTTAATTTAAAATTAGATATTTTGAACACTTACCCAGCACACTCCTGATTATTTCACATTCTCAAGAAGTGCATCAAATGTTATTAAGTTTTTAACATTTTTTTGTGATACATAACATTCATTTAATTATATAAGGATGATCTATATTTTCCTTATTTTACTTAAACAAACTCTTTTCTAAAATACTGCTTGTTTCGTATTCTTATTTTCTCCAATTATTTAACTCACAGTAGTTATCTAAAGATTTATTAAATAAAGTATTAACTTTAAAACTTTCAACTTAAAAAAACTTGAAATCTTTAAATTTTCTACAATTTTTGCGCATTGTTCTGGTGCCGTGTATTTGATAACATTTAATAAAACACTATAGATTTATTAGAATAATGACTTTCAATATGTACGTGTAGTTAATATTATACTATAATTATCTTTGAATTATGAACAAAAATTTGTTTTGTTTCATTTCTTAATCAAAATATAAAATCGTACTTTTAACTAACGTTTAAGGTGACCAAAAAACATTATTTCAAAGCTACATATAAAAAAAATTGTAGGCAGTGGATGCTATTATTTAAAGCCATGTAATAGTTAGTTTAACTAAACTGTTCTTAAAAGCTTCTTATAAATCCTTGATGTATGGGCGTTCTTTATATTTATAATTAAAACAGCGACGCAATATTGACTTAATAAATTCTGGTACTCCATCCATTACAGGTTTTTTTTTGTTATAATATCAGTCATTTCATCCAAAATATCATAGTAATATTTAATAGGCCAAACTTGCCTTCGAGTAAAAAGCTTTAACAAAGTGCATCCTAAGCTCCAAATATTTGCAAAAGCTGTTGATTCTTCTGTATCGATTATATATCCAAGAGGCATATATCAATGTCTCTCAAGCGCTTCCACTGGTTGATTGCAAACTCAACTTTAGTTCATTAGATATACCAAGGCCCATATTATACAATTTGATGCATTCATTTAAAAGTACATTCCCAACTTGAAATTTCTGTGCAAGATTAGGATACAAGACGGTGATCGGAAATGTAAACAGCTACTGCTCAGTATAATCTACAAGTAACTTTAATGGTATTCTTCACACTTAAATGAAATTTTTGTCTTACTTGAAGATCATGAATTATACTATAGTTTCAGACTCGAAGTACTCCTTGATCATTACATGAAACTACTAAGGATTTAATAGTAACATTTGTTTCTATAAATATAGCTCGTCTTACAATGCCTTGAGTACCATTATTTATTTTGCCATTGGATATTTTAAGATTTTTTTCTTCAACCACGGGGACTAACAGTCTTAATTATTAAATCTTTTTATTGAAAGTACCAATCTTAGGAATTAAAAAAATTGAAGGAGTCAAAATTTTAATTCGAGAATAATTTGAAGACTCTTCAGTATTCATACCATCTATCATCGCTGTGGCTTACGATTCCTGATCCATTAAATTGGTCAAATCTGGACAATCGTTAGTGTGTGAACTTAACTAGAGAATTGTCAGACTGTTTCACTATATTTTCTATATTATGGTCAGTTTGATGTTTTCCACGTGATTTTTTAACGTTCCTTGGAGCCTCTTGCAGTATTTTTTTGCAGTCTGGGAGATCAATCATTGAAATTGACATGACTTGATTGTGTTGGGCTTCAGGTACTCTAGCTACTGGTACCTCTATATTATTTGTAAAATCTGCACTGACATCTTCGCTTCAAAAAACTGTGACATCACACCTTACCTGCTTTTGTCATGTATTACACTAAAATTTTTGTCCGACGTGATATCAGCAGTTTTTTGAGGTAGGCCTGTTACATTCGTTAAATTTTTCAAATATAATAAAGACTTTATACCTGAATCGTTACTTACAAAGATGATTGCTCGGTCTATTTACTTAGTTGTTGTTGTTGTTGCAGTTTTAGAACTAATAAAATATCTTGTTCTACCTGAAAGGATGCTGATGTCTTCTTGTTGATTTAGGCAGTTTACAGTAAGTAAAAAACCGTAGGGTGTCCGTTGTTTCTGTATTTTCTTACAAACTGCTAAAATCCGTATTTTTTACCCTCAATTTCGAAATCGAATATTACTCGTTCATCGTGCCTTCCAACGGCACAAAGAGAACTATATTAATACTCGTAGAATTATCTTCATTTTCATCACCAAAAAAACTTATGAACATTTATTTTAATTTACCCAACTTATACTTTTTATTTCCATTTAATGTCTTTTTTCCATGGTAGAGTATATTTTATATTTTGTATCAGAAGCTTTGTTATGCTTCTAGGCAACGAACACTACTTATCTTTTAAATTTATTTTTCTTCAAAAACACTTGATTTTTGTTCGTAACTCTTTCTTGGGTGTACTGCACAAAATAATTTTATTTATTACTGGACACATTAGTAAAAAATTTAACTAGCTACACTTGTTACCTTTACTTCTTTCCCAATATTTTCATAATCCTTTTGATTAGACTTCGAAAATAGTTGAACCAGCTCTTCAAATCTTGCTCGTCGTTTTGTTCTCAGATTTGGTACTTTACATAAAAATATTTAAGCAATTACTTTAGACAGCGAGTTATGTCAATATTAATTGCCTGTTACTGTTATTACTTAATTGCTTGTAAAGAGTTGTTATGAGATAGTCTTCAATGGTAAGTGACAATACGAGGTTCAAGACTAAAAGAATCAATTTCTGGATTCAACACGTACGTATCTTCACCATGTTTGCATGTAAATTTTCCTCCTTCTGGAAAATACTCACTGAGAGTGTTTTTGCTTATTCTTACATTTTGTGCTTTGATTTAAATTTTTTTTTAGTCAAAAACTATTTAAACATTTTTATACTCTACATACCTTATACAACATGCATGTTTAAGGAACGAAATTGAAACTAGGGTTTATATATGGTATAGGTGTACTTGACCGAGGAAAAAAGAGAGTTATGAAGAACTCATACATTTGTTAACTTGTCTTTCACTCTCGCCATTGGAAACTTCAATTTGTTGACATCTAACATAATTCCTCCAGCACGTACTTCATACAATAAGAATAAAGTAACCAAAAAAAAAAAAAATCAAACGCAAATTATCCTTCGTTCTGTGCCTGGTCTACTATGTATATATACTTACAACATGCTTACAGCAAGCAAGTACCCGGCTAAATCAACCCATATAGTAAGCTCTATGGTAGTTGGCAAGGTGGCGCTTCCACACTCAAGCCAATAAGTAATGCAGAAGACATCTAAACTAGAACTGTGCTTCTCAGCTACTCACGGCGATACGCTCACGTTACAATGCAGACAGCAAGTCCGCTTTGAGTGATTTACGTCTGCTCACTGAGATGCCAACTCAACTCCAGGTTAACTCAGAACGCTCACGCATCAGTTTTTACATGTGAGCCTGTGGAGGCAGGAGGATGAGGGCAGTGCTCTGGTTACAACTTCTTCTCAAATGACACGATTCCTACGCCAATGAACAAACAATAGCCAGAAAGGCAGAACACAGGTATTTGAAAACCACAAGAATGAAATATGAATCAATTACACTGGCACAAAAGCATATATGTGCACGGAAAAGAGTCCGGACGGCTCGCCACTGAGAAAGGAGACAGCGCGCCCTATAGCTTGAATCACTGCTCATCCAAGCTCAGAGCTCGCAGCAAGCCCTGAATAGATGAGTGGGAGCTGATGTATGTATACATGTATACACCACATATATGAGTAGTGGCAGACTTGGTAGTCAGCTGAGCCAGTCAGATCGCCTTGTCAGGGCTCGCTGTAAGCCCTGAAGTGGCGAGCGGCGCACTCAGGCAATAGGCTTGCCACGTTCAGTATGTTGCTCCTGCAGGGTGCGCTGCCATGACAGTCTTTTTTCCACGTGTGTCCATGCGCGCGCGCGTGTCTGTGTGTGTGTGCGTGTGAAAAAGTGCGTATGAGTGTGTATTCTGCTCGATCGCACAAACGATAAGGCATGTACGGCTGGGGATTGCCTTTCTTTCAAAGCTAATAACCCACGAAAAGAATAGAATTTAAGCAGGTAATATACTTTTCACGTACGCATTGCGTTTACTTAGCTTCTTGTAGCTTCGTGCATAATCTTGATTAGGCAAACTTGCACGAATGGTCTACCGACAAAGACTCTTGGCCCAATATCTCGCTAACAGATCATTCAGTTATAGGTGGGAGCAGGTGTCAACAAGGCCACGCGCCACGGCAAGGCCATTTTTCGGTGATTCAGCATGTGCTCAGCAGGCAAAGAATGCGCATATCTATTCTACCTACACCTAATCTCTTCTGGCTTTAAAGCCAAGGGCGACTGGCGCAAATACCAATATCAAGTCGCTTATCTTTACTTCCTCTCCCTCTCTCTTTCTCACACACACACACACACAAACACGTACGATTGTGCTGTCTCATCCCCACCTCTCTTTCTCTCCAGCTTTACTTCCATGCATGTGATGTAAGCGAGCATTCACGGTGCAACGTGCTTGCCAGCAGTAACAGTACTTGATACATATGATTTTTTTAAAGTAGTACATACACTTGATACTTTAAGTGTGAATTCATTTTTATTTCAATAAATAATTATAATAACATTATTTTCTTAGTTTTGTAAGTGATTTGAAAATAATTAAAAATCATTATTTTTATTACTCTAGTACAAAAACCACAGATAAAATTATCATCTTATAAGGAAAAAAATTAATTCATCAAGGCTTTTTCTTGGTAATGGGAGTTAGAAAAAATATTAACATAATTATTGTATTAACTTCACGTGCTGTCAAATATGAAAATGTTCGTGTGCTGCAACTACAACTATTATATGTCATAATACAATATTTCATACTTCCGAGTTATGATAAGACTTTGTTCTTTTCCAAACCCCAAATTGTCAATATTATTTATATCAATATCAACAAATAATTCATATCAAATATTACTGAACTTAAAAATCATACGAAAACCGATATAATAAGACGAAAATAGTACGTCTTCAATGATAATGTATTTATGAATCTATTTGTGAAATACTTTATTATTATTGTTTAGATCAATAATTCAAAAAACAATATTACGTTAGCGCAAGTAACATCACATAATACTTAAAATTAAGTATAAGATAAAAACATAATAGCAATAAAGACAAAAGCTGTATGCGTAATAACGCTTATTTATGATTAGTGTGTATTGTCAAAATTTTACAAATTAATAATACAAAAAGATCCTCTTTCTAAAAAAGCTTACAGTATGTACAAGAAAGAAAAATACCAAGATATAAGAATAAGTGTTTAAAATCACAACAATAAAATTAATGTTTGGCCAACAAATTATGTCTATTTAATCAAATTACAAAACCTTTTTGTTGAATGCGTTATCTCTCTTCAATAAAACAACCATATTTTGTTAAAAAAGAGCATCATTTGGTTAATAATTTGATTTGTTTAAATAAGAAAATTTTTTTTCAACCATAAGAATTTAATTATTTGTGGGAAAAAGTATTCATGATATTCCAATAAAAATTTGCAACTTGAACAAGAAAAACATTGGCAGTCTAAATAAGTAAAATATTGGAAAGAAAACTTTTCATATCCTATAATAAATGTTAATTAATAATAAAATGTTTTTTAATCATTTTAGAATAGTATTATACAATTAAGTATTTATTTCCTTTAAAATAAATTTTTTATTAGTTTTACTTTTTAACCATTTAGATCAATATACCATGTTGTCTTAAGCCACACATGCTTTTTTAACAATTATTTTATAGATTATCGTACATAAGTGTTGCCTCTACTAAGAAGTATACTCAAATAAATAGCTATTCAAATAATAACACTAAAAATTATTCAAATTATTTTATACTAATGATTAAAAAATTATTGAAAATAGAAATATTTTATTTCATAAAAATAGTAAGAGTAAGTTAAAGTGTTTTTATTTATTAGTGTAACTTTTTATTTATTTGTTTATTCAAATAAACATAATATTTTTGATACATTCACAAAATTACTGTGCTACCATAAAAATATACATTAATTGAATCTTATAAAAAATTCAGTTTCGTATTTAATGGTCGAAAAAATAATGATACGATTGGAAATCAAATTTGTCTCTCAGTTATCACTACACCTTCACTTGAATTTTATTCACTTTTTTTTCTTTTTCTTTTAAATATATTTACAGCCATTTCTGAGAACTATATCTGAAAGGCTCTAAATCGCTGTTACTACGAATATATATGCTACCGTCATTGGCATAGTGAAAAACCGCCACAGATTTAATGAGATCAATCACTTATACACCAATGGTGACCTTATTTTACATGGCTTTAAAACCATTGAACCACGGTTTTAAATACGCACATGAGCAATCGGTTTCTCAGAGGTGCGAGCCAAGTTAGTAAACAAACTCGAAAGCCTGTGTTACCTTCCTTCTCTTCCGAGTACCACCTATATAAGGTAATTTTTTGTTGTTGAACTCATGAAACAAAAATTTAGTTGATCAACTTCTGTCACTTCTCAACCCATACACTCCACCTAGCTTCCCCTGAATTCCCACTTGACTCCCCCTAAAATACGGTAATTTTGTATAGTATAGCTTTGTAACGAGTGATTTCATACGTAGTTGCGTGATTTTAAGGCGTTAACTAGCTCTTCTTCAGAGTAAAGTGAATTTTATTTTTTACTAATAAAATTTAACCCATCTAAAATATAGTTGATAAGCCCTGCATTGGTTAGTAGTGACACAAGCACCCCTAAGTGAGAAACTTAAAGCTGGTACCATATTTAATTTTAATAATTAAATTAAAATTAGAAGTGAAAAATGTACGGACTGCAATTCAAACTAATAAATACATTATTATCCTTCAACGTTAACGATGTTGGATAAAGAGTTAAATAAATAACGATAAATACACAAACGCACTTTGTGAAATGTTATCCCCATGTACTACATACGCTGTGGCTGTAGCCACGTGAATGTGTTATAGCATAGTTAAAAGGCATTAAGGCAGAAATCACTTAACGATAAGAATATCTTTAAAACAACATTTGTTATAGTTTAAGATCTTGTACATGTGCGCACTGAGTTTGAACAGGATTGCATCTACAGATATCAAAAAAAAAAATTCACAAAGTTATCTATATTCGTTGTCTTCAACTGTCACTAGAAGTGCGCATAGTAACAAACTTACAACAAAAACACGAGCAACTTGTTGTGTGGCAACAAAAAAATCATAAAAAACTGATATATTGTTAATGACCTAGTTATATGCACTTTATGGGTCGATAAGCGCAGAAATATGATTGTGTCGATAAGTGCTCACTTAATAAACTTATTTTAGGAATGTCTATACACATGTACAAGATGGGCTGTTTACTATAAGCAGGGACCATGTAAAGGCAAATGGCCAACAAGTCTTTCTCTTTCCTACTTTTGTAGAGTAGGGATAATTAGGCAACCTGCATAAGCAGTATTTTGCTAACGCTGCTAGCAGTTAGTTTCTTATCTCAAAGGCTGAAAAGAAAAAAAACGAAGAAAAAGAAAAAGAACTGTTTTAACTTTTACAGGAAGTAATAAATATCGTGATTTGTAGATATCGAAAGTATTTTCCTTATATTTTATTTCCACGAAGTTTTTTTTGCAATATGAAAATCGCTACGGCAGTAGATTTTTAATTTAAAGAGTGCTGGTGTCACCACCTATTATTGTTACTTGGTTCCAATAATGTAAATACACTCTCAGCCTGTATTTACAATAATACGAATATTGTTGTAATTTTTATCTGCTTATTTATATCAATAGACACTAACTACGATCACTGAGTGGTGACAACAGCACATTTAACTAGAAAACTCACTGTTGGTATTATTTTGAAATGTAAAAGTTGAATTAAAGCTAGAAGTAAGAAATTAAAAAAAAAAAAAAAAAAAAAAAAAAAAAAAAAAAAAACAGTTACAATTAAAACGAACAAATTAAAACGTAACAAAGTAGACAACTAACATGAAATTGAAATATGCAATTTGATACATTCTTATGATAAAAAATTTTAAAAATTGAACGCAGTGCAAAAAAACTAATGATATATGAACAGTCCCCTTTACTTAATTTTACTTTTAGAGAGTACACACAATAAGGCACTATTCAGATGAATGTATTGTAAAATAATTTGACCCACGCACAGAACGTAAAACATGGTTAAAAAATTGGTCTACTTACTTAACAAATCTTAGGATTTACCTAACATAACAGGCTTACCTAATCTCTTTCCAGAAATCTCTTTCAAGAAATACTTTAATTCTTTAAATCTGATCTGATTCACTCCAACAAATTATTGTTGCCTGCAAAACAATCGATGGCATGATTTCTTTAGGCTTCGTAAAATAAAAATGCAAACTTTGTTTCATAAAGATTGTAGCTATAACATGAGCTGTGAGAAAAGGGTAGTACAGAAGGCCTACACGGACTTTTTTTGCTTAAAATTGTCAATAGACCACAAATCCAAACTAATTTTTAAATTTTTAATTATATTTTAAAGATAAGGAAAATTACAAGAATTTTGTTGTCAGCAATTTCGCAGAAATTATCATTTTCTTTATACACTAAGTACTCGTCCGCGAGTTAAAAGACATTCTAATAAGGTTTGTTGTTTTGATTAATAAAGTGTTTTATTTTTTAAATAACAATTGATGTGCAAAAAAATTCATAGTTCTTAGAAATAAATTATTTTGACCTTGTAAAACTATAACAGGTTTCCGATAATCAAGTCAAAATCAAGTGAGCACATTATAAGTACTAATTTGGTCACGTTGTGAAAATGAGATGTTTTGAGTTTCTGAGGATATAGGAAACGGAATCTGACTCTTGCAGTGCTTTGAAAGCCTCTACTTAAATATCAACAAAAAACGGATTTTCACCATCAAGTGTCTAAAGTTTTTGAATTTTAGGTTATGTTCTATTTTAACCTTATCAAATATTTATTTTAACTCACGGATAAGTACTTAGTGTATAAAGAGAAGGAAAATAAAAGAAAGAAAAATTTATTTCAACTATATTATACTCTACTTTGAACACAAATGATTACAAAATTTTTTTACGAACATGTATACATCTAACAGCACAAAAAATATTTATTAAATTACTTGTCTGGTTCTGTAAGCTGACTCGTAATAATGCGCCATCTAAATGGATCAATTCTTTGCCGTATGTAATATTGCATAATTAAGTAAAATTTTAATTAATGTAATGATTAGCATTATATTACTAAGAGATAAATAAAATAAAAATTTTTTTATGCAGTTTATTACCAATATTGACACAAAAAAGCTTAGGGTGTAAAAATCATTATTTTTACGTATAAATTGAGACGGAAGTAATAGAAATTTATTTATTAGGTCACTCATATTTATATAAATACATAAATTACTTATTTTTATGTATTAAGTACTTTTATTTGCCTCATGGGTGGCAAAAAAAAAAAAAAAAAGAAAAAATTATGTCTCATCGTAGTTTACTAATAAAATGAATTTCAAAGTTTAATAATATGTATACATACATATATGTAGTAAATGTCAGGATTTGTGACGGTTAGTAAGGTGTCAGTTAAGTTCTAAAAAAATGGTGTGAGAATAAGAGGGGAGGGGGGAGTAAATGCCTCAGACAAACAACCAATAATATAGAATGATATATATATATATATATATATACCTCAACACTATATAGTTTTTTTTTTTTTATATTATAGTGCTTTATGTCCGGCTCCTTTAATAAGGGTACTACTAAGGGTACTTAGCACTTGGGAGAGGGCCAAGGAAAGGGATGGGAGGCCTCCCATTACAGGAGGGGGGGTAGGGGAAAGTTAGGCAATTTTGCTGCGAGGAGGTCACCTAAGTCCTCCTCAAGGAGCATTGCGTGGTGAAAAAGCACATGTGAAAAATCACAGAGGTACTTGCCCATAAAGTCGCACTGGCCGGGAATCGAACCACGGTCTCCCGCGTGCCAATCCACGACCTATCCGACTGAGCCACCGCACGCTATTACTACATAGTTGAATGAGCAAAAATTGTAAGTAGGTAGTCAGTAGGGCCTACTTAGACTGCCTCTCTAGCCTAGTGAGATTTTTCATTGGCGGCTTTAGAGGGCATTTGATAAAGTAGGCTGCCTCAACTGACGTACCCTAAGCACCTTTCAGCTTATAATACAGATACGTAAGCATTTTATACGCGAGAATACTTATTGTCTCATAATTAAATAAAAGTCAGACTTCATTTCGAACGAAGAATATTTTATTTTTTTATACAAATTTTTTATCATAGGGTTGTTGATTACGAAATTTTAAGTGATTATAAAATAATAAATACAAAGTAATTGCTTTCACTGAAGTTTACTTACTTTTTTAACAAAAACAAAGTGGCTCAGTTGAATTACAGATAAAGTTGACTTGATGGCCGATAGCTGAATAACAGTAAAGACACTGATGCATACGAAAATTTTTATATTTTATGGTCTTTAAATAATTTTTATCGCATTTTTTTAAAACAATAACAATCGTATGTAAGACCAATACGTTGAGAAACTTTGTTTCGTTGACAACAAATTCAAATTATTTAAACAAGACTTAATAGAGAACACATGTGACTTGTGCACCTATACAATTTCAAGCTACAGTTTACACAACTAAAGTTGATTCAACTGTATACACACTTCGTAAGGTAAGATACAGAAAGGTTATGTAGGCTGCCTAATGAGTACCTCACGGACGCCCCCTGACGCACATACGTGCGCCCTTAGTAGAAGCTGCCTAAGTAGGACCTCACGAACTAGAGAGGCAACCAAGTTTCATATTTGCTCGGTTGTATAGACAAGAGTTAGCTTTCCTCTGCTCGCACACGCTTCACCTTATTGCTTTTTTAGTTCATGTAGTTATTTACTAATTTTCACATGATTTTTGATCCACTTGAGCAAGTTCCTCTCACTTTCCCCACTCCTAACACGTTTCTCTGCAGCTCCCGACATTGACTAATCTCTCTATAATTCATCTCTATCATCTCCAGAAATAAAATTTTCAATTTATTGAGGACTAAACTAAATTAAAAAAATGATATTATTCAAGTAAAAAAGACAAAAAAGCTTTTGGAACAAATACCATGTGCATACGCATGCCTCTATGTAACATAGTAAATTAAGAAGATCATTCTAAATATAATTTATTTTGGGGGGGGGGGATAAAAGAAATTTGTTTAAGCGCTTAAATTTTTCACTTATACTTCTAGCTTATTTCTAAAAAAAAAGCTTAACTTTGTTTAAATAATAAAGTAAATTATTAAGTTTTAATTACTTTTAATTTTTCTATATCGTAAATATAAGTGTATAATTAGATATTTATTAACTTTTTTGTCATCGTTAATAGATTGAAGTACTTGTTTTTCTACTAACTTTGATTATTGGTTAAATTATTTTATAAATCTGCCGTTCCACGGAAAAAAAGCGTAAGTGCAGCCAGTGTCAAATTGAGAAAATTGACAAAAATTATTTATGTTATAACATGATAAAAATCGAATTTCTCAACAGCCAAAAAACTGTTTCTAGAGCAATTAGGACATGATTTAATCACTGCACGAGAAGAAAAAAAGATTTCCTGAAAAAAAAACAAAGCCAGCACTTACGGCTTTTCACTCACACACTTTTCTTAAAAAAAAACCGTAACTGCACTTACGTTTTTTTTACTTGGTAAAGTCAATGAGCACTGTTACGCGATCTAACGTTAAAAAGCCGTAAGTCTCATTAGAATACATACAAATGCAGTTACGACTTTTTTTAGAGGAAAAGTATAAAAGAATCAAAACTGTAAGTCAAAACTTTCATATTTCCTGTATGAAAATCAACTTTATTATGCCGAAAATAAAAATATCATACCTTGTTTACCTTAAAAACAGTTTCTATTAGGTAAAAAACTATGCATGCATTACTAATTTATTTACGGTAGCTCCCTTGCGAAAACCTTCGGAATAATATGTTTCATTCAACAGAATTTGATCCACTGAATCGAACAGTATCCTTGTTTATACCCCAAGTGGAGAAAAATCTTGAGATATTTCAGCTCAAAGTTGTACTTATGACACGAGCTTATATGCCAGAGCATCAAAATATTAGCTTTACAGGAATTTTCTAACTAATAATGAAAAACCTGAGCAGACGAATTATGAGAAACTTGTAGAAAAATCTCCGTTTTTCTCAAACCTGCCATATAGAATGCTGGTCATGGGGCATTTTCCAAAGATATTTGCCAAGGAAGAAGTGAAAATCAGCTTCATTTACGTCAACATACACAACTGAATCTTTCCTACTTTACTAGAGCAGCAGACAAGCGAGCTACCTTAATGAATGTAAATCGTTTTAATCGACTTTTTCTCTTGCTATTTTAATGTTCTATGACATTATTTCAGTATTATTATTAATTTCATTTTTTTAAAGTGACAAATACATTGTTGGAAGTTTTTTAATATGAAACAATTTTACACTTAAAAAATGCTAATAATAATAAAGGTTGGACTGTTATATAAAGAGTGAGACGTATTCATTTTAAATAATTTATGAAAATTTTATTTAAAAAATATACAAGTTTTTTATTTCATTTTATAACTCTTATGATTATATATTATGACGTTACTATCCGTCGCTCGTATTAGCTGCTGCAGAGCCAGCGTATCTATATGTATAGATATAAAATTTGCTACTGCTTTGTAGTTACGCTTTTTTTTCTTGTACGAAGAGATCTGCCTTACGCTAGCTCCAAGGTCAGAAAAACGTAAGAGCAAGAGGTTTTTTTTATCGTGTAGCCTTTCTCGCTGACTTATACCAAGTAAAAAAAAGCGTAAGTGCTGCTACGGCTTTTTCTCCCGTTAACGACACGTCAAATTTCCATATTTTTGTTACTTACGGCTTTTTTTCATGGAAAGGCAAATTTCTATGGACTTTTAATTAATTATTATTAATAAAAGAAAAAAGACATTAAATTTTTATAAATGCCATTAAATTTGGCATTCCCTGACGAATTAATCGGTATGAGTAACTCATTTTTGATAAAAATGTCATTTACGGCTTTTTTTCGTGGCAGGGCAGTATTGACATCTTAATGTTACAATGTCTTATAACTTGTAAAGATAAATATTCAATAATAATTTCCAGAGAAATACGATGTTGATAATATTTTTAATGCGATAAACGTCCAAGGATAAAAAAAATTAACAAAAAAAATCCAAAAACATGTATATCGAGAGAAGAATGACGAAAACTGTATTTGTTAGGGTACAAAATCTTTTTAAGATAATTTTGAAATTATCATCATTATTATCATCACAGTTACCATCATAATCATCATGATTATTTTAATTAATATTATAATAAGCGTTATCCTTATCATCATTATTATCCGTGTAATTGTTATAATTATTACAATCATTATAACTATTATCATTATTATTTCTCTCATCACAATTACAATGCTTATCTTCACCATTATTGTTGTCATCAGGGTGAATATACTTTTTTTTTTCTATTATAATGTTGTCAGTTCAGGTGAACATAAGTGTACTACTCAGGGCACTCGACTTTTTAGAAAGGGACAAGTAAGAAGATAAGCGGCCTTTTATTACAAAAAGAGAGGTAGGGACATGAATAGGCAATTTCGCTGCGAGATGATTACTCATCACTTTTACAAGGAGCATTGCGCAGTAAAAAAGCACATGTGAATATTAATAGAGGTACTTGCTTAAAAACGTCGAACTGGTGAGGACGTGAACCAGGATCATCCTCATGCCAACTTATAAAAATTCGTATGCTCCCTTACAATTTTTTTTTTGAGTCATTTGTGTACAATTGTGTAACTTCAAATCCGTATGGTTCAAGAAAAGTAGATACTTTAATATTTGTATGCTTTTACTATTTAAAGAAGCAAATACTATTCAAAAAAACAAAAAAATGATTCAAATTCGGATGATAAAGTTAAAAAAAAATATACATATGTACAAAACATTCATACAAATTGTTCTAAATAACGTGTTTCAAATTATTTTTTCGATATAAATTACAAATGTTCTTTTTTGTTTATTTCACTATCCATAAATATTTTTATTGTTCAGCAGTTTATCAGAGTCAATAAAAAATTGAACACAATTGTTATCGTGTAAGTGAAACGATGTTAACACTATAGGTCAACACAATAATCTCATTAAGTAGCTTTCATTTTATGATAGACTACATTCTATAATAATTTGTTTTGATTTATAGTATGTAATGCAAATATATTGCAAGAAAAAAACAAAAAAAATTCATAGTTTAACATAAAAATGTCAAGTTTGTCATATTAATTCTTTTGATTGAAAAATTAAAAAATATACACAAAATAGACTTATGGCTGCTAAATGCAGCACAATAAACATTATCCAACTCTGAATACATTCAAAATTTTAACATTTGTCACTTCCCTAAGATAAGACACGTAGTACTCTAACTTACGGATACTCAAATAAAGTATGATGATTTGTAAACCAAATAGTATTGCTGATTGTTTTTATAGGGGTACCTGGATTGGACCTTAACACTCTTTTCAGGCTTTACCATAGCACTTTTTTAAAACAATTCGTCTAAATTCCAAACAAATTATCTTTATAGATGGTCCAGAAGGTTTTGGTAAAACGTTTTTATGTAAAACCATAATTTATTTCTGTACTTTTTAGAAAAAAAAAAATTTTATGGCTCGGACAAGAATTGCTTCTATTTTATTACCGAAAGGTATGACAAGTCACAGAACTTTTAGCCTACCTTTATATTTAAATAACATTGAAACAGTATTTTTAGAACGTAAATCAGACAAAAAAGATTGAGGAAAGTAGATGTTATAGTATAGGATAAAGCATCAATGATTCCAAAGAAAGCTTTAGAAATATTAGATAAAACGTTGAAAGATTTGTGTGACAATGATTTATCTTTTGGAGAAAAAACTATATTATGAGGCGCAGAGTTCGGACAAATTTTACCGGTTTTAAGAAATAGCTTCAGATCAGCTACTATAAAAGAAACGATAAAATAATTTTGTTTGTGAAAACATTTTGAAATTAAAAAAAACCAAAATCAGTGGATAAATTATTTCCTTTGTTTTTATTAGGTATAAGAGAAGGTAAAATTAATTCGTTTACAATACCATATGAATGAAAAATAAAAGACATTTGCAGTAAAATTTTTGATAAACAAAATATTTTTTCTCATAAACCGAGTTATTTTAACATCACATAACGAATACACTTAACTATTAAACGATAAAATACTAAACATTATGGAAGGAACTGCCACGTCATACTACAGTATTGATTATGCAACAGCAAAAGAAACAGATGAATCTGATGAAAACGTAAAGTTAAATTTTCAAGTAGAGGTTTTAAATGCAATTCATGAAGGCTAACCACCTCATTAGCTAAAACTTGTGACGTGGCAAAATTTGCTTCACAATTTTGCACGTCACTGTCGACGCCCCTATTCGGAAACCAATTAGTGTTCTTAATGGGATCCTCCCATAACCGAAATCTTCGTGTGTTTTAGAAACGACCAACAGTAAGCCAGAGAAGGAGCCACAAGCCTAGACCAGAAATGTAGCGTGCGTACGAGTGAATGTGATGATGTAAGTGTCGAAGCGTCGGCACGTAAGAATGATCCGGAAAATAAGGTAGGGACCGGGTAGGTAGGTCAAAAGATAGTCAGTTGACCTACCGAGCGACCAGTTGGGGACGGACGCGACTGATGAGCTCAGTGGGTGTGAGACCACAGAGCGCGAAGGTAGGAGAGAGTACGTGGAGCAAGAGAGCCGAGTGTACAGCGAGTATTAAGTGTGAGAGAGAGAGAGAGAGAGAGAGCGAGTGAGAGAGTGAGCGGGAAGAAGGACTCGGAAAAATAAGCCTGATCCCGACCCATCCGACCCTGAACGGCGGCCATCTTGAGACGAAGCGTCCTCCCGTGACGACCTGAGCCAAGCCCGAGGTGAGAGGTGTACTGGACAGCAGGCGAGAGAGGCCCAGGTATCACACAGCGTCGACTTCCTGGACTGCGACCCTCGACGCTCATGGTGGACTGGCCTTACTGTAAGGAAGCACGGGATTCGCCAAGGTACAGTGTGTGGGTTACGCGGAGACGCGGGTGAGATCGTCGGCTATAGCGATAGACGAGAGAGAGAGGAAGAAAAGGGCGCGTGAGACCCAGAGCGAGTGAGTAGTCGCGTAGTCGTGGTGTAAGGGCGGGACGGATCGAGAGCCGGCGTCGGGACGCTGTGAGTAGTACGGCGTGTTTGTGACCGTCTCCGGTCGCGACGGCAATCCACGCCCGGGACCTATAGGTTACGCCGAGTGTGAGTGTGGGGGTGTGTAGGTACGGACAGGCTACCACGCCGAGGGGGCCTGATTCCAGACCGAGAGTAGTGTGAGAGGGGAAGTGGGTGTAAAGGCGCGTGAGTGTGTGTGTGTGAGCGGACTAGCGTGGCTCTCCGAGCGCACCACTGGCGTTGTGGTGGCGATCGAGGGCCTGTGCCATAGCATCGGGACCGAGAGAAGTTACGTGAAGTGATTGTAGATAGCGGTTGTGGTTATTTTGAATAAATTTGTAAAATAAAGTCAACATAGCCTTTGTGTTCATTTGCCCAGACGCGAATCCCCTTTTGAGACAGGTCCAGTGAAGGGGCGAAGAGAGAGAGTGTTGTCGAGCAGAGACGTACGAGAGAGAATAATAACGATATTTTCTCGCCAACGGTAAGTCACCTTGGGGAATGTAAAATCCACGTTATAAACTAAAAATAAATTCAGTAGTGATGTTGATAAGAAATTTAAGTATAACAGTCGGATTATGTAATGGAACTCGTCTAAGCATAAAAAAATTATTTATGTATAATATTGAAGCTGAAGTCATAACACGCGAAAACAAAGGACAAATAGGATTTATACCGCGAATCACTCTAAAGGTTGAGAATCATTCTTGTTTATCGTTTATTTTACATAGAAAACAATCCTATTGATTTTCGCTTTATCTATGACAATAAATAAATCACAGGGCCAAACTTTGGATTATGTAGGATTTTACTTTAAAAAAACTTTATTTTCTCATGGCCAATTATAAGTAGCTTTATTCCGATGCACAAATCCAAAGAAAATTTTCATTCCAAATAATTCTGGAAATGAACTGAAAATAAAAAATATTGTCTGGTAGGAAATTTCTCACGCGTAACAATATATTCATGATCAATTCCAACGTCGTTATTATACCTTCGTATCAAACATCAATGGATTAAAAAAAAAATTATTGACATAAAAATATGTATTATAAAGCACATTATAGCTTCAAAATATTTAAAACTATTTTATTTTCAGAAATCAATATTTTGAATGTAACTATTGCATTTTAAGATTAAAAGATTACTCTTTAGTAACCGAACATATGAAAATTCATACAAAAGAAAGTTATCCATGTCAACATTGCGGGAAAGTAATCAAACATAGAAAAAATTATACGAAACACTTGAACGAGCGCAAATTAAAAAAAATCTGTTTATGAGACATTTGTAACAACAGTTACAAAAGAGTTCATCACTTAAAAGGCACCGCTTAACGCACAAAACAGTCACCAACAAAAACATTTTTCGATAATGTGAAAGGGGATTTTTAAGAAAAGATGCTCTACAAAAACATTTAAAATTATACAAAATTAAATAGGTAGTCAATTTAATGGATGCATTGAACTGTTTTGAAATCTCAACATACATGTATTACTTAAAATTTTGTTAATTTATATACTGTTTCATTTTCAGATAACATTGTCTTAATTTTAAAGTCATTTTACAAAGTGTTAAAAAGCAAATTTATAACGTGTTACAAAAGTTTTGTTACTAATAAGTGTAATGTATAAAAGGTTAAGAAGGGGTAGAGAAGAAACTGGGCAAGAGAAAAAGGGTGGGGCAGGATAGGGAAGTAAATCTTAGAGAACAGTAAAAACAACTATTGAAAATAGGAATATACGTGTATATATATATACTAGTAGGGGTGACACCCCCCTGCGTGCTCCACGCACTTATCCCCCACTCACAGATTGAGTAGACAAAATAACAACATTACTCGTGTAATTATCAATGCAAGCTGAGAATGAGTTCACAACAGCAGAATACGCGACTCACAAATAAGTTGATAAAACAGATGATAACATAAACATTAATTTTCCAATAGAATTTTTAAATAATATCAGAGAAGGTCTTCCACTACACAAATTAAAATTAAAAATAAATGCTATAGTAATGTTAATAAGAAATTCAAGTATATCAGACGGTCTTTGTAATGGCACAAGATTAAAAATAACAAAATTATTTAAGTATAACATAGAAGCAGAAATAATAACGGAAGAAAAAAAGGAAGCGAAGTTTCTATTCCTAGAATAACATTATATACTGGCACCTAATAATAATTACCTTTTGTCTTATACAGAAAACAGTTTTCTTTAATATTAGCATTTTCTATGACTATCAACAAATCACATGGACAGAGTTTTGGTTCCTTGAAATTGTATATTAAAAAACCTTTATTCTCTCACGGACAATTATACGTTGCTTAATTAAGATGTAAGTATTACGGCAGATGATTGGGATAACTGAGAATTTATTAAGTAAAAAGAAGTTATACATGAACTACAATAGAAAGAATATAAGACTGTGTGAAATACAGAGAAATGCATCTGCTCTGCTTAGCGGTCAGAGAGAGTCGCTGTTAGCTTCCTCGCACGCCATTCGCCCGTCGGTAGCGTGTTTTTCGCGACGACAACCTCGCGCTCTCTGGCGGTCACTCATTAAACACACATTCCATGCGTCACGCTCACACTGCTCACACACATACCAAACAGCGCAGTGGAAAGCTGTGCTTCAACACTTCCGCCCTTTCCTAGCGCGCTTTGACTCTAATTTTTAATTTCGTAAACACCGCAGTGTTCGCGTAAACATACAAACTTACCCCTAGGCAAAGCTTTTGTAAATATGTCAGCCTTTTGCAACTCAGTCGGGACATATTCGATGTAGATTTCTTTATTTTCACATTTTTCACGCATGAAGTGATAGCGAACGTCTATGTGCTTTGTTCGCTTGTGAAATTCGGCGTTTTTCGCCAGCTTAATCGCACTTTGATTATCGACAGGTAAAGTAGTTGCTAAAACACATGGACGTTCGATATCGTACAGAAGTTTTCTGAGCCACACGGCTTCTTTTGTTGCTGTAGCTGCTACGACATACTCGGATTCAGTAGTACTTAGAGTTACCATTTTCTGACGCTGAGACGACCAGGTAACCGGGCCGCTGCATAAGAGAAATATGTATCTGGACATGGAACGTCGCGTTTCAAGATCATTCGCGTAATCGGCGTCTCAATAACCGACCAATTCAAATTTGTCGCAATGCGTATGAAATACTATCCCGAGAGTCGGGGTGCCGACTAGGTACGAGAAAATTCTCTTTACGGCGTTCCAATGACTTTTGTTGTGTCGATTTAAAAATCTACTTACACTACTCGTGGCGTACGCGATGTCCGGGCGAGATATGATGGCGAGATAATTTAGTGAGCCTGCAGCTTCGCGATACGGTACATCGCTTATACACTCGTCATCGCATTCAACGGGTTGAAGTATGGTACATGGGTCCGCGGGCACACACACTGACTTCGCTTCACTCATACCAAACCGTTTCACAATTTTATCTATGTAAGCGCTTTGAGTAATCGATAAACTTTTAGAAATTCTATTACGTCGAATTTCAAAACCTACAAAATATTTTCCATCACTCACGGTAATATCGAATTCTTCGCTTAAAAGTTTCACGACTCGATTAATTGCGTCACGGGATTTACAAATTAGAAGCCCGTCGTCAACATACAAAGCGAGATACATTAAATAATCATTTACGCGACCGACAAAGATGCAACTATCAGCCTCGCTTCCGGTAAAATTATATTTGTTTAAAAATTCTTTGAAACGGCGGTTCCAGCACCGAGGTGCTTGCTTAAGCCCGTACAAAGATTTACGCAACCAACACACTACTTTTTCACGCGCGCGCGATTCAATAAATGTAAGCGCACCGTCTTTTTCTGCATCTGATGACTGGTTCTCTTGATCGTCGACTTCTGCTCCTTCTGGTACATCCATATGAATTTCCTCTTCTAAAATTCTATAGAGGAAGGCAGTTCGAACGTCGAAGGTGGTTAGTTCAAGATCTTCTTGGGCTACCAGCGCCAACAGCATGCGAAGAGAGTCGTAGCGTACGACCGGTGAAAAAGTTTCGGTGTAGTCTCTACCTTCTTTTTGTTGAAAGCCTTTGGCACAAAGCCTTGCTTTAAAACGAGGTGCGTTTGTACTCGCGTTGTTTATTACTTTAAACACCCACTTTGACTTTATTGGTGTTATTGATGCATTAAGAGGCTCCACGGTCCAAGTACCGTTTCTCTCATGAGCTTGTAGCTCATCTTTGATGGCTTGTTTCTACTCAGCTGACTGAGGTCCGGACACGGCTTCCTTGTACGTGTCAGGTATATGCACTTCGGCAATGTTGGCCTCATAACGATCAGGACGTTTGATTGTTTATCGATCCCTCAGTTTTTGTCGATCCGCTGCTGGTGTTTGATTTCTCTGCGGGAAGAGCCTTTCGTTCGTTGGTGGTGGCTGTTCGCGCGCCTGTGCGCCGACCAGCTGATCGTCAACTGGACTGTCTGCTACTGGGCAACCGGCTTGCTCGTTCCTTGGCTGCTTCTCTTGACTGAAAGTGAGCAGCTCCTTTTTTTTTAACACCGGCGGAGCTTTTTGCGTTGCGAGTCGACCCGAGGAAACCACGTTTCTTGACACTGATATTTTCTTTTTGGCAGGGTCGTACACTCTATAGTTAGAAGAATCTCTTTCATAGCCGACAAGCACAACTGCGCGCGAGCGAGGGTCGAACTTCTTAGTAAAATTTTTCGGAATGTGCAGAAAATCCTCAGCGTCGAAAATTTGTACATGTTTCAAATCCGGCGCTTTACCAGTCCACGCTTCATATGACGTCTTGCCGTTGGTGCTCTGGGGAACAGTCACTCGGTTTAACAAATAAACAGCTGTGTTGACTGCTTCCGCCCAAAGTGTACGTGGTAGACCGGACGCGAGAAGCATCGTTCTTGCACACTCGACTATCGTTCGGTTGCTCCTCTCTGCTTTGCCGTTTTGTTCGGGTGTGTATGGAGCAGACGACTTGAATCGGATCCCTCTTGCCTTCGTGTACTCGATCATGTCGGTATTGCTGTATTCACGACCGTTGTCGCATCTGATGGCTCGGAGAGGGCGCCCGAACTTATTCGCTACTGCTCGCTCGTACTCTTTGAATTTTTCAAACACTTCTGACTTGTGTTTGAGAAAATAAACGTAGCGATACCCTGTGGCGTCATCAGTAAATGTTACGAAGTAACGCGTGCCTCCAAGCGAATCCTCCGACATTGGTCCGCATACATCGCTGTGCACGACCTCACCAGGTACTGTTGCTTTCTTCTCTTTTTTGTTGAACGGCAGTCTATGTGCTTTTTCTGCTTGGCATGAGTCACAAAAGAAACCAGAACTGTCGTTGACGTCGACTCCAGAAACGAGATTGCGTTCAATCAGCTGTTTCAAGGCTCGCGCGTTTAGATGACCGAGCCTCTCGTGCCAACACTTCAAGCTTGTCACGGACACGTTCACTTGTGTTTCTTCGGGTTTCGTGCTCGTTTGCAAGTTCATTCGATAGAGGTTATTACTTTGCAAAACACCGTAGGCATAGAGTTCGTTCTTCATGTAGATTGACACGATTTTTTCGTCAAAAATAACCTGGAAGCCCTTTCTGATGCACGTTCCTACGGAGAGAAGATTTTTCTTTATTCCTGGTACGTGTAACACGTTTTCCATGCAACCGATGTGCCATTCGCCATTAACCAATCTTTTGAGCAAGATCGTACCTTCCCCTACGACTTTGTGTTCACCTTCGTCTCCGAGAGAGACTGAACTGCTGTTGCTAGGCTGATACTCGACGAACCATTCTCTGTGGCAAGTCACCTCAACGACTGTATAAACAGCAGGGCCGAGTTCGGAAAATATTTTAATATGGGTAATACCGTGGGAGGTGAGTCGTTTTCAAAAGACGCGAGATGTGGGTCCAGAAAGATAATAAGCGTTCATACGAGGGACGGGGCAGTACACGCGGGAAACACACTCAGAAATTTCAATACTCAACAAAAAGCACAACAAAACTCACCACAGATTTCTGAATTGCTTGGCAGAAGGATACGGGATATTTGCACGTATCCAGCAATGAGGTGATTCGAAACTTTCGATGAACTGGCAAAGGTATGAAACCAAAGTGCAGGATGCCAACAAATGGTACCATTATTTAATTTTCTCTAACAGAGCAATAATATAAATGGGGAATTTCTTTTACACGAACAACATCCAGTTCAACCAGGTATGGTACGTACTAGCCCCATAGTACACCAGCAAGCCTAATAATTCGAATGCACACAACATACTAGCTCGTGTAAATAGCGCATCGGGAGGCATCCCAATATTTTAAGGGGGCCTAATTTACTTTCCGCTATTAAAAAAAGATAGCGAAAACAACAATTCTGCGGCCATATAAAAAATATTTTATAGGAACATTAGAAAATAAATTAAAGGGTATAGCTGCAGACTAGTTTCATGCGCAACTTTCACTATTTAATAAAGTCAATGAATTTTTACTAGCAATCTCACGACGATTTGAAAACATGGGGGGCACGGAGACGCTATTAGCAGAGTTGAAAATGTTAACACGTACCCAAGTTAATCGATTGCACAATACTGCAGTCGGGCACAAAGATTATGTAATAGAATCATGATGACCCATGATTTCAAATCTACGCCTAGGGGGAATGGAGAAGACAATACGGAAAAAAATTCGGATAGGGAAGCGGCTAAGCAATTTATGTACGGCCTCGGGGCACCATGGAGTTGTAATGTAGCTAGACTTAGGCCGGCAACGATAGAGGAAACTATAGAAGCAGCCACAAGCGACGACAATAAGATGGGTTTGCGTAAAACGGGAAAAAGACCGTACAATTCCTATGCATCACAGTAAAGTTACCACAGAGATAAAAGGTATTCAAAAATGGGTGCATTAGCAATCAATGAGGCACCAATGGAAAGCACAGACACAGAGTACGTAGTGAGTGGGTTTGACGAAGACGATAAATGGTGTTCATATTGTAGAGGACACTACAGACACTCTACTAAAGAACGCAAAAAGCTGTATGAAAATGCACTTACTGGAAAATAACCACACACCGATAAACCACATGACGAACAGTGCGAGGAGTCTCCCCGTAGGGGGAAACAAGAGCGGAACTGCGAGGATGGTGGCTAAAGGCAACCCAATAATAAGAACTATAATAATAATAATAATAATAACTAAAAAAATAATAAATAATAACCATAATAACAACAATGATAACCACCCTTACTTCAGCCAACGGCCATTACATGGTTATGCAGGTAATTATAATAGGCCAAACGGAGCGAATCAAAATTTAAATAATAAAACCAGTCATAATAATGCAAATGTGGGTAATGGTTATAGAGGGCAGAATCAATATCAAACAGGTTATAATAACCAGGGCCAACAACGAGAATTCGAGGCCACAACGCATTCCAGGAAAGAGTCTCAAGACGCAAAATTAAGTGAGGGAAATTTAAACTCCAACCATGCTCGATACGCTTACCGGACATCGAGCATACAGCATTGGACAATAAGGTGATAAACTCGCTCAGTGGTAGAGGGGCAGTCGGAATACGTGTAGACAATGTAGCGCACGAAGGTGCATGCATATGGCAGGTAAATAAGTCCTATGAAAAATCTTGAACTTGTACTGACCCGATAATTGAACCCATCTAGCTAGCTAGCCATCTAGTTCTTTAAATGAAAACAACCAAGATAAAGTGACATAATCTGTTCTAATGACAAATTTGTCTCCGTTTAAGTAACAACAAGAATGTTTTACTGATTCAACAATTGCCTACAACTTCCTACAAATAATACAAAAACTTTTTTCCGATGAGCTGTACACTCAACTATAATAAACTATAACCCTTTTCTTACCCTCTTGATTATGAGATAAAACTGAACCAATACTATGATTTGATGCGTCAATATCTAAAATAAACGTACAATCTAATTTAAGACAAGCCAACATGAGAAACGATGTAAGAACGTCACTCAATGTTAGAAATACTTTCTGACTTTTTTTAGACCATTGAAACTGCTCGTTTTTTTAAGGCAAACTATCGAGAGGTCTAACAATATCTAAAGAGCCTTTAATAAACTGTCTATAATACGAGCAAAATCTTAAAAACTGACGTACATTTCTTTTTATTCTTGAAATCGGCATTTCAAAACAGTTTAAATCTTTTCTGGAACAGTCTTCTTTTTTTCTATTGATACAATATGAACTAAAAATTAATTTCTCTTTTGAACAAATTACACTTATTTTTGTTCATTCGTAGATTAGCTTTTCGAAATTGAAGAAACACCGTCTCTAGCTTAACTAACACTTCTTTAAAGGGGTCTGCTAATACTATGATGTCATCTAAATAAACTAAGCAGATTTTGTACAACAATCCTTTAAGTTCTTCTACCATAAGTCGTTTAAAAGTCACTGGTGCAATACATAATCCAAATGGCATGAGTTTGAATTACCACAACCTTTGTTTAACCAAGACTGCTTTAATTACTCTATTGTCATTCTTGGTTTTTACTTGCCAGTAGCCACTCTTCAAATCTTGAGTAGAGAATTACGATTTCCCTGATAATTTATTTAATGTATCATCAGATTATGGTAGAAAATATGAATCTTTAGTCGTTGTTGCATTTACTTTTGAAGACTCAACACAAAATCTTGTAGAACCATTTTTCTTTCATTTTAAAACGACTGGAGAACACCAGAAATTTTATGATCTTTCAATAACTCCTTTCTTCATTTGTGTTATTAGAGTGTCAACTTCTTTTTGTTTATGAGTAGGAACTCTTTTTAGTAGCTGTTCTTTGGTCTTATTCCTTTCTCCAAGAGTATCTCATGCTCGACCAAATCGTATTTTCCTAAGACATTGTCATCTTTGAAAATATCTGCATATTTAATTAAAAAATTAGCAAACTTTGACTCCAGTTAATAATCTTATTCTTCAGAATTTTGCTTAAAAAACCCTGTAAATTAACTGGAACGATGTCATGTGGGTTGATAATCCGTCGAACAAAAGCAACATTTTTATCTTGCGAGTATATATGTTCTTAAATATCAATTTATACATTTTTTTTGTTAAACGTATCCTATGAAAGAAATCACTTCCAACAATAGAATCATCAACCATATCCACTACATACATGAACATTTAAGCCTTGCGTTTTCCTAGAACTACAATAGCTTAAGCCTCCAACGTTACAGGAATATCCTCACCTGTTGAATACTTTAGTGTCGCAGTATTAATGGAAATTTTTATATCCACTTAATTCACAAACATTAAATTAAAAAAAAATACGTCAACACCAGAATCCAATACAAAATTACAAATTTTATTACTTAATGTACTTTACAACATAAATTTACCGGAGTTCTCATTAATCGTTCTGTTTTTGAAGCCTGAATGTAAAGGAGCTGGCTTGCTTACTGTTAAACTTGCTCCTGGAAGTGCAACAAAACTTAGTTCTTCTGTCGATTGAACGCATGCAGTTTAGGACAACTGCACTTCACGTGGCTCTTCTTACCACAATTCTAGCACTAAACATTGGTGAAATTCGAGGGTTTTCTTTCTTGACTTATTCCTGGATTGAAATTCGATTGTACTGTAACAACTTTATTCCCCTGGAGTCTTCTATTTTCTTCAAAAATTTCATTCACCTTAATTGCCGAAGAGCAACTGTCAAAAATTCAATTCTGTTTAATTAAAGCATTTCCTTTACAAAATTATTAGCAATCCCAAAAATCATCTATGAAGAAGTATTTTCATCTTGAGTAGTGAACGGACCCTTAAGGTGAACTACTAAACTTAGCTTTTGTAAATCAGCAACCAAACTTAAAAAAATCTTCATCAAACTAATGTTTTCTATTCTGTAGTAAAGAATAATATGTCACTGCTAAATATTTTTCCCCAAAACGAACCTTAAGTTTAAAAGTTAAACCCAACAGTCCCTCTAACTCTGAAAAATTATTAAGCACTTATCTTGCCTTTCCACGTAAGCATTAAATTAAAGCAACCTCTTTCCTGTTATCATCCTAACCATTTAACTGAGCCATCAGACTCAATTGATTATAGAAATTTCCAAACAGATAACTACCGTTATAATTGTCCACCTGGATATTAAAAGGTGGGAATGAGCCTGTCACTAAACCATTCGAAAGAGATTGCCCAAATGATGCATGTTAAGTCGGTAGAACTTGTGTTGACTGTGACGATTATAGTGGTTGTGGCAAAAATTTTTCAGCAATACTTACCCGGCTTATGCCACGGATATGTTGACCATGAGAAGTCATGTTTTTCCTGTGTCGTAACTATCTTTCGTTTAAAAGGTAGTACTGTTCGGCAAAAAGTGTATTTCGCTTAGTTAGTAGACTCACAATCATCTGGCAAACATCAGAAAGAGTTGATCTCAACCACTGAAGTGTCCCCTTATGAACCTCCTGTTGTTTGCATAGTGTGTCCTTCATTTCCTGCAGTTCGTTGTCGAGCTGAACCTGCATATCGTCACGATTTTTCTGCAGCTGAAATAGCTCACTTTTGAATTTCACTATTGTTTATCCCAAGTTTTCACTATTTGCCTTTTATTTTTCAGCTGGTTTTCTAACTCCAGACACCGCTATCTGGATTATTCCAGCTGTCACTTCATTGCTTCAGTCTTTTCTGTTAGTGTGTATCTGATGCAGGGTTTTTTTAACCTCGAAACTCTTGACTTTCAGATCCTGGACGAGCCCGCAGAATTAATACGCTTACCAGCAACAATTAAAACATGTTACTTAACAAAACTTAACTAAACTTTTATTAGCAGAAGTGAACAGACGTAATTAGCTCGGGGTAACAATCCAGACTAACTACTTTTTTTTTATAAACAACAACACTTAGCAATGCATAGTAATATTGTTGATCGCATGGAAGCTCATACCTTCCACGAATATTTTTAACCGTATACCCAACATTACCCTTCTTCTTTCAGATTGTCGTCCCGACAATCACAAAACTTATTTCCATACAGTATTGTAAAATATCACCTTTATGTTTTTCCGTTGTAGCTACAGAATATCTATATAGCTCCAGTATTTAGAATGACTCCGCTTGACCCTTTTTCCAAGTAATATAGTACATTGCATCTAATCGTAAATCCAACTATATCAAAATTTTCTTTTTACAGCTGTGATATTGACTATCGTCGAAATTCACTGTTAGAAGAATCATACAAAAAAATTCAAAAAAATGTTTCTCAAAGTGGTTTCCTCAACTCGGATCGAAATGTATCCTAACTAATAAAAAATAAGTATTCAAAAAAAACGGCTCATTTTAGGGCCAACACACCACTGTTCACTCAACAAAAGGAATTTAAAACGAGAATTTTCTGCATTGTAAGTTATATAAAAGTATCTAGACAAGCCTTTTATAGTTACAACGGACGCGTCAGATTACGCAATAGAGGCAATATTAAGCTAAGGCGAATTAAGGAAAGATAGACTGCGTGAATGCTTCACGATGCCTCTGAGGGAGCGAGTTACGCTACCCAACGTATGAAAAGGAGCTAATAGCCATAGTGTTCGCAAAAGAACCGTTTCGGCCGTACTTATTTTGATGAAAATTTACAGTGGTCACTGATCATAAACCACTAACCACATTATCATACGTCAAAGAAGCCCGACATAAGATTTAACAGGCTGAAAGTGAAACTACGAGGCTACGAGTTTGACGCAGTATATTGGCCAGGCATTTCAAACAAAACACATGACGCACTCTCTCGAAATCCAGTCATAGGAAAGGGAGAAGTGAGCCCTAAGCGACCACGCCAAGAACTGTATTAGCTGGCGGACAAACAGGAGAAAGAAGGACTAGCCGATAGCGATGGGTCTCCGGCGTGCATTTTTTAAATACGAGCAATCCATAAACGGCGTATTCTGAAAAATAACAAAAAAAAAAATATTATTTACTTTAACTCAGAGGATTCAGAAAAGAAAGTACAGAAGAAAAAACAAAATTTTGATGGATGGAATAGAAATAAACGTGATATGAGAACAAACGGCAAGGCTATTGGTACAGGAATCTGAATCCGAGGAAAAAGTAGAAATAAACCAAAAATTACGCAAAAAAATAAGAAAAACACTAAAAAAAACGCGGTCACCCCAAAATGAATATTATAGTAAGCAATTTAAAAACAGAAACAGACACGGATGCAACGGATGAAATCATTTCACAGGGGCCGATGAACGATGGATTAGCTTATATACGAAGGGAGGACCGAATGCAACATATGATAAAATCAACAAACACACCAGAGATCGAGAAGAATGTGGTCATACCAAAGGGACGGAAAACTCGTAAGCGTCAGTTAGATACACTTACGAGAAAGTAAGCACCGTTTTCTATTACAGAACGCAACGAGAGACCGTTAAAGGATATAATTGTTGCAAATTGCAAAACACCAGTAATAATAAATAGTGCATAAGGAAATCACGGTACGGGACTCGATGATGAGGGCTGGTAGCTGATACAAGCAAGCTTGGCGCCTGAAGAAGCGAAGAAAGAGAAAAGTAATGGAAAAATGATGGACACCCGAGAATTAACAGAAGCAGAATAGGTAACGGGAGAAAAGGTGTTTTCGAAGGCAGAGGCGTCAAAGTATCGGAGAGAGCCGATCAAGCACGAGAGAGATCGAAGGAAAAAGAGAGTGAAGGAGAGCGACCACAGTACGAGCATAAAGCAAATAAGCCGCTCACTTGCGGTACTAATAAATATAATAAAAGGGTGCAAGGAAAAAGCAATTATTGAAGGGACAGAATGAAATTAAGCACGACATGGGAATAGAATGCATAGGTTCAAATACATCAGATGATAAAGAAAAAATGGCAAGACCGATCACTACTGCAGGAAGTGATCCTAATGCCTAAGGAATAACGGACGGAAAATTAGGTTATATTATGAAAGAACCAGGATTTAGAAGGAAAGTAAAAACGACAAGTATGGTTGCAGCAGTACTAATCGAGGAAAGGAAGCGAAAGTTAAGCAGGAGACAGCTGAATGCATTAAACAGATGAAAGCCGAATTTTTTAATTATGCCGCTAATAACGAGCCCGTCGAAAAAAGTAGTAATACCTAATTGTGACACATTACAAATATCGAATAGTACAACGGCACAAAACACGGAAGAAGAAGAACGCAGATCAGCAAAGTCCTCAGGAAGCATAGAAAAAAACTTCACTCCAACAACAGAGGTGGGCCAGGAACCGGATGTACACGATTTGCTGGAGAGAAGATCAGACGAACTGCGGGCGCAAGTTATGATCGACGTAGGCAGGCGAGGTGTAAAGGGAAGGCTGGTAATGAGGATTGACGTGTGAGAGCCCAACGAAAACAAAAGAAACAGACCCAACGTTGCTAAAATTTGTCACGAAATTAATGAACGAAAAATGTAACAAAAAAATTAATAATAAAAATAATAATAATAAGAATTATGTAACAATAATGATAACAGTAACAATAATATAATAAACAAGTAGTGGTACCAAAACAAAAACGAAGCGCTACAATCTACGAGAAATAAAATAACACGTACAAATATCACAAAAATTAAACTGCAAGCATGGAATATGCAGGGTCAAATAGATGAAAAAAAGAATGAAATAAATTAAAAGGAAGAAAAGAGTCCAAAAAAAAAGTCGATTAGATTTTAGGTATCGCCAACTTATTGTCGTTATTGCTGGATACCGTGATCCCCTAAAGCAATTGCATCCACGGCGTTTAAAGACCACCACTTCCTTTCTCGAAGATAACTTAAAAACACCTTACTACTCTCAACAATTCCATGATAATCATGCCGGCATGGACCTCGAGCAATCGAAAGCGATTCTCGTATCCTGACGGAGGCCCACGGACTGCGAAGTGAACTCCCTTAGCTGGCGCTATCCGGGAGAATATAAAGCCATCAACGCATTGGAATCCACAAAAAAACCAACGTAACGGATTACCCGGACGCTAAGATGGCGATAGAGAAGTAACCAGCAACGCTGCTCAAAACAACAATAACAACTTCTGCTGAAATAAACTCACCCAGCACCTCAGGGCGTAGGACACAACAAAGAACCGGGGAAATTGCGGTGGCTGACAACTACCAGAGTAATGAAGCAAAAAAAAAAAAAAAAAAGAAACGGAAAGGTAGTTAAATAGTCACCCACTGGGGCAAACATAGTGGTTACGGCACGCAAAGTAAAGTGTACGAATCGACAAAAAGCCACAATACAAGCTAGCAAAAATGGAGAAAAGAAAGTGGAAAACAATAGGCACTAGTACCGTCGTATTATTGAAACCAATAAGGCTATATTATAATTCCCTTTCCGCGCATGAAGGGAGGGGGAGAATTTGATGAACAAGAAATTGGACTGACTAATGTAAGCCAATTGAGCCTCTGGCACAAGATTAACAATCTTTCCGGACTCTCGTTTGTTGGAATATTATAATAATTTGATATATTGATGGAGTGTACTTATTGAATTACCGAAGAGAATGAAGAAATATAAAAGAAAAAACAACAAATTAGGGATAATACAATGAATTAAAAAAAAAAGTAACAACAAAGTGAAAAAAAAAATGAAGCACACGGCATCAAGGAAACGTAGCCGTAGAAGGAGAGCGAGGAATAAATATATGTATACTGAATAGCGTATGCCACAACATAAGATAAGAAATAAACATCAGTAAAGAGAGTGCGACACTTTCAGCTGAAAATAAGCACACGGTTCTTGAAAGGTATAATGCATGGGTCACGTCATATTCAAGTAAATTACCTTCCAGGTACATACAACACAATAAACATAACACGAACACTACTCCATCACAAACATACAAATCAAGAAAGAAATTACCACCGAGGACGTCGGCGTCGCGGCCTCGGACGTGTCACATACTGTATCATAGCTACACGTGCGTGCACCCCCTCTTCCTAGGGGCTACTAAAGACGATTGTAGTGGAAGAGAGCAGAGAGATAAGTAGTTAGGATACTGGAAGGAGCTCTCTCTTTCTCTCTCTCTCTCTCTGGTTAGAACCGACAAGGACGAAGGTCTCACACACGTGACGCGCTCTTCTCTCGTTTAAGATAAATAAAAGAAGTTGATACTAGTTCCTCGGCTTTTTACTTCATGCGCACTCCAAAGCCATAGAATCCTACGAAACAGAATAATCCTTAAAAAATTTCTTATCTTACTGTTACGTTAGAATAATTATTTGATTACATGTTTACAAACATTTTAGAAATTTTTAATCCAGTCTTCCCAACTTGACAGAAGATAACTACTTATCATTTCTAAATTTTCTTATGTTTACCGGATAATAATTACCAGGATTAACATAATAATTTTAAAATGCGTGAAATTAAAGTAAAAAATCGAATTTATGGAATCCGTTCGGTAAAAAACTTTAATAAAAACTTTACAGAAGAAAGCTTTTTTTCTTTTTTCTCGAATTTTGGAATAACGTTGCATCTCTTACTTGATTGAGTATAAATTTTGAATAGAATTGTTTTTTATATCAAGACGGAACTGTGTTTTATCTTTAAGTTGAGTAATTTTCTCGAAAATTTCCAATCTATTCAATTTTAACCAAGAAGTAGGTGGCATTTGCCAATATCCTATAATAGTATAAATTAAGGCTTTCTCAAATAATCATTTTTTTTATTCACAAGATATCCTTACGAGTTTATAACTTTAACCGTAAAGTAGGTATTTTCGTCAGCGTCATGCTGCTTCCCTTAAATTTATACATGTTCTCTCATTATTATTTCAAATTTTTTATCTAAATATTCATTGTAAACATCACATTTTTCAATTCGAACATATGCTGTGCGTCTAACATAAGATATAAAGTGTTAAATGTACTTTATGCTTCGAATAGATGCACAGTACACAACTTTCGCGTGACATGTGTTTTATGAAATACAACTAACAAACTAATACAATTTCCTAACTTATTAATCATGATCAAGTTTTCATTTTTTGTTCTGTTAAGATGATTTTTAGACGCATTATTATTATTCATTTTTCCCATAACGATTGTTTTTTCTTCATCATTCTTACGTTAGCTAAATATCTGAAAAAACTTTTACCGATTATAAGGTCCATAAGTCAAATTTTTATTAATAAATTCTCTAGTCTTCTATTGTTTAGATTACTTTATCAGATGTGTATATAAGTTAAAGTGATAAATCTAAAAATTAGGCCAAATACGCTTAAATTGGTGCAGTAGGATTAATGGGATTTTTGTATTTAGTTTGTAACACCGTCCAGAAATTTTGTGAACATAGTTATTTTACGCATTTGGAAATAATTCAAAATTTTCTTATTATATTTATCTGGGATTTTCCACGTATAATAACAACAATATCAACAGATTTTTAGTCTTCTCTTCATTTTCAAATCGTTAAGCAATATTTGGGGCACTGTTGTTTATTGCCATTGAGAAAATACTAGAGTAATAAACTCTGAAAATTTTTCCATATGTTTTAACGTGTTTTGCCAGTGAGTTTGTTCAGACAAATTTTTAATAGGGTTTTCGTAACATTTCGGGACCATGTTTTGAAAACAGTTAATTTTTAGTCTACTTTCTACGGCAAATATACATTTTCAAAATGCTATTTTCAAACTGGAATTATTTTTAAAAGTGTTAGTATAAAAACATGATATTCAAGGCATTTACAGCTCTAAGTACATGTATAATTAAAGAACACCGTTTATAAATATATGTAGTAGCCAATAAATATTACCTCTGTTATGTAATTGTGACGGCTTGCTGTGAAAATATGTTTCACTGTGGCACCATGGGATTTATTAGAAGAAATTACTCCTCTTTGGTTAAAATGAAAATTTTTTTGCGGTTTGGTTATACTTGACACGCGAGAATTAAATTTGACATTGTTACAACCATTTTCTGTTTTGACCAATAAGCTTGGTGGTGGTTTTAAGTGGCCTTTCAATTGATCTCGATTTGGAGAACTGGCGATCACCTACAACAAAAATAGCTTAAAGAGATATGTTTTAGATGAAGGGTTATAAAAAATTAAATAAATTATTTCCTCCTAATGAGTACTATTTTGTTACTATAAGATAAGTAGCGAATTTCGTATGTTTCAGTTTTTAATTTTCAATAAACAACTAAAGATCATATTTTTCATTACTATCCAGCTTTTTGATTAAAAAAAGGATAATGGCATGTTTTCAATATTGAGTTACTTAAAATACATATTATTCTCATAATTTTAGGTGCAAGATGTACTGTTTTTTCTGGTATCAAAAATTGTAATTTCTCGTAAATCAACAGTTTATACTATATCTTCGTCTGAAAACGTTTCTTTGCTGATTTCAGAGACAAAAACTTAACAATTCTCCTAGGTAAAAACTCTCATTCTTTGCTTATAGAAAAGTACTTTGCCATAATCTGCATGTTTCCGACCTTTTCCTATGACTCAAGAGGCAATTTCTATACAGATGAGTTAAAAAAAAGTTTTTTAGTAGGTAAATAATCTTAGCTTTATCTGGGAGAATAAATTTTACCCTACACTATGAAATCATAGGAATAACGTCATACTTCGAATAAGAAAGGTGAAAAATCGTATCCGCTACACAAGACGTAAGTACGGCATTGACTTCCACGTGCTTGCCTCCTTCGCCTTCGGCTCGGAAAATAATGCCATAATTTTGCCCCTTCTGTTCTTTGAGTGCCTATGATATAGGCAAAATAATAATTCTTTTCCCCACAAAAAAGTGAAAATGGTAGTTTTCCTACGAGTTTGAAAAGTCTCTGTTTGCGAACCGAGAGGTTTGCGGCCCGAGCTGAAGGCGAGGGACGTAACGAGGTTCGTAAAGGAGAATTTTCGAACGAGTTCCGGAAAACTGCTTTTTCGCCCAAGGAAGTACCAGCCTCCCAAAACCACCCGAGGGCGGAAAATTAAATTTTGTAACTGGTGCCGCATATGACAAGCATATAAAATAGTCAAGTTTTATAAAAACTTCATTAGCGCAATCTTTCAAATATCTTTCTTTAAAACACCTTCAAAAGAAGATTTGATTAAAATATAAAATTTTATTATTTATTTTGTATAAAATATAGTATAATATATAGTAATTACCACCGAGGACGTCGGCGTCGCGGCCTCGGACGTGTCACATACTGTATCATAGCTACACGTGCGTGCACCCCCTCTTCCTAGGGGCTACTAAAGACGATTGTAGTGGAAGAGAGCAGAGAGATAAGTAGTTAGGATACTGGAAGGAGCTCTCTCTTTCTCTCTCTCTCTCTCTGGTTAGAACCGACAAGGACGAAGGTCTCACACACGTGACGCGCTCTTCTCTCGTTTAAGATAAATAAAAGAAGTTGATACTAGTTCCTCGGCTTTTTACTTCATGCGCACTCCAAAGCCATAGAATCCTACGAAACAGAATAATCCTTAAAAAATTTCTTATCTTACTGTTACGTTAGAATAATTATTTGATTACATGTTTACAAACATTTTAGAAATTTTTAATCCAGTCTTCCCAACTTGACAGAAGATAACTACTTATCATTTCTAAATTTTCTTATGTTTACCGGATAATAATTACCAGGATTAACATAATAATTTTAAAATGCGTGAAATTAAAGTAAAAAATCGAATTTATGGAATCCGTTCGGTAAAAAACTTTAATAAAAACTTTACAGAAGAAAGCTTTTTTTCTTTTTTCTCGAATTTTGGAATAACGTTGCATCTCTTACTTGATTGAGTATAAATTTTGAATAGAATTGTTTTTTATATCAAGACGGAACTGTGTTTTATCTTTAAGTTGAGTAATTTTCTCGAAAATTTCCAATCTATTCAATTTTAACCAAGAAGTAGGTGGCATTTGCCAATATCCTATAATAGTATAAATTAAGGCTTTCTCAAATAATCATTTTTTTTATTCACAAGATATCCTTACGAGTTTATAACTTTAACCGTAAAGTAGGTATTTTCGTCAGCGTCATGCTGCTTCCCTTAAATTTATACATGTTCTCTCATTATTATTTCAAATTTTTTATCTAAATATTCATTGTAAACATCACATTTTTCAATTCGAACATATGCTGTGCGTCTAACATAAGATATAAAGTGTTAAATGTACTTTATGCTTCGAATAGATGCACAGTACACAACTTTCGCGTGACATGTGTTTTATGAAATACAACTAACAAACTAATACAATTTCCTAACTTATTAATCATGATCAAGTTTTCATTTTTTGTTCTGTTAAGATGATTTTTAGACGCATTATTATTATTCATTTTTCCCATAACGATTGTTTTTTCTTCATCATTCTTACGTTAGCTAAATATCTGAAAAAACTTTTACCGATTATAAGGTCCATAAGTCAAATTTTTATTAATAAATTCTCTAGTCTTCTATTGTTTAGATTACTTTATCAGATGTGTATATAAGTTAAAGTGATAAATCTAAAAATTAGGCCAAATACGCTTAAATTGGTGCAGTAGGATTAATGGGATTTTTGTATTTAGTTTGTAACACCGTCCAGAAATTTTGTGAACATAGTTATTTTACGCATTTGGAAATAATTCAAAATTTTCTTATTATATTTATCTGGGATTTTCCACGTATAATAACAACAATATCAACAGATTTTTAGTCTTCTCTTCATTTTCAAATCGTTAAGCAATATTTGGGGCACTGTTGTTTATTGCCATTGAGAAAATACTAGAGTAATAAACTCTGAAAATTTTTCCATATGTTTTAACGTGTTTTGCCAGTGAGTTTGTTCAGACAAATTTTTAATAGGGTTTTCGTAACATTTCGGGACCATGTTTTGAAAACAGTTAATTTTTAGTCTACTTTCTACGGCAAATATACATTTTCAAAATGCTATTTTCAAACTGGAATTATTTTTAAAAGTGTTAGTATAAAAACATGATATTCAAGGCATTTACAGCTCTAAGTACATGTATAATTAAAGAACACCGTTTATAAATATATGTAGTAGCCAATAAATATTACCTCTGTTATGTAATTGTGACGGCTTGCTGTGAAAATATGTTTCACTGTGGCACCATGGGATTTATTAGAAGAAATTACTCCTCTTTGGTTAAAATGAAAATTTTTTTGCGGTTTGGTTATACTTGACACGCGAGAATTAAATTTGACATTGTTACAACCATTTTCTGTTTTGACCAATAAGCTTGGTGGTGGTTTTAAGTGGCCTTTCAATTGATCTCGATTTGGAGAACTGGCGATCACCTACAACAAAAATAGCTTAAAGAGATATGTTTTAGATGAAGGGTTATAAAAAATTAAATAAATTATTTCCTCCTAATGAGTACTATTTTGTTACTATAAGATAAGTAGCGAATTTCGTATGTTTCAGTTTTTAATTTTCAATAAACAACTAAAGATCATATTTTTCATTACTATCCAGCTTTTTGATTAAAAAAAGGATAATGGCATGTTTTCAATATTGAGTTACTTAAAATACATATTATTCTCATAATTTTAGGTGCAAGATGTACTGTTTTTTCTGGTATCAAAAATTGTAATTTCTCGTAAATCAACAGTTTATACTATATCTTCGTCTGAAAACGTTTCTTTGCTGATTTCAGAGACAAAAACTTAACAATTCTCCTAGGTAAAAACTCTCATTCTTTGCTTATAGAAAAGTACTTTGCCATAATCTGCATGTTTCCGACCTTTTCCTATGACTCAAGAGGCAATTTCTATACAGATGAGTTAAAAAAAAGTTTTTTAGTAGGTAAATAATCTTAGCTTTATCTGGGAGAATAAATTTTACCCTACACTATGAAATCATAGGAATAACGTCATACTTCGAATAAGAAAGGTGAAAAATCGTATCCGCTACACAAGACGTAAGTACGGCATTGACTTCCACGTGCTTGCCTCCTTCGCCTTCGGCTCGGAAAATAATGCCATAATTTTGCCCCTTCTGTTCTTTGAGTGCCTATGATATAGGCAAAATAATAATTCTTTTCCCCACAAAAAAGTGAAAATGGTAGTTTTCCTACGAGTTTGAAAAGTCTCTGTTTGCGAACCGAGAGGTTTGCGGCCCGAGCTGAAGGCGAGGGACGTAACGAGGTTCGTAAAGGAGAATTTTCGAACGAGTTCCGGAAAACTGCTTTTTCGCCCAAGGAAGTACCAGCCTCCCAAAACCACCCGAGGGCGGAAAATTAAATTTTGTAACTGGTGCCGCATATGACAAGCATATAAAATAGTCAAGTTTTATAAAAACTTCATTAGCGCAATCTTTCAAATATCTTTCTTTAAAACACCTTCAAAAGAAGATTTGATTAAAATATAAAATTTTATTATTTATTTTGTATAAAATATAGTATAATATATAGTTTGATGAAAGAGTATCAATAGTGTTGGCTTTTAATCGGGCTCCCAAATTTTAATCGAGGCTTTCAAGAAATCGACCACCAAGGGCAGCATTGTGCTCGGTTTACCTCTTCAAGCATTCATTAATAGCTACGTACATTAAATTATAAGTATGAAAGATAACTACATTATCACACAGTTGTCCTTAATAGGTAAAAGAGGAAACAGCCAAGAACAATGTTGCTCTACAGTAATCCTTTTTTTGATACTGATACTCTCATTCCATTAAGTTTTTTTTTGTTAGAGAAATGATCGCAAAATTTTTTTATAAAGAACAATCGTTTCATTTTTTTTTTTTTAGTAAAGTGGGTTCGCTTTCTTAGCCGAAGGCTTTACCTCCTGGACCCCATACAACCTTTGATGCGAAGCTTTGGTTAATGAGAAAAAATGTCTACTTGTATTAAAAAAACTCTGTCCATCTTACCGACCACACTTCTAAACTTGTATTATTTTTTTAAGATAAAATCACTCTATATTTTAAATAAATTATGTAATAGACGAGTTTCCGTTTTTCTTCGTAAGATTTCAATTAATAAAAACAAATACAAGTATAATTTTTGACTTATTGAAAACACGTAGAAGAAAGAACGTGTTTAAGAGAACTGCTGCAACAAAAGCAATAAATAAATAAAAAGTCAAGAAAATTAAAACGAAGCTTAAAAAAGTGGTAGAAGATGAGGAATAATATAACTGACAAAAATGTAAAAAAAGAAAGTGAAACATAATAACTAAGAAGGATTGAAAACATGTAGAATAGAGCAAGTAAGAGGTTAGAAAGACACCTTCACGAGGTATAATAAAAAAAGAGCGTGCAGTTCACTAAAAAAAAGTGATGTACACGTGATACAGTGAAAAAGTAACTAGAGATAGTAATTAGTGAAAAGTAGACAGTGAACACCCAACATTTAACAGTTAACAGTGAGAAATAAAAAAACAGTAATGTAAAGAAAAAGAGAAAGATTACGGAAGTCAGTAAGAGAGAAAGATACGGACAAAGATACAACAAGTGATATTTTTATTATTAACAGACTTGTTTCTTGTCATTTTCAACTACAGGTATATTAAGTCCCACTGCCTATGAAGAAGATTCCTATATCATTTACATTTGAAAGGCGGTAAGATAAGACATCCGCATTCTTTCTAAGAAATTTTCGGAAAGAACGGGAAAAAACGCAAATATGATATACACAAACAAGAAATAATATAAACACAACTTAAAAAATAAAAAATTAAAACTATCCTTTACTTCCAGAAAGAAAAAAAAAAATTAAAGTGAGGATAGCAACAAACTAAGAGATTGGATGAGCGAGATAAGAAAAAAAAACAGATAGCTTGTCAAAAACAACGGAGCAATTAAAAAAAAAAAAAAATGCAGCAAAAAAAAATTGGTGGATAAAAAAGAGACAGGAGTAGGCAAAAGAAAAAAACCCATGAAAGAGTCAACACACGAAAACAGATAATAGATCTAACCAAGTGGTGGTCTCGAATCAGTGACCAGTAGCAAAGGTGAACTATTTTATTTATGTTGTGTCTTTTTCTGGTAAGCAGTTGTTTGGCTTTGCGGAAGGATTTTTGGTATTTCCTGGTGTGATTTGAGGTCACAATTGAGAATTTTTGCTCAACTTGGTGCAGTGGTATCTATCTGTCTTATGAGAATTATTCTAGGGTCAGTGACAAGTGTTGACTTCATTTCCTGAAATCATTTAGTTGGTGGATGAAAATCTCCGGTTGTTAAATTATCAACCAAGAAATGATATGCCGACCGCTTTGTTTGTCATTCATGGAGTGTTGTTTGTTGCGAGTTCTTTTTTTAACGGGTATTCATTCAGGTTCGACGTTATTCATGTTGTGGTTTGTACAGTGGTACAACCCGTCCGTATGTAATTCATCTACGTTGGTCAGTTTGATTTGATTTTTGATTTATAACTGAGAGACTCAACGCAATTGTACTCCAGTTTTTCGTACAATCATTTTTTTTATTTCATAACAGTCTTGATTTTATATGGCTCCATCTAATTATTTTTTGTTGTGAATATGATCGCCGATATCTGTATTGTAAGCTGAGTTGACATTGTTGACTATGATATTTTGTTAGTGTATAAGCTTCAAACTAGAAGAAACAAGGCGGATTTCGAGTATATTCAGGGATCTTACGGTTGAGCGGGAGACCTTTGAGTGTAAAAAAAACAAGTTCGTCCGTCGGAGGTTGATGAGTTAGGATAGCTGATATATAGAGGGGTTTTCACAAAACTTTTCCTGTGTTAAACAATACATTCAGAACTATGAATTTTTATTCTCAGTGTTCTCTTATTTTTGCGATCTGATTTTTCTCACTTTAACAAGTCAGATTTTTGACACACGTAATTCTCAAACGATTTTTGATTTTCAGAATTCGTTGTATTTTTGTGTATTATTCCGCTTTACAAATAAACAAAAATTTCTTAGAAATCGTTGCTCTTTAAAAAAATCATTATCTCCTAAAAAGGATAGGAACTTAAGTTTACTTTGTTGAAAAAAAAAGAAAAAAAACACACGTGATAAAAAATAATTGAGTAAGCGGAATAATAAATTCCAGTCGTTTAATTTGACAAGTGTTGAATAAACGTTGAGAAGATTAATGATTTCGATTATAACTTGTCTTTCTATTAATTTGCCTGTATCCTCAACTCCTCCGCCCGCCTTAGTTTCATTTTATTGTGCAGCCCACTTTGGTAGCTCCCTACAATCCATACCCTTAAAGGTGAACCGTTGCAATATATGTGACGTTTCACATCTCTCGCGCTTCAGGCTCTACTCGCCAGGTGGCCGAGCCCCTAATAGTTCGCTCCCGTCAAGCGGCGGAATTCGCGCACAATTCATATATAAGCGCAATCGAGTCAGTCTAAGCCCACACCTCTTCTGTGTCTAAGGAAGGGAGCACGTCATCAGCTTTACTGATGAGTCCTGGCGTGCTCTCGGGACGAAACACCTTTTTCTCCCTCTTATAGAAGACCTCTCGATCTCTATATTGGCGATCCTACCCTTCGAACCTATACTTCTACATTGGTGACCCCGACAACGAACAAACGCGCAACTTTCTGATACTCTCACGCATCTCCGCATTATCCACGCCGGGTACACGCTAACGTTGCTAATCCCACGCAATTCGCTCGAACCTCTTAACGATGCACACATTTCGCACATCGCACCACTCGTTCACGCACGGCAACGCACCCCGCATCTCTCGCAACGGAGCGTGGAAAACCCGGAGATCCAACGAGACCCTCAACTCTCTTTCTTAACTTCTCTCTCCCTCTCATGCCTTCACACCCTCGACTTTCATATCGTCACTTCCTCCCGTTACACCATCGTCATGACTAGGCGGGGAGTGATGTGGCGTCTCACATCCCTCGCACTTCAGGCTATACTCGCCAGGTGGCCAAGCCCCTAATAGTTCGCTCCCGTCAAGCGGCAAAATTCCCGCACGATTCATATATAAGCGCAATCGAGTCAGCCCACACCTCTTCTGTGTCTAAGGCAGGGAGCACGTCATCAGCCTTACTGATGAGTCCTGGCGTGCTCTCGGGACGAAACACCTTTTTCTCTCTCTTATAGACGACCTCTCAATCTCTATATATATACACAAAGTTATGGCAATTAATCTATACATTGATAAGGGTATTAGTACATTAAGTACCAGAGGAATCAGTTTGTTAAAAAAATAAGTAAGTAATCTGAAACAATTCTCATCATTCACCTCCAGATTGCGCTGCACACACACACACATCCACCCCCACATACACAGTGTATGCATACTACCGTGGGCGCAATGTGTGCTCAGTCTATATATGGGATGTTTCACGCGAAACGACCAAGGCCCACCAGGTGAGCACCAAATGTCACTGTTCTTAGCTCATTTTGTTGGCCTTATTCCTATCCTAAAGGATGTTGCAAATAGCATTTTCGATGTATTTTTTAATCAGCTTTCCGATGATATGGTTAGTTTTCCGAAATAATTTCATTCTCACTGAAAAAACTTAAAACGTGCTATGTCTCGAAAAAGACATTTTTTATTTTTTGATAAGCTAGATGGAATGCTGAGATTTTTTACATTGAAAATGTCTTTTTGCACAATGTGCTCTCACTGAAAAATTCAAGTAAAACAATACCAAAGAGTAGACGTTCAGCCATCTGAACGCGCGCCGCGCTCAAGTTAACTATGAATATTATTAATTAGGAAATACTTTCTAAACAAATATTTCCAATTATTTTTTAGTTTTAGTTGAAGTTCGAGATGTAGGCTTTTTGCTTTTATTATTTTGTTGTCGAAAAAGTTGATACTCAGAGCTCATGGATTTTTTAATTTCAATATTTTATCATCGATTGGAATGACAGCATGGAATTGCAAAGTACCTAGCATTAATTTTGATTCATCAAATCGAGATTTGAGTTTAATTTTACATTTTTCATACGACTCTTTACCCAAATAAAAAACTTTTGTTCTCTTGCAATAATTTTTTGCCCAGTCGTACAAGTTTTCTGCTGTTAAAATTCGGTTATTAGAGGAAACTTAAAGACTTGCACGTCTCGCCTCTCTTCAAGTTGGCTCCAATACCGTCACACGCTCCCTTTCTATGAGCAGTAGCAAAAAAATGCCATTCACAATCAATTTAAAAATCTTTTTTGTGGAAAAGTATGTTTCTAAAATTGCTCTTATTTTAGAAATTGTGACTGGCTCCGTCAGTTATGTAAAAAATTTTCTTTACTACAAATTTGGATTTTAAATAATTTATTATAACTTTTTGATACTCATATTCAGCAATTGTATCATTATTTAAGTTATCGGAAATAACAGCAATACTTTTTCTTTATAATAAACTACAACTGTAAAAATGGAAGCTTAGTTATTGTTCCCATAAAAAGTTTGGGTTAAATTCTGTATAACAAACGCATAATTTTTTGAAAAATCACAAGTTACAGTAAATTCTCCACTTTTAAGATCTTTTTTTAGTTGATATATTTACAAAACTAATAACTTTAGTTAACTTAAGCGGAGCGCGACACAGCGCCGGCCTTTGGCACGCGTTCAGACGGCCGAACGTCTACTCTTTGGTACTGTTTTACACGAATTTTTCTGTGAGAAAAGACGTTTTCAGTGTAAAAAAAAACTCAGCTTTCCATCTAGCCTATCAAAAAAAAATATTAAAAATGCCTTTTTCACAATGTAGAAAATTTGTGTTTTTCTTCAGTGGAAATAAAATTTTTTTAGAAGACTAACCACACCATCGGAAAGCTAATTAAAAAATACATTGAAAATGCTATTTGCAACGTTTTTTTAGGATAGGAATAAGGCCAACAAAATGAGCTGAAAACAGTGACTTTTAGCGCTCAGGCGGCGGGCCTGGGACGTTTCGCGTGAAACGCCTCATATAGTGTAGACGTTTGTGTATGTGAGTACACTGTCGAGTGTGTACATAGGCACGTATCCATATAATAAACGCATAGACTGATTAATCAAATTATTCTAATCAAGCAAGTTCCCAAAAAAATTCTACATACATGGCAATCAATGCAAACAACTAATATTGATTTAACTGCTTTAATACGACGGAACTTGTTAATACAAAAAAAATCTCTATATCTTGAAAAGAAAGCAAGGTAGATCAAGCATAAAAATGTTAATGTGTGTAAGCGTACATGCAGTTAAAATAAGCCTTTTTTTCAATGAACATTACGACAGTGCACTCAGCACAGTACTAGACTTTTATAGCCGCAGTGTAAGTACTATGCAGTTTCTGGAACACATATTAATGAACATGTTTGTAAGCATCCTTAACGTCCAGCCCCATACTTTTTCAATCACAAACCCTCGTTCTTTCTGTTCATTCATACATGTTTCGATTATTTTAGAAGTCCTTACTTCTGCGGTGTGTTACATGTGACTCACCACGTTTTTTTAAGTGCATTTTTGTCAAAACGAAAATCAGTATCATTAATGCAATCACCTTACACAATAGACGAAGAGTTAGTAGAGTTTGTTGACTGCAATCAAACAATGTAAGCGTATTATAGGTTATACGTAATTATGAATCACGCTGTAAATCTTACGTTCATAATATTTATCATTGTAACTATGTTTGACAACTTAAAGCGGTTGAAGAACTCAATAATCTATGATCAGTAATGCACTGAGTTTTCAAAAATACGGCAAGTCTGCAATTTTCTCCCACCATAAATCCTGGTTTTTTTTTTACCTTCTCGAACATTTTGCATGCAGCGAATAGTCAGATACTATTGGGATTTAAATTCTGTCAGTACGCATCCTCATAGCAAACGCATGAAGCTGCGAGAGAAAGCTCTTAAAACATGCACTATTGATTTGGATGATTATTGTATGGAAATAGTGGATTTTGACAAGTAGATATAAAATATTAGTAAATAATACTATGAATAATGAATATACTAATAAATGTACGTATTACTTTAAGAAGATTTTGTTATCACTGTCAACGTAGTGGTTTATGGTATTTAGTTAACTTAAGCGGAGCGCGACACAGCGCCGGCCTTTGGCACGCGTTCAGACGGCCGAACGTCTACTCTTTGGTACTGTTTTACACGAATTTTTCTGTGAGAAAAGACGTTTTCAGTGTAAAAAAAAACTCAGCTTTCCATCTAGCCTATCAAAAAAAAATATTAAAAATGCCTTTTTCACAATGTAGAAAATTTGTGTTTTTCTTCAGTGGAAATAAAATTTTTTTAGAAGACTAACCACACCATCGGAAAGCTAATTAAAAAATACATTGAAAATGCTATTTGCAACGTTTTTTTAGGATAGGAATAAGGCCAACAAAATGAGCTGAAAACAGTGACTTTTAGCGCTCAGGCGGCGGGCCTGGGACGTTTCGCGTGAAACGCCTCATATAGTGTAGACGTTTGTGTATGTGAGTACACTGTCGAGTGTGTACATAGGCACGTATCCATATAATAAACGCATAGACTGATTAATCAAATTATTCTAATCAAGCAAGTTCCCAAAAAAATTCTACATACATGGCAATCAATGCAAACAACTAATATTGATTTAACTGCTTTAATACGACGGAACTTGTTAATACAAAAAAAATCTCTATATCTTGAAAAGAAAGCAAGGTAGATCAAGCATAAAAATGTTAATGTGTGTAAGCGTACATGCAGTTAAAATAAGCCTTTTTTTCAATGAACATTACGACAGTGCACTCAGCACAGTACTAGACTTTTATAGCCGCAGTGTAAGTACTATGCAGTTTCTGGAACACATATTAATGAACATGTTTGTAAGCATCCTTAACGTCCAGCCCCATACTTTTTCAATCACAAACCCTCGTTCTTTCTGTTCATTCATACATGTTTCGATTATTTTAGAAGTCCTTACTTCTGCGGTGTGTTACATGTGACTCACCACGTTTTTTTAAGTGCATTTTTGTCAAAACGAAAATCAGTATCATTAATGCAATCACCTTACACAATAGACGAAGAGTTAGTAGAGTTTGTTGACTGCAATCAAACAATGTAAGCGTATTATAGGTTATACGTAATTATGAATCACGCTGTAAATCTTACGTTCATAATATTTATCATTGTAACTATGTTTGACAACTTAAAGCGGTTGAAGAACTCAATAATCTATGATCAGTAATGCACTGAGTTTTCAAAAATACGGCAAGTCTGCAATTTTCTCCCACCATAAATCCTGGTTTTTTTTTTACCTTCTCGAACATTTTGCATGCAGCGAATAGTCAGATACTATTGGGATTTAAATTCTGTCAGTACGCATCCTCATAGCAAACGCATGAAGCTGCGAGAGAAAGCTCTTAAAACATGCACTATTGATTTGGATGATTATTGTATGGAAATAGTGGATTTTGACAAGTAGATATAAAATATTAGTAAATAATACTATGAATAATGAATATACTAATAAATGTACGTATTACTTTAAGAAGATTTTGTTATCACTGTCAACGTAGTGGTTTATGGTATAATTAAAAAATTATTCCTTTTTTAGATTATCAATAACTAATATAATTAAACACACGTTTTTAAAACTGATTGATAGGTATCTTTATTTAAAAGGATTGGCAGCTCTTATGAAAGGAGTAAGTAACAATTTGATAGAATACATTTCTCGGTCTATAAATAGCTACTTTGAGTTAATCAATGCCCTCACGTTTTAAAATTGAAAAAAAAAAAAATAGTGCGTTTTCTTAGAAGGTTCAGGCAAAAATAAAGAATGTTAGGTGAAACTGAACAAATTTTTTTTTTTTCTTAAACGTTACATNTAGATAATATAGTTGTATAAGCAGAGCAAAAAAATTAAAAAGAACACTGAAAAAAAATGGTTCTGTGTGAACAAAAGAACAGAAATTCTGTGTTTAAATAAAGAAAGAAAGATGATAAAATGCAGAAATAACAAAAAAAAAAACAAGAAGAAGTAGATATAATCAGATACATCACGTAAATTATACAAGACACTGGTAGAAATCATAGGCTTATGGAAGAAAGGAAGAGAAAAGCCATTATCACTATGAAAAACGCATGAAACTTTGGAAAAAGCATATCTTATTGTAAAAACAGTAACCAAAGGAGAAAAAAGTTATTTGTAGCACTGGTGGAAAGTGAAGTGCTTGTTACAGTAGAAGTATAGAAATGGAAAAAAGAGCGATTGTAAAGTACCCACACAAAATTTATGAGGTAGCTATTTTAATAACACAGAAACACACCAAATATCATAGTGGAAGAGAAATGTCAATAAGAAGATTTCATAATAAAAACTGTAATAAGAGCACTAAAATTTGAAGACAAGATCAGAAATTCCGAAAATAAATTAGCAAAAAAAGGTATGAGGTAAATAGTTTATGACAAAAAAAAAAAAAACTGTAATCATAGAAGCAACAAAGAGACTGAAAATACTTAGAGAAGAGAAAGAAGGAAAACGATTTATACAAGAGGGACAGAATTTGAAGAGAAAGTAAGATTTAAGTTACTAGTAAGCGAAGGAAAAAAAAAAGGATTCTTAAAACTAGAAAATTAAAGACATAACAAGATTAGAAAACATGATAACAGAAAAGAAACCAAAGAAAAGAATAACAAAGTACCTGAAGGAGGAATCGCTAATAAAAGATAAAAAAGAAATTTCAAGATCAAAAACGGTTTAAAGTTAACTGTAAAAAAATTTTTGTCTTAAGTAAAAATATAAGCAGACACACTTATTAACGGTTTATAGTATTTATCATTAATACTTAAAAGTTGAATTGTGAAATTAAACGAGATTTTTCTTCAAGTATTTGTCCGGAAAAATATATTTAAAAAATGTATACGTTCATAAAATGTTCTCACAAATAACGTAGGTTATTTTGTGTTAGCGTTATTTAACATTTTTTTTCCAGAACCTTCTCAATGCACCCTTCGTCTTTGATAAATAGACAGCACACCTTCATCATATAAATGCATTTTTTAACATTTGGAAAATAATAAATTTTAAGTACAAAAATATAGGTCTACTAGTAAAACTCTTGACACAGCAAAAAATCCGAGCTGTCTTAAGAAACTACACATTAGTTTTCACAGTTAATTACTGATTTTTAGAATAAAAGTTTTTTAATTATAAACTGTACTTATTGAGGCATGAATATTAAAATTAATTTATTTTTAACACAAATAGTTTTTCAATCAATCCCCTAACTGATTGCATAAATTGACACTATAGTTTTCTAACAATCAGTTTGTTAATAAAAATTGAGGTAAAATTAATAGCATTATATTCAAAATAAGATAAAAAGTGTATATTTCTTTTTTATTTCAAAAAATTCTTAAAGTTAAATATTAAAATTATCATGTTACCATAATTTTTTGTTAATAAAGTAAACAAACACGTCCTCAGTACTTGACTTATTTTCATATGAATTTGAGTCACCTTTTTCATTTAATGTAACTAAATAGAAAAACAATTTGTGGTTTCTATAAGGCGGCGTTTTCTAATTGTGTGAAAAAATAATTGTTTTTGATAAATATACTATTTTTGATTATTTAACTCATGATATTTGTATAAATAAAAAGAGTATGTTTTTCATGTGATGAATCCTACACCTCACCATTAGTGTTTTTTTTTAATTTTGAATCTTCACACCATTTATATGTATGATAAGTAAGTTTGTATTCTTGTGCGCAAGTACATTTTTGCGTACAAGATAATATAATAAGCGTAAGTAATAAAACTATTACTACACGTATTAAAACTACTTCTTAAGTGACTGAAGTTTCAAAAGTTAATATAAGTGTCGATCCAGCGAAATAGATAAATAAATTAATGATGAAAACTTCAACTTCATTTTGAAAAGAGGTCTTCAGCAAAATATGGATGCTGATTTTTTACAGTCTAAGCATTTCATTGCTGAACGGCAACGTTACATGACTAAGAATTTTTTGTATCGCTTCCCTCCAAATAGAGAAAAACAACATCGTGCATGGCTAATGTACTAGACAAGCATTAAAGCAATATTCTGCAGGATACGCAAGCTCTTTGGTGAATTTCAAGTATTAACAATAGGATACAGTGACTGGAGCAAGGTTCACCAAAGACTTAAGGAGCATGAAGAATCCATCGCTCATAAGGCTAATGTTATTACGTTTTTAACTAAATCGAAAGATGTGAGATGTGTTGATTTAAAATTAGAAAAGCCAATTAACAGCAAGGTAGAGTATTCAAGAAATATTTTAAAAGGTGCAGTATCGGTTATCAAGTTATTAGCATCTCGTAGTTTGCCTTTAAGGAGAGTTACGAAAATTTTAGCTTAATTCATAATGGCAACTTCATGATAATTCTGAAGCTAATAGCAAAATTCGACTCGAAAACACCAATACATATGTTATAAAGTAAATGACAAAGAGCAGCTAGATAACTTCAGAGATATAAAATTAATATTCACTGCATATAAAATATGTGCAAATATGCTAAATGAATTGCTTATCAAAAAGGTTAAAGATAGTTCATTGGGTCTCAGAGAAAAAACAGGATTAATAGAAGCAACGTATACATTAAAGCACATAATAGAATATGAATTGAGTAAAATAATAAGAAAAATGATAGCATGCTGTATTGTTTTAACGAAGACACTCGACAAAGTAGACATAAATTAATTACAGGGAAGATTACAAGAAATAAGGGTGAGTAGAAGATTGGAAAGTTGAATTAAGGATACATATGAAAAAATAATCAATACACTTCAGATAGCCGAGGAAATACCAAGAGAATTTTGGGTAGATAAAGGAGTTAAACAAAAATAATAATGAAACCCAGAGTAATTCAATTTGTACCAGGCAAATCTAGAAAAAAAGGAAAAGGGTAAGCCAGGAAATGCAGAATAGGCAATAAAAAATGTAGCTCCTTTGACGCTGATAATATAGTTGTATAAGCAGAGCAAAAAAATTAAAAAGAACACTGAAAAAAAATGGTTCTGTGTGAACAAAAGAACAGAAATTCTGTGTTTAAATAAAGAAAGAAAGATGATAAAATGCAGAAATAACAAAAAAAAAAACAAGAAGAAGTAGATATAATCAGATACATCACGTAAATTATACAAGACACTGGTAGAAATCATAGGCTTATGGAAGAAAGGAAGAGAAAAGCCATTATCACTATGAAAAACGCATGAAACTTTGGAAAAAGCATATCTTATTGTAAAAACAGTAACCAAAGGAGAAAAAAGTTATTTGTAGCACTGGTGGAAAGTGAAGTGCTTGTTACAGTAGAAGTATAGAAATGGAAAAAAGAGCGATTGTAAAGTACCCACACAAAATTTATGAGGTAGCTATTTTAATAACACAGAAACACACCAAATATCATAGTGGAAGAGAAATGTCAATAAGAAGATTTCATAATAAAAACTGTAATAAGAGCACTAAAATTTGAAGACAAGATCAGAAATTCCGAAAATAAATTAGCAAAAAAAGGTATGAGGTAAATAGTTTATGACAAAAAAAAAAAAAACTGTAATCATAGAAGCAACAAAGAGACTGAAAATACTTAGAGAAGAGAAAGAAGGAAAACGATTTATACAAGAGGGACAGAATTTGAAGAGAAAGTAAGATTTAAGTTACTAGTAAGCGAAGGAAAAAAAAAAGGATTCTTAAAACTAGAAAATTAAAGACATAACAAGATTAGAAAACATGATAACAGAAAAGAAACCAAAGAAAAGAATAACAAAGTACCTGAAGGAGGAATCGCTAATAAAAGATAAAAAAGAAATTTCAAGATCAAAAACGGTTTAAAGTTAACTGTAAAAAAATTTTTGTCTTAAGTAAAAATATAAGCAGACACACTTATTAACGGTTTATAGTATTTATCATTAATACTTAAAATCTAGACGTAACTATGTACTATACATATCTGTAACTACATTTACATTCCTGTATTACATAGATAAGAGGGTAAAGCCTTCCACACAATACTCCATCAACCCCTCACAGCCTCCTCACAGGTCTTGACTCACCCCATGACGCCCCCCCCCCAAACAAAATAAGGTAAAATTGCGTCATTTTCTTCTTTATTTTCACACATGATAATTTTCGTCTAAGCCCCCTACCACCTTTCCACAGAACCCCCACAGCCCCCACATATTTTTTCTTGCCCCTACCGCACCTCCCATAACTTTTGGACAAACTGACAGCAACTCTACCGATGTTCACAGACCATAATATGGATACATATAAGTGCGCATTGTATATGTATAAACTCATGTATAGAAATATGTTTTATTTACATACGTATACATTTCATTTTATTTTAAATCTATTTTAGTATCCGATGAAACAAGAAATTTTCCACAGAACCCCCTCTGCCCCCGCATATTTTTTCTTGCCCCTACCGTACCTCCCACAACTTTTGGACAATCTGACGGCAACTCTACCAATGTTCACAGACCATAATATTGATACATATAAGTGCGTATCGTATATGTATAAACTTATGTATAGAAATTATGTTTTATTTACATACGTATACATTTCATTTCATATTTAATCTATTTTAGTATCCAATGAAACAAGAAATTTTCTTATAGCTAATTCAAATTAGATTGAATATTTTTAACTAAAGTACAAATTTGAAAAGTAAATAATCTAAGTTATTATAATTTCATGATCAATAAATCCCTATTTTTGTTTGAACCCTTTTTTTTTTAATTTTGTAATTTTTTTGTATACGTCTACAAAATTGAATTCCAGGAACGTGATCAACCTCATGCACACGTTTTATGAACTCTACATCCAGTTACCCAAAATATGACAAAACAAACAACATATGTCAGAAGTATATTTACAAAACTTGGACAAAAAATCAAACTTTCGTAGATAATTGAATTGTTGTACCTTATAATAAAATTTTATTAATGAAATGTAAGTGTTAAATTAACATTAAATGTAGTGCATCAATTCAATGCATATAATATATTTATGACTATATTCATAGAAGTTGTGACAGAACATACACTAAAATTCAAAAACTAAAAGACAAAGAAACTTAAGAATTCAACTAAATAAGTAGTTACATTAATACCAGATACGTGGGTCTAATGGAAGCAGCTTGTAGACTATAAGAATTTTCAGTATGTCCTGGAAGTTAGACAGTGTAAATTTAGCTGTCCACCTGGAAAACAAACAAAAACTTTAATTCAATATGTCCATACTGCAGGTCCGAGTAATGAACAATTTTTTAATCAAAAAATAAGTTTTTTGCCTGTTCCATGTATTTATAACTTGAATAGCTCTTAACCTGTGCTGGCAATAATACAGACTTTTGATTCACCAAGATACAAGTATGGATGCTAAATTTTGGTTCTCTGAGATAACCGATAAGTGATTTTTTTCGAAAAATTAATAGGTTTCTCAATCGATTTGTTTGTTACTTTTATTAATAATTTTTCACTGATGTGAGCAACAACCTTTATTTCTAATTAAGCATTGTAAGAGTGGGAAGTCAAATTCCATAAGTTAAAAATAATGCTGAGTAAAGTTATACTAGACTTTTCATGAAAAATAAATATGTCCCTGTTAAATTTATTCATAACTGTTCTTTATATTCAATGGCAGAAAAATTCCCCTTAAGGTGGCTTGGGCAGTTGGTACCGTACCTAGGGTAGGGTTCCATAAGAGCCCCTAGAAAATTGATGCTTTTCGACGGTAAATTTTTTAATAAACATAGATATTTTAATAAAACCAAAGTACAAGATCAAGAAATTGCCAGAAAAGTACCGCGAAATTATAATTGTAAAAATTGGGAGATGTTGCGAGGCAAGTAATATTAATATTTCATACTTTTCTCCAGATTTTTTCTCAAGTTAAGTCGTTGACTCTATATTTTTAAGAATTCAATGAGTTCTTTGTAAAAAAATACACAAAAACTATTAAAAATTTTTGAGGTTAATCAAAGATTTCTGAAGATATAGTCGATTTTGTAACTACTGCCCATAAGAGTAGGTGTTAAATATGTGAACTTTCAGTAACCATTTGCGAAAAAATTAAGTCGTTAACCCCAGTATTTTCTAATCGCAAGTGAATTTGGCATACTTTATTTATATAATTTCAGAATATCAGAAGTGTTCATCAAGCCGCTAAAAATTGCCCAAGCCACTTTAAAGGTTATATTCAGCACATAAGAAAAAGTGAAAGCTCAAAGCGAGTTGACAAGAAAAACTTGTATGAAAAAGCTATACTTTAAAATTTGCAAGGGCCTCTGTGTCTTAGCTTCAGTGGTTAAGATTTGGATAATATTAATGAATTTATTAATCACTAAAAGAAAAAATACGCAACAGGAAAAGATAGCATATAATACGGCACAATTACAGAGACCAATTTGAGAGTATTATGACCATGGCAATCTTTTGTTGAGTAGAGCTTAGACAGCATTCGTGGAAGATAACCAAAATGGAAACAATCCACATATGATGACGCCTATCAATGATATGGTACTGGAGAATTCGTAAAAGGATTAGTAACTATTATAAGCCAACAAATTGATAAAAAAATTAGGTTACTCTTTATAGATTAAGATCTGCCAAAATGCTACTTCAGCTGGATAAGGTCAAGTTTTCGTGGAAATCATCTTTTTTGGACAAATCGTAAGGCAACAATAAATCGAACGTGACTTTTCAAAAATAAAAAACTGTCAAGAATTCTTTCATTCGGAAAACAGCAAAATATAAGATGATTTTTTAGGCTAGCATGCTGTTATGGTCGGCTTACTAGAAACTTTCTTTAAATCGCTAAGTCTTTTTCAAATTTTTGTAGAAAAAAAAAGAAAAAATTGTAATCGATCGACATACAAATGAAAATGTCCGTAAAATCAAAACATTAATTTTGCAAAGAATTAATACTTTAATCTCCTGACTCCAGTACAACATTTGAGTTAGCATGAGATACATCTGATTATGCTATTAATGCCGTATTAGGGAAAAAAAGGATTCGATTATGCTGTAGGTTACCTTCCAAAAATTTCAAATAAAGACAAAGTATCACTTTATAACTAAAAAAGTATGTCTAACAGCTTTATATAAAATGCATCAAGAAACACAACCAAAAAGAAAAAGGCGAGTCACATCCAAACCAACTCATTTGAAACTAACGAGAATAGAATCTTTTTAAAAAAAGAAAGAACGAGTAACCAAGTCAAGATGAAAAACAACAACATGTCAAAATGTACCAATAACAATCAGGGTCATTGAATGTCTTTTCGATTAAAAAATAAGTAAAGAACGACTGAAGTTCGATCATAGTATCATCGCTTAAGAAATCCAGTTACGAACTGTGTCCCATTAAAGCCATCACCACAGATTACATCAAGTGTATAGAGGAAAGTTCCCGTTAAAAAATTACAAAATCCAAGCTCACTGAAAGTCAATTTTAGACATAGATGTATAAGTATAGATACTGAGACAACTGCGAACCAAGAAACGGATTCGTTAACATTATATAACAGGAACATAAACATAAATAATGTAAGCAATGGAAATGAACTGCAGAATGTATTGCAGGACATCATTTTTCCATTAAGAGAAATAATAGATGTTGGTGCAACTTTAAAAACAAGAAAACGACTTAAGCGACACTACATTAGCTTGAGGGAAAGATTTATATTTACCAGTGTACAACCGACAAAAAATTGCAAGACGACAAGGTGTAACTGGAATATACCTACCCATTTATATAGACTTTGACACAAAAGAATCAAACACAGAAGTTGCAGTAACACCTGCTCCACCAAGTGAAGCCATGAATGATGATGTATTTCATGATGGATCCAGCATTACAAAAAATATAAATAATGAAGGAGAGGATAAAGTTACCCAAAGAAGAGTAAAGAACTTTACAGAAAGATTTGAACGAAGTTAAAAGGAATATTAAAAGAGGCTTAGGAAAGTAGTGAACTAGAACAAACAAATCAAAATTTTCTTTTTATAACAAAATTTTCTAATAGAGATAAGCAAATAATTAAGTACCTGTCGTAGAACAACGATTATTACTGTGATCTGATTACATATAAGTATTGGCGTGAACGATAAGCATTATTTTTCATAAAGAAATCTACCTAAATAAACAAATAATCTATTTTTAAATCTATGGTGTTTTTAGTTTTCGTGTATTTAATTAAGTTTATTCATCTAAATCCACATAGTCTATGAAATCTACGTAGTTTTTAATAGTTTCTTTTAAACTTTGTTGTAATAAAATCCACTTACTAAATAAAATATATCATGCAGTATCCTATTTGTTGTATCTCAAATTCACTACTAAAACATACCAGAAAAGTACGTTGACAATGCAGATTGTGTACAGGTGCAAAATTTGGGCGACCATTTTTTCTTTATTCAGCAGAAATTAAGGCATGTACAGGCCCATACTGCAATATCGTTTTTACGGTTTGTTTACCTACCACATAGACTGTGATGAGTTCATTAAAAAAAAAAAAAAAACATAAGCATGTGTTGAAGATTTATAAGAAGTTAAAGTACGCTTTATCAAGGTCCTTTCCAAAATAAAGCAGCAGAACAAAGTGGTCAATCTTAACTGAGTATGACGGCTTACAGAAACTTGACCTCATACAATGATCTGCCTTACAACGAATAGCTCGAGGTCATCATTTTGCATACAAGTGATTTTTAGAGAATCTGAATAAAACTTGCCCAGTTTACTATTGATTTCATGTTTTTTTACTAAAATTGATAATTTTTAAGTATATAATAACCTACATTATCGTATAAAATTTTTTACGATGCGTTTTATTGACAAATAATTTTATATGCAAATATAGATTTTGTCACCTAAAAAAAGCATGAAACAACAAATAATATTAGTAGGGGGTGGTTGCACGCTAAGCGCACAAGGGACGGAGCCTTACCAGTATACCAGTATGCATACATATTCATCGCATTAGTTTATGCAGTGATTAAGGCAAGGCTGTGCACCTCTCCCCTTTATCCTTCCTCTAGAATTCTCTTAGCCCCTCTCAAAGAAAGAAAAATTTCTCTTTAGTTTCCTGTAAAATTAACTCTTTACAATTTTATTTCAGGCTCCCCCTGAAACTTCTTTACCCACTTTAGCCATCCCTTACATTTTTCTCTTACGTCCCTTTCTCCCTCAACAGCCCCCTTCAAAATAATGTTAAATTCTTTCTATTTTTCCTTCATTTTCATAAAGTTAAATATTTGTTTGCCCTTCTTAGTCCCTCTCAAGCCCCCTGAGTATAAGGTAAAATTAATTAAGTTTTTTTGTAATTGAATGAGGTAACGTTTTTTTTAATAGCCTCCTTCAGCTGCCCACCTCATTTTTTAACACTCCTTGGCTTTCCTTCAACCTTTCTTAATTTTTGATTACTATTTGGCTACTCTCAGCTCTCTCAATATTAGATAAACTCTATTAAGCTTGCTATTATGTCACTGAAACAAATGTTTACCTTATCTCCTACTCTCCAATGCTCTCTGATACCCTCTTGGCCCCACTTAAGATATTTTTTATATAAGGTAAGACTATTGGTTTGTTTTTTGATTTCTTCAATTTTTAACTTTGGATCTCTTCAACTCTACAACACCTTTTTAACTTTTATCGTAACTAACGTAAAATACAAATTTTACGTTTTTTCACTGTAATAAACGGGTTAAATATTTTGTTTAGTATATCTTGACCTTTCAAAAAAAATTATTATTACAAAAACTGATTTATTTCTTGCACTATGTACTAAAGGAATAGTTTTGTTTGGACAATTTTATTCAATTAGTTATAAATAAACTTTTTAACTACCGTTAAGGAACTTTTAAGGAATACTTAGTCACACTTTTTGTACGTTCAACAGATGCAGTGCTAGTCCAAGTCATAGGTACATTTTTTTTTTCTTAAAAAATAATAAAAAAATTGTTTTCAAAAAAGTAACATTATGGCAAGAGCCTATTTGAAAGTATTATTAAATTTTCAATCAATTCCTATGAAACCCGATGCAGTAAAAGGTTCTTTAAAAGTTCTGGGAGAAGTATTGTTATGCGTCCTCTAACTTCCAAACAATGTTACTCAACGTGCCTTATTTTCTGTGAATTAAAATTAAAAACTGATCATTAAAAAAAATGTTTTTTTTTGTTGCAACAAATTTGAAAAACAAATTTTCAAATTGTCATTGCAAATGACATTTTCAAGAATATTGACGCAACTCAATGGTTTTGCAAAGTCTTCTTTAACTAAATTGAAGCTATGCTGTAAGCATCTTCAGAGTTAATTGATTACAATGCCTAATAAAGTCATGGCCACTAAAACTTTCACTATTACTTAAAAAAAAATAGAATAAAAAAAACTACTAGACTTTTCAAGCATTTATAAGACGGATGATTAAAAATTTTAACAATTATATTAAAGAGAAAGATAGAATCAAAACTTTAAAAAATACGTATACGAATTAGTAAAAAGATTTATTTAATAAATTGTATCTATTATTAAAATGTATAAAAAATACAAATTTATTTCATAAATAAGTTCTAAATGTCGAAGTTAAGCTTGTTTTAAAATTTTTTATGAACATCCTACAATTTTTTGATATCGTCATTCAAGTACAATATTTTTATATTTTATCATCATCTGGTATATTTTACTATATGTGATGGGCGCACAGAGCACACAGGCAGGCGAGGCCCCAGTTGTATATATATGTATAAATACGTTCTTAACTGCAGTGAACTCTCAAGAGTAATATTATTAATTACAGCAATTTAAAACAGTAATCTTGCAATAACAGGTAATTTCTCGTTGAAGTCCATTTATTATGTCTTGAAAAGAATGAGCGACTTCTGGATGCACAAAGATATTCATGCTTTAAAACTTACAGACATACATACATGTATGTGTACAAACGTACAGTTTGCATATACTAGTACATTAGCTGCTTAAGTTTTAATATGCTTATACTTATAACTATTGGCCAAATTTAAGGAATAAAAGACTACTTTCCATTTTAGGAAGTCCACAAAATCCATTTAAAATTTATGTACGAATGATTATTTATCAACATGATACATTTTTTTCATAATTATTGTGTCTTAAAAAGTTATGTCTCTCTTTTTATTTGTTGTAGACATTTCTTCATTTCCTGTTTTTAAAGGTAGTTAGATGAGAGATGACGTAAAAGTAGTGACGTTTAGTTTCAATATGGTATGTGTTTGACATTGAAAGTACCAGTTCCCGTTTTTAGTACAAACAAGCTAAGTGTCAAAATAGATCCAGGTATCCCAACTGACCTTTTTTGATTGAGAATTATTCGATTTATTTAAGACAAGATGATCATTATTTCAATTATCAAGTGAGGACATTCAGGATTACAATAATGACAAAAGTAGCCATATTATAAGAAAATTAGTTATTGCCAAAAAAAACTAGTTATTCAGGATATTTCGTATTACACACACAAAATATTTCAAGCATTCACGTAATTTAAGTTGGTTAATTAATGTAGTTTAAACATTAGCAGTTACACAAAAACAAGAATTTTGCTTAGAAAAAGTTAGAGTTCTGAAATTTCGCAAAAAATTCCATTTATTTTTTTTAGTCCACCTCAGTATTACCATCACTTTTTAAATAATAAGTGCGGCCAAAAGCAATATTTCCTCAATAAGCTGACTAATCACGCTTGTTTTTTATCACCCGACCTAACATACGGTAAATGCCCAAAGTTTCTAGGAATATGACGTAACCAATGCCACTTAAACAACGAATGGCTTAATAATATATTAGTAAACGAAAAACTTCTAGTAAATTCTGAGGATGGTACTGTAACTAAGAATGTCAATATTATCTTAATAGGCTACACACGTGCAGCAAGTCTTGAGTAATTATATTACCCTCAATTTTTTATCTCATGTCATAAAATAATACATAATATCGCAAACAAACAAAAATTACTTATGAGAGTGTATTAATATACACTGTTCTAGTAAAAAAGCATGAGCTTTGAGACTCACACAACTGATAGTACAACAGTAAATAAATTGAAAAATACAAATTACTTAATCAATATACGCCCAACCAAAGATCCTTGCAGGAGCGGCGTTGACTCAGTGGTAAGCGTGCTTGTTACTGATACAACGATGTTCTAGGGGTCGTTGGTTCGATTCCGGGTGAGCGCAGATTTTTTCAAAAAACTGTTTTCACCAGAAAAAGTACCTGAGCAGCCTAGCTGTTTTGGTGCAAATTTTTGCTTCACAACGATTCGAGGGTTTTTCCCTTGCAGCACAGGTCTTCGGGCCTGGATGAAGGCGAAACAGTATTAGGGCTGCAGGTAGGGATTACACGGAAAACTGCTGCTACCAAAAAAACAGGTTCTATATATTAGTACAAGTACTTTCGATACTCCTTACAAAAAAAATATGTACTAGTACGTACTATAAAAATATGTAGGTATATTTGTAGCGGTAGTACACTTCAAACTACCCTACTGAGTGTAACTATTCCTTATGCTTAGTACGTAGAATCGGATGCGTGGTACAGATTTTCTCCATACCAGTACAGAAATGCAATTGGCCAATGGAGAATGTCTATAGCTGTACCTACTTGTAACGGATATTCACCAACATGTACGGATATATATGCATGCATATAATGTATGTACATTATTTGACATACATGCATGAGCGTGTGTGTGTGTATTTATTGTAATGTTAATACATTCCTATGTCAAATATGTTCACCGTGTATTTTAAAGATAAAAGTGCACAAACCTAACGCACAACTTATTTCCAATGTAAATAAGGGAATTAATATGAAGAGGTAAAAATATTAGTAATTCAATAGTTTTAACATTGAAATTAAAAAACCACTATGTCATGTTGAGAAAATCAACCTTAACGTGTATACCGATCATAGACATATAAAGAATAGGCTGCTTATTAACAGTTGGGGCAGTGAGGCTCGCGTAGAAAGAGAGAGAAGACGAGGGCAGTGAGTTTTTCTCTCTCACACAATTACGAAGTGGGGTAGTAGGGGCACAGACAGGAGGACGGAACAGAGGCACTTATGCATACTCCTGCGTGTACTCCCACGACCCTACTCCGTGAGTGTGCGAGAGCTTCATTGCCCCAGCATCTAATAAACGGTCTATTCTTTATACGTGTATGGTACTGATCCATTAAACTTAGCTTTATCAACGAATAACCTACAAAAATGAGAAATGACCAACATCCTCCGAGCTTTAACATTTCACATTAAAAAAAAATAATAAAATTCATTCATCCTGTCGGTGGTGGTTGGCCAAAAATTCAAGGTGTTGAAATTTCAGCATCCACCACAACATATTATAAAATATATAGATATGAGTATAAGTAATGAAATGTAGTGATTAGAGCAGTAAGCACTTATGGTCACTTTCGTGTTGCACAACTGTTTTTCACTCGCAAATAAAAGTCATTGAGCCGACCATTACACGCAACATATAAACAAAATGACACAGTGACAATTCCATACATGCATGCATATAATACATCTCTTCACTATATCAGCGAGCGCACTATGCGCGGTACAGTAGAAAGCCGTGCGCAGTATATAAAGAATAGACTATCCATGGTACAGGAAAATCCTGTACCGACGCTATTGAAAAACTTGTACTAGTATAGATATAAAACTGACTCGTCACAAGTTCTTCGGGGATGCAGAAAAGTATGTCAAAATATGAGACTAGTTACAAAAATCTTGGGACCTGTACGTTGTTTTTCTATGCTCATCACTTTTAGTATAGCTGATTATGGTAACAACAATTTTCCGTGTAGCGGATCAGATTCCAGGCACCAGGCAGGAACCACCGGCATTACCGGCGAGTAATGAATGGTCTGAAATATGGATTCTTTCCAGAGGAAGATTACATAGTGGTGAGTGGATCTGATGCACCATTGGTGTGGAGAGTATCAGCTTAACTGGTAAGGTGTTTAACCGAAGATATTTCTACTGTGTCCATGGTACGATAAGGTATAATATCAGTTAGGAGATTGGTAAAATAGGTGCGACAATACACCCTCACACATAGATGGCGAGTGGGTAGCTCTAGTAACTAGGCCAATAGGCTGCTACGGTAACCAAGTAAAAAAAAATCAATGATCCTCGCACACTGACACAGTGTCATAAGAAATCTTCATCAAAATGCGCCACAAAGGGGATCAAGAGCCAAACTCTATGCAATTATTAATCAAGAACTTAGTTAAACATGAAACACAGGTTTACTTTATCTAACGGTATCTTTTTGGTAAAATGTCACTCCAATATCTAAAAGTTGCAATTAAAGGATAGAATCATATTTTTTAAAATGATTAAATAGTAATTTTGTGACTCATCCACCAATAAAAAGTTGGGATGAAGTGATCACCGGGACCTAGGACTCAATAAACTGAAGAATCAGTAAACTCCACGAAAAATAACGCTACTTATCCAACGTCCTAGTTACTCACCAAAGTCTCTGCCACATACTAATGTACATATTTTTAATAAGTAGCGATAGCCGATTTTGACACCATCAACATGCATTAACCTGCGCATGTATCTACTTTAATAAATGCAAATACATCCATCTTGATAATAACGGACCCTACCTAGTGTCAATTTGTCAATTACTCCTTCAAGCAGAGAGGGAACTTAAGAAAACTTAGTAAAAAATTTAAAAAACATAGAATCTTGCCAAAAAAATTGTATAATTGTTTAAAGCGTGTCAGATGTCTGGAGTGTACATTCATTTTTTCAGATTTTCTACCAGAAAAGTTTTCGAGAAAAAAATTGTAAAATATTAATAGTTTAAGACGGTCGAAGAACAAGGTCAGGTTGCCTTTTAATCGAAATTAGGGTGTATTATGAATGTGTTGAAATAAGAAAAACATTTTCATAAATACTTTAGTACAAAAGAAAGATGCTTGACAAAAAAAATCAAGCTTTGCCAGGTATTTGTAGAAAAAAAAGAAAATCAATTACAGTTGTACAGTTTTGAACTTGCAGAGTGTAAGAAGAGATGCGAGGTAGAGTGGATACATCTGCACAGGCCAGAGAGACTCTCTGTTCCTCGCATCTCTGAATGATACTCCTAAATCTTCTTAAATTAGCTAAATGTCAAGTACACACTTGCAACAAACACAACTTTTTTGCAATTTGTATTTATATGTAAAAATTTAATAAAACGTTTACATTTTTAATCTTATAATTTTTAAACTTATACTATGACTTAATTGAGGCGCAGAGCAAAGAGAATTGTTAAGGACATTTTCTACAACGAGGAGGTAACTATTTTTCTGTTGACGTTTTAAGAAAGCTTATAAAAATAAAATTATGCCACATTTTTTTTTTCGTGAAGATATGCTATTTTTTGTTATTTTTTTATGATATGATTTATTTCACCTTTGATATGGTTTATTTGTTCTTTCACATAAAATTGGCAGTAGTACCATCTAAAATTAAATAATGAGAAAGATTTTTAACATTAATACAGTTTATTTCTATGGATTAATGATTAAGGAGCAGTGAGAGCTCAGTTGTCAAGGAGCTAATGAGATATGTCTGTTCTAATGGGGTAAAATTTTAATTCCCGTTCTGATCGCCTTACAAATAGATAACTCTTGTCAGGATTGGTTCTAGAACTTTGTAGCTGGCTCTGCACTGACAGGAGTAGCGTCCATGAGCATCTTAGGAAGAACCGTAGAGTTAGTTTGAATTGTTGACGTTAAAAAGAGTGAAGAGGGTGAATAAAGCATGGTATAAAGAAGGATTAGTTTGGGAAGTTGCAACAGGGGTGATGGGTTAAAATGCACAATGAAAAATAAAATATACGGTGCTGGTCAAGTTAAGAGTTAGCACTTTTTACAGAAGCATAATAGTGGGTGCCTGTTAAAACTACTTAATATTGTAAAGGTTAAGGAAATATGAAAAAATTGTCTTTAAACTATAAAAATGTAAATATAAGTTTATGATGAAAAGTAAGATGCAGTAGTAATCATCATCCAGTTAATAAGTTAACGGTTGGGTTCGACATTATTTAATCTGTGGGAATCAATATAAGTCATGATTTTATATCTTATTTAAGTAACAGTATCATAGTGATTTGGGCTGTAGTTCTTGTGGTTTGACGTGTCTGGTAACGCAGCTTCATCGGGTTCAAGTCTCGGTCTTAACTTACTTAATTCGCATTTCTAAGTGTCTATTTCCTTATTTTCATATTCCAACTGTCATTCAATGGTTCAGAAGTAGTAAAAAATAAGGTCTGCTTTGTTGTGTAAGTAATTTATATTACTTAAATCTGAGGTCTTTTTTACTAGCTATGCCAATCACGATAGCATTTATACTGCGGACAAAGTTCTTAGAAATGTCTGTAAGATATATAAAAAAAAAAAAAATCAAATACCAGTTTAACTCTTAACTAATTAACTGTTTTTTTTTCCTGCAAAGTTCAGTAGAAAATAGTTTATTCTGTCAAGCAGTAACAGTATATTATTCAGATGGTCAAAAACATGTTTTGTCGGCTGTCTGCAATTCAAACTCAACTTTACATTAATACATTTTGTCAAAATTCAACTTAAAAAATGAAGAAACTTCATGGACTTTTATTTAAAAATTAAAGCTTACTTCATTGTTTGTACTGCGAAAATATTTCTGCATTAAGAACGAACATGTCTTTGGAAAATCGAAACACAAATCTGTGGCTTTAAAATACAATTTAATAGTTATACACAAGTATTAAAATTTATGATTTATGAGTACTGCAGGGCTTTTACATTTCAAAAAAGTTTCATTTAATTACTCTTTGTGTTAACTTTTAGTTTAAATTTTTCTGGGAAAGTTTTCTCTAATCTATCCAGCATTATCTGCCCGTATAATCTTCTCAATTCACTGATTAAGTACAGGGTTGTTCTAATAAACAAAACCTAGAAGAAGAACGGATTAAGTTGTAAAGTTATATAATATCTGATACAATCTCTAATTTCAGTTTTTACTGGTGCAAATAAGATGTAATCTTATTCTTAAGTTACCAGTCAATAATTTCAAATTTTTTGTGCAATAAATGAAAACAAACGATTATAATGAGAGAATCTGTGTAATGTTTTCAACTGTTAATGATGCCATTTTTGATTTGGCATACAGAAAACACAGGTTTATGTTGATTTTGTATGTTTCTTTAGTTTTCCTGTTATTAGGACGTAACAGAAATCAGAAAAGTTAAAGTTACGTTGTCATTGACTTTCCACCCAATATTGCTCAGTATCGATTTTTGTACGTAGAATACGTTAAAAAACTATGAAACAATAAACTCTTAGAAAAGAGGAATTTAAAACTATACTATTTAAATAAAACAATGCAGACGTTTTTTGTTCAAAAGTGTGAGTTTCCTACATGACTCGTTTAAAAGTTCGATACTTAGCTTTATTAACTTTTCGAACACAAAAGATCGAATAGATTTTGTTATGTGTATAAAATTCGTTATTTTAAAAGCGTTGATTATTCTATTAATATTTTTTAAAAAAGAGTCATCCAAACCACGCTAAAAGCTTGTTTCTAAAAGTTTGTTGTTGGATAATATTAGTTTGTAGAGGATACGAATGGTATAATTTTTGACCTCGTCTCTCTACTTAAGGAGGTTCCAGCTAGTAGGGATACCAACCCACATCTTGGAGCCCTAATTAGCTTAAAAAACTATTATAGTTGGCACCACTGCCGCAAGAAAAACATAGATAAACTTACGGAAATGCGATTTTTCAATTACATCAATTACAAATAGAATTCGCAAATTTTTCCGGTTATCTATATTTTTCACGAGGACATCTGAAAAATGAGGTTATAACCTACAACACGTGTGTACTAATTATATATGACACTTTCAATTCGGGTTGCAAATTATTAATCTAAGTATACCTGCCATAAGCCCTCTAGATAAAAGCGAACTTCAAGCACGAATTACTTGAAATTTTGTCCGGTTCAACATATAACAAAGGAGACCCTTAGATTCAGCTTAATCTAAACTATTTAATGACATATATGTAATATGGCGACACTAGCACGCTGGAACCTCTTTAAAAACATTACCACATAAAAAAGTTAAGAACCATATGTAAGAAAATAGGTTATACTTATTAACAAAATAATAAAGTCATGACTTTTATAACAGTCTCACAAATATTGCTCGAGTTGGCATAATATAAGTTTCAATATAACTATAACCATTAACACAACAATTGTACAATTTTCTGAATATCATAAGGCTTGAACGCTTTCGTGTAAATATTAAGTGTACTACATTACTTATTAGAACAGTAGAAATAGAAATAATAATTGAGTTGATAACTGATTATGAAAATACTAAAATGCCAAACTTACAGAACTAACTTGAATGAGGGATAAGTTTTAAACGAAATGTTTATTTATTCTATGCAAGAATATGATGAAAACAAACATGTTTTAACCTGTAAGTTTATAACTGTAAGAAAATAACAGTGAATAAATATAGTAACAACATCTTAAAAAATTTAGATAGATAACTTTCACTTAAGAATGATGGATTAACGTATTCACTAGTTAGAAATTATATTAATAATATTTTGTTACTACAGAAAACGGGAGACTTTTAGACCTTATGGTTTCAATTTTTTTTTTTCTTCATTATTATTTTACAGCCGTTCAAAAAATCTAGACTTATAACGGCTCTGCACTGCTGTGGTACAGTGCACAAATAAGTATTATCGTTACTGAAGTAGTGAAACCTATTTTACATTGATTGTGAGTAAATTACTTACACACTAATAGGGTCATATTATTTTATATAGCTTCTAAATCATCAGACGAAAATTGTATATGTGTATATGATTAATGACTTTTTCAGAGGTACAAGCCAAATAATTAAAGAACGAAAATTGAACTCGTCAACATATGAGCCTGTGAACCACTGTGCTACCATGGGCATGAAAAATATTCTTAGTATGTATAGTGTAGAGTAATAATGAACTATACTTCGATATGTAACAGATGATTATAACAGAATTTGCTCCACAAGTCATTGTTAAAAAAATTCGTTAAGTGAAAAAAACTCATTTTTTTGAAATAGGACAAAAAGTATAGATTGTACAAAAAATTGGTTTACATGCAAAATGGAGCTCTTGAAAAAATCTACAAAACGGAAAAAAAATTGCAATCGGTTATTTTATTTATAAAGTTGAAAAAATCCCTAAAAAAACTTATTTTTCAATTGTTGATTAAAAATAACCCCTTTAACCAAATATTTCCACAGCAAATAAAACATGTGTTTTTTAGTTGTAATAATAAACGCTTAAAATTCTAAATTGATATAATAAATAGTTATTGGGAAAAGTCATTTGTTTATAACAAAGGTGCTTTCATAAAGTCGCTGTAATTTTTTTTAAACAAGTTAGTTACACCAATGATTTTGATTGAATTCTCTTCTTAAAGTGTTACTTGAGTAATTACAATTTTTATTTTGTTGATTTTCGCAAATTACATTATTGAAAAACGTATTTTAAAAACAGGAATAACTGAAATAACTTTCACATTTTCAGTCGTACAACGTTTGGAGTAGGTGCATATTGTAGGTGCTATTTTTCTACAAATTCGAAAAAATAAGTTGCTCTAACTAACTTAGATGCTGAGAAAACTATTTTTCAGACCCAGAAGAGTTCAGACTCGAATGGGCTCCCACAACCGGTCATAATTTGCTTCGGACATCCGTAGCAGATAATACAGTGTCGATAAGTTTGACGCTACGTTGGCGGCTGTAATGTTGGTCAGCGGAATTGCCTCCAGCCAGCGTGAGAAGCGGTCCACCATTGTCCGTAGGTATGAAAAGCAACGGCATACACAGCGGGCCCACAAGGTCGATGTGGATGTGGTCAAACTGCTGGTCTGAATCGAGAAAGGCCTTGGGCTGCAGGTGGACATTGCTGACTTTTGATTTCTGGCATTGTCCGCACGCTTGGGCCTAGCGAACGATGTCCTCAGACCTTGACGGCCAAACATAACACTAACATATCATTTTGATCGAAGCTCGGTCAGATGGGTGAGAGAGGTTGTGTATTGCCTCGTAGATAGGTCTCCTGAATTTGGAAGAAACGTACGGGCGTATGCCATTCTCACAGTATACTTAGTTGTCACTGAAACAGAGGGTGAGTTTGCAAAGCCTCATTGACGTGGCTGAGCTGGTGAGCAAGTGTTCAAGCTCCTGGTCAATCTCCTGCTCTGGTGCTAGTTGCTCGAAATTTATGACTATGGGGAGACGTAAGGCATCGACGCATGAGGGACTGTCTGCCATAATATTCTCCGTGCCACTGATGTGTTCGATGTTGGTGGAAAATTTTGCGATGTAGTTGAGATGCCGTAGTTGACGGGGTAATACGATCTCCGTATTTTGGTTGAAGGTGTGAATGAGCGGCTTGCGATCTGTGCGTAGAGTAAGCGATAATTTTCTACCATCCCCTTGAAGAGTTAGATTGCTGCGAAAAGTACTGTCAGCTTGCGATCGTAGGTTGATGCGGAGAACGGCTTGGAGAAAAAACCAAGTGGTAGCTAGCTTCCATCAAGCTGTTCCAGAAGAGCCCTTATCTTCGTCTTAGAAGCGTCTGCATACGTGCGGAGCTGTGCGTAGGGGTGAGGATGGGCCAGTATGGCTGCTTCTGCCAGGTAAGACTTGAACGCCTGAAATGCTGAGACGGAGACGTTGTCCCATGGTACTGGCCACATATCCTTTTTTTAGCGACCTTGAGAAGAACGTGCAGTGGACTGAGATAAACTGCGGTGTACTTGAGGCAGCATCTGTAGGCGTTAACCGTACCGATAAAACGCCGTAGACTGACATGCATTGTGGTCTGGGCAAAATCCAGGGCGGTTTGCAGTTTGTCAGGTAGGAGTTTAAAACCCTGTGCTGAAACTTCTTATCTTAGAAAGATGATTTTTTTTACGGCGAAGACACACTTGTCTACGTTTATACATAAGCCATGCTCTTAGAGGCACTGGAATACTTTTTTTAGATCCTCCATGTGCTGCTCACAATTTAAGGATGTGAAGAGGATGTCGACAAGGCATCGAAACGCGTTCAGTACACGCAGGACGCCGTTAATTTTTTGTTGGAATGTCTGGGTGGCGTTTTTTAATTCGGACATCATGACTGTAAATTCGAACAGCTTGAAAGGCGTAATGATTAATGTTTTGGGTACATCTTCCTCGACTACCGGTATTTGATTGAAAGCCTTTAACAGGTCTATCTTTAAGAAGATTTCTTTACCATGATGGTTGGCTGAGTAGTCCTCCAGCCGAAATATTGGCTGCTTGTCCGGCACGGTCCGTGCGTTATGGTATTAGTAGTCAGCGTACGGACAGAGGGATCTGTCCATTTTGGGTCACATTAGCAATGGGCTGACCCAAGGGCTTGAGCTGGGGCAACAGACGCCCTGAACGATCAGCTCATCAAAGATACGTCGAGCCTCCCTCAGCCAGTCCAGTGCGAGCCACCTGGATGGCTAAGCGACTGAGGGGCCCATGGTGGTAATATAGTGGAAGACGGTCGAACCCTCGTACGGCTGCGGGGATGCCTTTTCCGTGATCTGCGGACATGCGTTTAGCAGTTTGGCCACGGTGTTGGAAATTGTGATGCAGAACAGTGGTACAGCGTCCGTACCTGCCTCACAGCGATCCTCGGTAGTGTTGTGCGTGAGCATTGACGAAGACGGGTTAACGGTGATGGCATGCTGCGACAGAAAGTCTACGTTGAGGATGCCGTAAGGGACGTCTGCGACCACGAACTGCCCGTGAAAGGTCTCCGCAAGCCAATGTCGATGGTGAGTTGTTTCGAGCCGTAAATCGGTTTGGGGGTTATGTTGGCTGCGTAGAGGCTCACCTTGTCATGCCCGTAAAAGGCGACGATGTAGACGCTTATTGCACTTCCCGAGGAAGTCGCACCCTTGGGCAAAGTTGTCAGTTGTTCTAAAAGCATGATACTTTGCAGCTGCAGGCCTCTTCAGCAAACTCTTGGTAATACTAGCATCATTCCCCCACTGACAAGGGATTGCACTCAATGTTCGGTTCCTCTCGGCGATGCCGGATGCTTCTGCAACTCTGGGATCTGCTGCGGAGGTGTCACTGCGACATCTTCTTCACACAAGTGACCAGCTTCTCAAGCCGCTTCTTGAGATCGTCAAGCGAATCGTCACTAGCAGCTTTGGATGAAACGGCGAAGATTTGTCCTTGGTGCTACAACAGAATCCCTAAGATGCAGTCGGCAAGTGCCACTAGTGTTCCGTTGGTCTGGTCCTCAGTCACAGCCAGAGCAACTCAGATGTCTATGGGTAGCCGAATGGGACAATTCTGTCGAAGGAAAGCTGGGCCAACAAGATTGCCCACTAGACATCTGAGTTGCATCTGCGTCAACAGCTAAGAAGGCAGCCATCGCCGAATTGAAGTCCTGAGATTAACCACCTGTCCTTTTGTTCACTGCTTCCTATGAAAGATTTGAGTAGATATAGCTTGATGATGCTATATAAACACTCCTCCACAGCTATGATGATGATGTATTTTATCTCTACGGTGATTAGGTCCTCTGATAAACATTTCATCAGGCACTTGAAACACATGATCTTTTCGTAGATTCCGGTGCGGACGAACTATGCAATATTGAAAATAGTTTCTTCAAAGCTTTTCTACTTGTTTTATTACGAGTTCTGAGCAGCACGAGTTCAGAATTTGGATACTGGGCTTACTTTATCACCTAGTTTGTCAGAAACCTTTATAAGTCTATATTTCTTTATATGTTATATTTCTAAAATTTTTTATGAATCTCCTTATAAGTATTCTTACTTTTACTTTAAACTTCATCAGTTGCTTTATTATAAATTCTATTATTTTATGTTTGTATTCTTTTTTTTACTTTATTTATATTGATATTATTTTTATTTTACTAAAATCACACTTGCATTTTAACTTGATTTATAAAGCTGACTATGTATTTTTGTAATTTTTTTTTTCAATTTATTAAATACTGTAATTTTGCATTGCAATGATTTAGTGGCTATATGTGGTTATACCACCTGTCCGAAAAATAGAGTTATACCATATTATGTTATTTTATAGTAATATTTTTCACTTTACTTATTCATTCTCTCCTTCTGTACTCGGGTTATCATTTGAGAAAAATTGTAACTTTAATATTGTGGTATTCCTTATTGTTATATAAAAGTTACATTATTAAATAAATTACAAATCACTTACATAGTTAGAATGCAATATTACTATGTACTTTTTCATATTTCTTTCATCAGCTTTTCGTATTACTTATTATTTTTATACAAGGAAAACTGAAACAAATTAATATATTGTATTTACACGTAAATATGTAAATGTCAACGAAACAGGTACAACTTCTGATGAGCAAAAGTAAAACTGACTTGACGTCAAGTTTTGATTATTATAGTGGGGTTTTGTGTACGAAAACTTTTAAAATAACCTTAACTTCTCTAACACATAAGCTATTCCACACGTTTTTTTCAAACGTCGGATCACTTCTACAAATGGTTGTCATTGTTATAAATACATAAAATGATTCTTATATTGTTACACCAATAAAAAAAAAAAATAAATCTTACAAGTAAAAATAAGTACACCACCGAATATTATAGATAGTGAAGTAAATGATATGCGACAGCTTTATTATTTACTTATAATATAATTTACCAGGCTTACTTATTTAAATTTGGTAATCAACCTTTAAACCTTTATTGACTAAGCAATAAAAAGGTTCTTCTACGTTAAACTAAGCAAAACACTCGTTTTAAAATCTTCAAATTTTTTAATATAGTCTTAAAAACTACACGCGATTAGGTACAGATTACAAATATAGTGTTCATAATTTATCTTAAAGGTGACGATAATGTAAACTGTAAACAAAAAAGAATCTGTTTTATACTCTTTATTTGCACATTTTAATAGTTTTGTGGTCTGATCAGTTATTTAAATTTGAAAGAAAATGTAGGCCAGGTTATTAAAACGATTTTAATCTTAAATAAAAGTAAAACAAATGTGAACCACTTTACAAAATTAAGCGCATATTTTCAAATATACACAGAAACTATCTCAATTAAATGAGAACATTTTACATCGGTAGTTCTCCGCCAGAATGTTAATATCAAACATATCGATTGCAAGTTCTGCACATGTAAGAGTTTAAAGTAGTAGCTCACTAGCAAATTAAAAAATAGGGCCTGCCAAGTTATGTCATAAGTAAATAATAAGGCTACCGCATTTCATTACATTCACCGTACATAATATGTGGCAGTATACTTATTTTAACTCGTAAGATCCATTTTTTTATATTGGCCTCATAATAAAAAAAAATTTTTTGTGTTAATATTAGTCACAATTACTTGCAGAAGTGATGTTTAGTCAGAACTAATACAAACAGCTGTTGTAGGAAACATAAAAAAAACATCGTGATATTGCATCGTAAATGTGTCAATGATTCCCAATTTATTTGATAGTATAAATTTTGTATTACAAGTTTCAATGTACATATATATTTATACTTATATTTGAAAGACAACATGAATTATTTAAGTAAAAAACATTATTCAACCATTTTTTTTTTTATACGTAAACTGTCATCACAACAGATTAGTTATTACTAATTAAAATTAATATTTCACAAAATTGATGGTAACATATAAGACTTTCCTAACCTTTTACTGTTGCTAAAAGGTTCATTCCATAGGACTGAATTCTTACGCAACATCAGCTCTTAAACAAGTTTTGTACTTAACATTTTCTTCTAAAATAAATACTTTTTAAGATATTAAAAAAGAAAACCAAACACAAAAGTAGGAATTTATTTTGATTTTCATTAGAGAACTTATCACGCGTATGCAGCTTTATGTAGAGACTTTCAGATGTTGTACCTCAAATTTTTTTTTTAATTGCAAGTATGAATAAGATTTGTTAGGAACAACCACCACTTTTCTCGAGTTGAGCCTAAGGCATCCTAACTACAATTTAAATGAGCACCATCAGGTCGAGAAAAATAGTTGTAGCACTTAGAGAGTATCAAAACATTCGCCGTCAGGGCAGACTTGAGATCAGCTTGACAGAGACTCTAGAGAGCACAAAGAAGAGTGTGGCTAAAGTATCTAAAATAGCTCTGCCATTTTCAGGACTAACTGTAAAAATAACAACCTAAGCATTAAAGTGTGTGTGTATGGGTGTAAATCTGTGTTTTTCTTTCTACCCTTTCTACTCCTTCACAACATGCCTGATACGGTTGTTAAATATAGCTATATATATGTATATGTACGTAGATATTGTAATGTTGGTAAACAAAAATTTACCAATAATTTTTCGCCGCTCATTCTTCAAGAATTTTTCATGTAAATTTGAAAGCAATTAGAGCAAGGATCCAAGTGCATCCGAGAAGAGGTGAATTACCTGCAAGTTACTCGTAGCTGCAGTACAACGACCAACTATGATTCATGCACGCAGATCTATGCTGGCCGGAAACGATAAGCAAAAAAAAAATAAAATAAATACAAAAACCAATTGATGTGAAAGTTTAACTAGGAACAGCTGCACTGAGGAAAAGTATTAAATACTAGAATATATCGATGAAGTTTAAAAGACACGATGTTAAAAACTTGAATAACTCAGAGTTAAGACATATAGACCAAGCAAGAATAATAGTAAACGCTGGAATTACTACATATAGCTAAAAACAATCTGTACACGCAGCACCATTAACTAACAACAACATTACATAAACCTAGAAAATCAACCTTATCCACTTTTAAAGAACTATCCAATTTTCACCATTTATGTTCGCAGGATCATGATTTACTGTACAACCCTTTCGTAATTCATTAACAATTCCATAAATATACTGCAACAGCCTAATTGGTAATCTTGTTAAAAAAAAATCACTGTTGTATATGTGAAGGAAAACGGGAAAGTCATACCACTTTCCCCTATTCCTGACACACAGATACCGAGAGAGAGAGAGTCAGCGCTTCTACCCCTACCACGGATAACGGAATTTCCGATTCCCCAAGGCACCCTGAGCCAACTTCCTCTCCTACAACAAGCAGTGAAAACCAAAGTTGACCAAATGCTACTGACATTTCAAAATACATTTACAACTAACAATAAATGAAAACTGTCAGTAATTCTAAGTAGGTTAACAATATAATAGCTCGCGCTGAACATGCCACTACTGTTACTATAGATATACATGTTTTAAGCCCAGAAACCGATGTTGCTAATTAACCTTTCATGATTATTTATTCGTCTGATTGATACATACATGTACAGGTGTAACCAGCGGAAAATCTAGCAATTATTATAGTTATTACAATCTCAAATTAACTACTACTGAAACTATTGTTAATACCACGATGTATGGAAAGCCTATTCAATCAAACCTAAATATTAAGTGTTTCATTATGTCGTTTGTTGAACATGTCGTTCTGCTCTCAGTTGTTTCCATGATGACTTGGTCTGTAACGATCGTAACGATATAGACTGAGCCTGATGAGATTGGCGTTAAGACCAACGAAACGTTGCTCAAACTAACACCTGATTCTTTGGAGTTTTCATTCGTACTCCCAAAATTAGCTCTTACTGATCGTGCGCTTAGGCACTGACCCTCAAGTCATTAAATATTAAGTGATTTTTACCCGTCTTTTTGCATGGGGTTCAATTAAGTGGACGATCACTGGTTAGTTTTGGTTAATAATCATAATATTCTACCTTAACATTAACATTGAGTCATGATGAAATTTTGTAACATTTCGATATAAAAAAGAGAGGAAGGGTATGAGGAAGTGCATCACCTTCCCTTCTTTTGACGCATAAAGGAGAGCCAGCCGGATGTGGGATGTGCCAACGTCTGAGTGGCTAAACTAGAGCAGTTTTAGCCAATTAGATTTTCGGCTATTGTCTTTTCTTCAAAATTTTCCCCCGGCAAGTTTTACTGTGTCGTTTCAAGCCACCGCGCGACCGAGGTTCGCTACTCCCAATAAAAAGGCCCGAAGGCCCCGAGAAGTACACACTCGACGATAGCCCTTCAAAGGAGACTGAGTAGGAAGAGTCCGTCTCTGCTACAACCCAGTCTACCACGAAGCTGCAAGTCTGCTACCATTTGATCTTCTACGTGCGCGGTCTCTCGACTCACGCTGGTTCGCCGCTTGTACGCGAGTTTTTCTTTGAAATAAAAGTAAGTGTGGATTTATTAAACTTCTTGACTTTCTTTTCTTCCACTTAACTTTGACACGCACACGAATACTCGCCACGGTATTGGCACCCGTGGATCATCAGGGAATACAAAGTTTTGTTTTTCTTTTATGCGCACACCATTACTCGCCATGGAATTGGTACCCGTGGATCACTGGGAAATACTAAATTTTGTTTTTTTTCACGCGTACATCATTACTCGCTACGGTATTGGTATCCATGGATCACCGGAAAATACTAAATTTTGTTTTTCCTTTACGCGCACACCACTACTCGCTTAGGTAGTAGTACCATCAGAGCAACAAGAACTAATCGGATTAACGCGAATACCAGTACTCGCGATGGTATTGGTACATCCTAGTCAGGTCGCGAGTTAAATTATTATCTACCCCCACGTAACCCCTCGAAACCATATTTTTACCCGTAACGGTGCTGGTAGTATCTAGATTGCGATCGGGATACCCTTCGGTACGACGCTTCAGGTGAAATCGACCAACCTTAGACGCGCCGCGAACAAGTGCATTCGAAAATTGCATGGCAGTCAGTTTTAGTCGTGTGAAAGCAGTCGTAGCCCCTTTGTGAATACCGTGTCGTTGGATTGAACTACCCCTTTAGCCCCGTGTTCCACTCACGTGCCCAGCGTGTGTCCCGGGTTATTAAGCAAAAGCTTAGACTCAAATAGTACGTCACGCCAATGTAACAATATATAGTCTACGATATAGTCTTATGCATAGCTACACCCTAAAACCATGCCACATTCCGAGGTAAGCTAATCACAAGCCTAAATTCTGACGGCCAGTTTTTTGATACTCTATTATTTACAAAATACAAGCACTTTTAATGGGAAGAGTTTTTTCTTTACTAAGTATAAAGCCACAGAAAGTACTTATTAATTTCAAAGTAACACGTAAAACTAAAAATAGTTACCTTAATTGTCGATACATTTTTGTTTAGCCCCGCTCCACCCTCCTCAGGACCACAGTTAAAAGGATGTATACTATCGTATCATTTTCAGTTCAACTATATTTGCACCATAATCGCAGTTTTAACAAAAATCAGTTCAAACTGGTAACTTTTTGGATTGGAAATGTTAACCAATGATCACTTTTTAAAGTACAGGACTAACACAAATGCATCCTTACGACAGTAGTACCTGAAGTTGTTATCTCTCAAATAGGCAAGCTTTTCTTTTCACGTATTTCGCGTATACAAACAATTCATTCCATTCCAAGCCCCATGGAACAACCACTTGGTGTTCGTGAGGCAGGTACGCAAACTACAGCTTCTTATTGAATTTGAGGCTAGTAAATAAAGTATGGGTGGACAAGTTATTGTAATATGTCTATAAGTTGAGCACTACAAACATTGAAAATTCCATTCCGACCCTGCCTCACCTCAAAGTGCCGTTTTTTTTCTTCTCAGACCAATCGATTCCAGCAAAACTTTTTTTCACCACTGTTGGGCTGAAAGACGAGACATTTGTCTCGGGGGTTTTGTCCAATTGGCCTTTTTTTGCTACATAAATGCAAAAACGGTGGTGCTGCTTCCAACGTTGGTAGCCAAGTGGTACACTCCATTAGGTGGCTTTACATATACTTCAATGAAAACAAAAACATTGTCCTAATGATGAAAATAAAAATCTTTGAATTTTATGCTCCGAATGAAAAGTTACAGTGATTTTATGAAAGATACTGAATTTTAGCCAAAATCACATTATAAGCGATATTTATGTTCTAATTAAACTGACACAATTTTTAAAAAATCGATGAAAGCTGACTTTTATAAAATTTCGTATAACTTTTGACCAGAAAATTTTATAGATGCATCGCTTTAAATATTCATTACTGAAATGTACAGTAAAAATACCATAAAAAAAATTTTTTTTAACCAACTTTATTTAAAAAAATTTTTCAAGTTGATCTGATTAAGTTACAGTAGAATCACCCANAAGCACGTAGAGTTTGCGTAAGTCGCCTTTTCTTATATATATACACTCCCAGCATGGTAGTGGGGATAGTGGAATACTACGCCAGTGGTGGAGCCTTGTGCTATATTTATGAGGTATTCTTTCATCAACACTCCTGATTAAATATGGCTGCCTTAACCACGTGACTTAAGGATTTTCTTCAATAAAACTACTTTAAATCTCATAGCATAGACTTTACAGGGGTCATGAAAGGCTTGAATAGAAAGTATTAAGCTCTTTTATCAAAATAAGTGTGGAAAATTTTTTTTGTCTGCTATAAAATTCGAAATGGCGGAACATCACGTGACTTACAATTTTTTTTTAAGAAAACTACTATAAACCTCGCAGCATGAGCCCTACAGGGGTCTCAAAAGACTTAAATAAAAAGTAGCATTAACCACGTTATACTAGTATTACCCGTCCGAAACGCATTCCAACAATTTTTTTTCAAGGTTAATTATGATGTATAGTAGCAGGAGAGAGACCTACAGATTTTTTAAATCAAAATTACTATAAGTCTCGCAGCATGAGCCCTACATTTGTCTAGAAAGGTTTTAATGTAAGGTCTTAAGCTTCGCTATCAAAAACTGTATAAAGAAAATTTTTTGGATGCTATAAAATAAAAAATGGCCGTAAAAACACGTGACTCACAGCTTCTTTACAGATGAGCTACTATAAATCTCGTGGCATAAGCCCTATGGGTCTACAAATGCTTAAATAAAAGATCTTGAGCTGTTATATCAAAAGCTGTATATTTTTTGTTAGCTACACGATTTAAAATGGTGGCAAAACACGGAACCCACACCTGATTTTTAATAAAACTATCATGAATGTGCTGCATTTACCCGACTGGGGTCTAAGGAGATTTGAATGACAGTTCTTAGTTTCATTCTCAGAAATAAGTCTGAAAAAAAGTATTCGTTAAACTTACAATTAAAAATGGCGTCAAAAACGTGTGACATATGCGTTTTTTTGAAAAATTTTAGGATAAAAATTTATCTGTATTCTACTCACATCCTACTAAAGCTGCAATTATCATTCATTACATATGATGATAATGTAATAAACTTTAAAAATATACAATTGCTGTGGTTTCAAACCTGACATGTCATTATTAGTTCTGCACTGATGTATTAAAGCTATAATATAAACAAATAGATGTATACTCCGAGTAAAGTATAGTTTTATGATTTTATATATTATTCATTGTCAATATGGCAGCATTAACCACGTTATACTAGTATTACCCGTCCGAAACGCATTCCAACAATTTTTTTTCAAGGTTAATTATGATGTATAGTAGCAGGAGAGAGATATACAATTTTATCTAAAATAAAAAGTATTGTATAATAGTCTTTCGAAAAAATCGTAGCCAAAAACAAGTTATATTTGAAATTTCTTGAACAACCCAATAACTGTTGACAGATATTTTTATAATAGTAAAAAACAGAGCTTATGTTTTAAGTTATGAAATTAGGGACAGTTTGTAAATAATAATCAGTAAATTTTAAGAAGTACTATTTTAGTTATGCTACAGTTCGGTGCTTTCACGCGCATTCAAATATATTTGAATAATCAATTTGTTTTGTTTAAGAATAAAAGCATGCTTTACAAAAATTTTTTGTAAACCCCTGTAGGGTTCACGCCCTGAGATTTACAGTTCACTGAAAAAAAAATTCAAGTCACGTGTTTTGGCATCATTTTAGATTTCATATTAGACAAAACAATTTTTCTATACGATGATGGATAGATATGCTCAAGACCTTTCATTCAAGCCTTTGTAGATCCCTGTAGGGTTTATGCCGCAAGACTTAAAGTAGCTTTATTGGAAGAAATCTCTAGGTCACGCCTTTCTGCAGCAATTTTGCATTTTATACCAAACAGAAAATTTTTTCATATATTTTTTGATACAAGAGCTCAGTACTTTTCAAACAAGCTTTTTTACACCCCTGTAGAGCTTATACCGAGAAATTCTTAATAGTTTCATTAAATGCAACTCGCAAGTCACGTATTTTTACCACTATTTTAAATCTTATAACAGACAAAACATTTTCTTTACACTTTTTTTTAAAGAAGAGCTAAAGACTTTTAATTAAATCTTTTTTAGACGGTTGTAGGGTTAATGCTGCGAGATTTATAGTGGTATTTTTGAAAAAAATCTGAAGGTCAAGTGTTTTTATAGCCATTTTGAGTTTTATAGCAGACAAATAATTTTTTTCATACATCTTTTAATAGAAGAGCTCAAGACTTTTTATTCAAGCCTTTTTGGACCCCTGTAGGATTTCATAGCTATGGGTCACGTGTTCATGCCGCCATTTTAGATTTTATAGCAGACAAGAGATTTTTTTATACAACCTTTGATTAAAGCGTTTGTAGACCTCTATAAGGCTTATGCTGCAGGGTTTATAGTAGTTTCCTAGAAAAAAAGCTGTAGGTAACGTGTTGTTGCTGCTATTTTGGATTTTATAGCATACAAAAAATTTTTTTATTCTTATTTCGAATAAGGAGCTTAAGACTTCGAATTTAAGTTTTTTTTACCCCTACGGAATGAATTCCACGAGATTTAAAGTAGTTTTATTGAAGAAAATCTGTAGTTCACGTGGTTCAGGCAGCTATATTGGATCAGAAATGTTGACTCAAAATACATGCTACTTGGCATTAAAAACTAGATGCTCAGACCTTTCATTTGACTACCTACAGAACCTAAATAAATCAAACCAATTTTGGGAAAGGGGGGGTCATTCGTTCACAAAGAATGCCTCATATATATATAACCCATAGGTCACATTTTACAGCACAAGGCTTCACCACTGGCGTAGTATTCCACTATCCCCACTACCATGCTGGGAGTGTTAGAAAAAGAGAAAGACAGAAAGAAATATAACGCATGGAGCCTTGCCTAATAGCAGAAGGAGAGATAAGGAGAGAGCACTTCGGCAGACCAAATATTTATAAACATAAATATTACTTGGATCCCGTCTTATAGCTCGTCTTATAATAGTACCCCCTTCCCCCTGGCGCAGTACCGAACTATCACCACCACTTCCCGTTCCCACCACCATGCTGCAAGTAAGAGAGAGATAACGCATAGACCCTTGCCTAATAGCATAAGAAGAAAGGAGAGAGCAGCAAGATATACATATAACGTTCGGACTCCACCTAATAGCTCGTCTGAATCCCCTCCACCACTAGTGCAATATCGCTCTCCACCACCAGCACCACCCTAGGGGGAGCTAGGGTGGGTCTAGAACCCCCATAGTTTAACTACTCGTGTATATAATTGTTACGTATGTTAACGTACAAATATATGTATTTATACGTATTATTTATCACTTCTCTTCTTTCCCACAAACACACACACACACCCACACACACACACACACACACACACACACTCTCTCTCACTCACTCACGAAAACGAGCGCCTGCACGCACGCACACACATATGTTTAGAAAAGGTGAATTATGCGGACAATTATATGCATAAAAGGGTAATTATGCGGACAAATTAGGAACTATGCGGATGTCCGCATAATTCTACCGTGTTTTTAACATATGTCTTTAAAGCACGTAGAGTTTGCGTAAGTCGCCTTTTCTAAGCACACACGCGCGCGCGCGCGCGCACACACATACACGCGCACACACACGCTACTATGGCTTCGATCAGCTGCGCTCTTCACACGCCAAATTCTCCAAGAAATATTTAAAACTTAGAAATTTAATAACCATACATCTACAAAATAATAGACTTGTTGGTTACATAATTAAGTTCTAATCAGTATTACTTAGTTTGTTCTACTTTTTCTAATGATGTTTTTACAATCTCATTATACTTAGTAAATATACATATATTAATAGTTTCGTATAACATTATTTTATTGTACGGTAAATATAACATATGTTTGGGATTGTATCGTATGCTTGGGATATGTAGTATCCAGAGATGGAGATTTTATCATAAAAGCTTCATTAAATAACAAAATATACACATCCGTATGAGAGTATGATTAAAAATATTTATTAATCAAAATTAAATATCATAATGATATAGCAGCAATGTAGTACTTGGCACAGACAACAAAATTATGAAATTTTTATTATTTCAAAGCTTGCATTTTAAAAACATTGGACGATTTTTGTAATGATAAAGTTTGATGTAAGCAATTAAAGGCGGTTCTGCTCTAAAATTTGGAAAACTTATTTTTTACGGAAATTGAAGATTTCAACATAAAAGTCAAAGTTACAATATACATGACAAATTTTGTAATGTTAGAGTTCCTATTTTTTTTTTTTTTAATTCTTTCTTCGAGTACATAATACACGCTCTCACGTATNAATGTAATTTATTTTGTGTTTTCACTTGTTAAAAAGCTAATTTTTCAGATGCATTTTATATATTTTAAAAACTAAATTTCGTAAAGAAAAAATCAAAAATCATAAAGAATCAGCTTTGGCAAAGAAATAATACGTATAAATAGCATGTACTTTTAAAGTTAAAATATGTGGCAGTCATCCTTTATATGTATCATTTCAAGTATCTATGAAAAAATTTCTGTTTATATTTTCATAAGTGCAATCACTACATTTAAATTTGGCATAATCTATGCTGTAATAAGTATGTTCTTTCCCTTTCATTAAATTCAATATTTTATTATTTGAAATTTACGAAAGTTCGTTATGAGTTGTTAAAATTATAATGTTTAGGCAACTTATTATACCATCTCCATAAATTTGCTTACAAACGTTATCAATTTTCCATTCCTGAGAAAAAATATAAAAGACTTTACGGTTCCGTTTCTAATATCCATTTATAATAGTAAAAATCGAAAATCTGTACAATGCATATTAATATTCAATTTCATAATTTCAAAGTGTTTCCATAAAGATAAATACTATATAGTTTTACTAATTCTGGAAATCATACATCCGTGCTTCATCACTGAAGGTATTTCCCCAAAATCACCTTCTACAATAAATTGTTTTTCACCGATTGGAATACTATGATCATATTATTCTTTCAAAAATTTATGCACTATTTCTAAAGCTTTTTTTAGAAATTATTAAAGCTTTGTCCCAAAATAATTACATTTATTTCTTGTATTTTTTTTCATCAGCTTTGTATTCTAAAAAAGAACTTTCGATCTTATTTAAATCCAACAATAATAAAAATGTTCTATGACTCATGAAAAAACATGATTTAACAAATAAATCCTTGAAATTTTTCTCTAAATCAATCACAGTTTTACTGTCCTCAATATCTTCAAATGTTAATTTTTCATTTGGTCTGGTAATCCATAATCTTTACAGAACTTTTGTTTTAATCTAAAGGTTTTACATAAGAGCAATTCTACGTTAAAAGTACACTTAGAAGTCTCTAGTTTTTAAAAAAAGTAATATTTAAGGCACACCTACCACATACGGTTTTTTTCCTTCTGTGCACATCCAGAAACTTGAGAAAATTCTTGAACGTGCATAAACTAGAGGGGGACTAACTTTTCTTTTGGCTTTTTTAGATAAATCGCAAAAAAATACGAAAAAAAAAAATTAATTTAAAAAAAGGGTAAACTCTTTTGCTCATATTTGCTCATAACTTTTATTCTGTGTAAGCTATCTAAATTCTGCAAAAACATTTTTTAACGGTTCAAAATGAGCTTTCATTAAAGTATTGATTGAGTTTAAATAATCAACTTCCTTGAATAATACAGGTGGTTCAAGTTTTGGCTTCACATCAAAAAAAGCAATTTTGGTCGAATTCTTTAAGAATTACTTTAAACTAGCTTAACTTTTAACTAGATCAAAATTTTTAAGTTTATCAGAGCTTCAATGAAGGGATTTCCAATAATCATCAAGTAAATTTCTAGTTTGGTCCAAAACATTCGTTGGGTGGAAAATTGTGGCGGATTGAAGCTGGAATATTTTCAAAATTTTAGCCCAGTTAGAGTCTGAAATAATGATCTTATGAAAATTTACGGTTAACGTATGCTTACGCATCATATAATTAAATGACGCTTCAGTCAATTTTCCTTAAATAACTCAAACTCGCCGGGGATCTAAATATCATCAAAATTTTTATGACTAGTGGATGTTCACTAGCATTCTGCGTAAAACTATAGTTTTGCAATAGTTATTTTATTGCTTGGCCTGAATAAAAAATTCATTATAGTCAATAACAGCCAATATCGTGGGGATTATAAAAAAATTGATGTGTAAAGATTGATACCTAGATTTCACACTAGTCCTTCAATCATTGTTGAAAAAAAAATTTTTCAATGTACTTTAGTTATATGCATGTTGCGATGATATATTGTTTTTTTTAACTACATACAGCATACAAAACTTAAAACAGTAAGTTTTGTTACACAACATGATTTAACTATTTTGAACGAAAGATTAAATGACAATATATATATATATCCATCAATATGATCAAATATTTATGTAAATTCAAGAGAAAGAACATAGAAAATAAAACTGATAAGTAATAATATTTATTTTAAAAATATCTCAAGTAGTATGCTAGGATTTTATTTTTTATAAGCTTATATAATGATGTTCCATTTACTTTTATTATAAGCCGTTCCTTATTGATTACCACCAACCAACTGGAGCTGAGTTTTAATAACAGCTATACTTTCTTTATGTGAAAGGTATTTACTCCATCTTTGTCATTAGTATCATAACTTACACAATTCGTGTTTTTTTATTAAATGAAATATTTTTATTTGAGACCTCTTGCTATCTACCTCAAAGCCTACGTGAAGGATTATAAAGCATTAAGGGAGCTGACGCGCAAAGCGCACAGGGGAGCGGAGTCCAACGAATACATATGTACATATGTATTTGCCTTGGACCGACACTGATCCATGATTTGATTTTCTTTCACCCAATGTTTTTATTATGGCAAGGAAGCATAGCTTCTACCGACAGTTTCGCGACTGATTTATAAAAATAAATTACCTTAATTGTATTTTGTGCGCACTCTACTTTAGGCTTATGAAAAAAAAGTTTTTTTAAACACTAAGGCTGTTGACCGGTTACTATGATAAATCTGTCCTGTTTGAGAATAGCTTGGTTTTTCATCCCATTTGATGGAGAATGGAAATAAAACTCTGGAAGCCAAGTTTTCAGCTTCCTACTCATCGCACATGCACAGGAATGTCGAAAATTGTGTTTTACTTAATTTAATTATTTTTTAATTCGTACTTAAAAGTTTTTTTAAAAATTCATGGACACAGTTTTTTCACACAGTTTACAATCAAAACTATTTTTCAAGAATGTAACCTCCAGAATAGAGTTTCAAAATTTCTTTCAACTTAACAATCGGTTTTTTAACACGTTACATAAAAAAGGTTACACATTTGATTTAGTACTTCTAGATTTTTTTCGCAATGTTACTAACTTTTTTGCGATATGATTAGTGACATGTACTGAAAATGACCAAAAACTTGTTATTTTTGAGGTTATTTGCAGTTTTTCCTAGCTGATATACATTGTTGACAATATTTTGTAGCTTATTCATACGTACTTTCGGTGCTCTGTATGATTCCGTAGTTGTTTCTGCAATGTTTCAGGTGGCACGTACGAAAAACTCAAGATGTTTATTTTTTGAAGTTATATTGGGTTTTTAATTAGTTACATACATTCTTATTATGTTTGAGTAGCTTTTTCCGATGTATTTAGTGATGATATGAATGATTTTGATTAAAGTTTTTTAATTTTTTTGATGATTTACCTAAAGTTAGCCAATAATCAATTTTTAGGGTTATGTACAATTTTTTCTGGTCAATATTGTTTTCAAACAATTCTGAGTAGTGCATTTCAATAGGATTATTTTAAGAACGCTATCATTTCTATTCTGCTTTGGTAACGTTAATCTTAATTGGATTTGCATTTGAAAAGGCAGAGAAAATACAATGTATGAAACATGAAAATGATACTAGCTGGACAGTTTTTTTATAAGTTACATAAACTAATTACTTTTTTAACCTTGTATGTAAGATGTTGATGGTTTATTTACTCGTTGTAAAATATTTCTAATTTTTATTAAATAGACTTCAAAACTATAGAATAGTTTTATTTATGTAAACCACAGTTAACCATCATACATTTTTCCACGTCTTTTAATATCTGTATGTCTTAGAAAACTAGCATCTTGCTCAAAAACTATTTCAGTCCATTTTGTTGCGAATTAAAACACTTGTTATAGGAATTAATAACTCACCTGCTTACATAACATTTGTCCATTTATGGTGAAGTTGGCCACAGACAGTGCAACGAGCTGATGGGTGCTGCAACTTTAATGATAAACAAGTTTTTGCTCATAATATTTAATTAATAATACACTTGTTACAATAAATATGCAACTCTCTAAACTTACTTTATCTAATGTTTTTTTACTATTACTCGAACATTTTTTCAATGCTGACAAACGTTCCTTACGTTCGACGTCCTAAGCTAGATTGTTACAATAATAATCATTAAAATATGTAATTATAAATTAAGGTAATGTTTTAACACTATTTAAAACCTAACTAAAAAACTATTTAACCTTCAATTCAATTAGTACAAAGCTGTATATTATACCCACCTGGTGAGCATTATTGATATTTTTACATCAAAACCAATAGCTACACATTAACATCTTTAAGAGTGTAATATGTGAAACTAAATTTTTTTATGTGACCATAAAAAATGTATGTGATTATTATTTACTAATTTACGTAAACCTAATTGTCTCGGACTATTAATTTTTTAGTTTTTAAAAAGGGTACATGTTTACATTGCAGAATCAATTGCCTCTAGAACTTTTATTTAAAAAAAAAAACTTTGATTTGTTTAAGCCCAAGTTATTATTCAAGTTTTTTTTAGTCGTTAACAATCCAAGGATTGACATTCAACACTATTTTAAAGCCACCAATTCTGAGCATTTTGACGTAAAAGAGCCAATGTTGATAGAGGTAAGATAGCAAAATTTTGTCCATCTTTTATATCTACAGTGTATCTTAAACTTAAAAATATTTTATGTACTAAGGCTGATGACATTGTTTTTAACATCAGTTTCCTACCTTGAGTCTGATCAAAATGTTTTTTAATGAGTATTATGTTTTATGAATACTATTAATATATTAATGATGTAATTCTTCAGTTAAAACATAACTTTTTCTTATTAAAGAAATAATGCATTAGTCATCTAATTTTTAATATTCGTAATCAGCTCTATCTCCCTTACAGCTATGACATTCACAAATGAAAAATCTCTTAAACAAGATACAGAATGCGATTAGTAAAAATTTTCTTTTACTTTTTTTAAAAAAAGGAAATGGTCTAACAAAAATTTTAGAGACTAACGTCGGATTAGAACATGCAAAAAAACTTGCAGGCTCAGAAAACATAAAAATAAGGATCTGTTACGTAACTTACGTAGACCTTATTTAACAAAAGTTATGACACAATCAATATCTGACAACTCTGTACATGTATTAAAAACTATTAGTTCTAAAGAATCGAATATTTCTGAGAGCTTTTTACAGGTTAGTTTGACATATTCTGAGTTTCCAACAAATGCAAAATCTTCAGGTTACACCGTCGTTCAAAAAGAAGAAGCAAAAACAATAGAGTTACCTATTTCAAGAACTACATCAACTCATTGCTACTGCTTTATTTGTGATTATTAAGAAAAAAAGACATACTTATTGTACCTATTAAATCTAGAGTTCAAGTACTTAGCGAAATCGGTGTATTTATTCCTGATGGTAATCGATGCTGCCGTTACCATAAGATCAAAAAAAGATTTTATGACAATGAGTTGCACAAAATAAGTATATTTTCTTCGACAAGTAGAATAGCCGTAGAAAAAATATCTAAATTTCTAAATATATTATCAGTAAAAGTACATTTAAGTATGTTAGAAACAGTTGTTGACTTCGTCATTTAAAAAAAAAAATATTAAAAGTATTGGCAGAATTATCTTAGAAAAATAGTGTTAGTTAGAAAAGACTTTGAGGGTAGCTGACTTCTCTTAGATATTCTTCAATGAGAACAACAACTAACGCAAGGGCTGATTTTCATTTAAACTGCGAACTGGTAATTCAAACGTAATTATTGCTTTAGTATTAGATATTGAAAATATCTTCAGGACAAAAAAGTGTACCTCTGGTCAAGCCGTTTATGATATGTACCACTAATGGCTGTATTGTTGATATGCAAGGTTCTTATACTTCCAATGCTAATAATACCGAAAGTTTAATGAGAATTTTCGAAAAAAGTCCCATTTTTGTCTTAGATAGAGGCTTACAAGAAAATAAAAATAAGTAAGAAAAAATTAGGATACATCGTTTTAATGACTGAGCCTAATGGAAAAAGATTTCAACTTACTACTCAGGAATCAAATTATACTGTGACGTACAGTATCTAGAACCTTTGTAAGTTCGCGCCCAAGACTCATTTCTCATGGCGCATGAGCAGCGGATACAGAGTATGATGATCACCTTTCGGCGGCGGGCCTGAGCGTTATCAGCTCTCCCGCTCTCTCTCTCTCTCCGATCAGCCTCCGAACCTAACGCCACGCACGCGACTGCTCTCGCTTTGAGACACTAATAAACGGACATAAACTTTCTTCTACGTGTATTCAATTCCATTACACCCCCAAACTCCACAATTCCCATATAACAGGAGGTTGTAGATAACCCAACCCCCAATTTTTGGCGCTCGAAGTGGGGCGAGTTGTGTACGACAAAGTGATAGAAAATTTTTTTTTGGTATTCTTTCGTCGTCGGGAAGCACCCACAGTGCAGTGTAAGTGGAAATAAAAAGAATTATTGTGAAAAGAATAGTAAAAAAAAAAAAAAAAAAAAAAGAATTTAAAGAAGAAACAGTAAATAATAACAAGAAAAGAAAAAAAATTCAGTGTTAAGAGGATACACGCGGCGATACACGTGAGAAACGAGCAGGTGTCAAGTACCAGCGTGGGCGTACAGCAGCCATCCATGAGGCCGGCACCGTCAGGAAATAAGACAAGGGAGAGCCAAAACACGAAACTACGCTACACAACGCACCCTCTGGTAGCAATATTTTTCTTTGGAAACTTTGTTCACGGACACGGAAATGCTTTGGATCGTACTGCTTACAATACTGTCCAGGTAGACAAAATTTATGTAAACGGTAAATAATATTACTGCTGGGCGATAAGTTTTATCAAATAGGCCCATAACAAACAAATACAACGAAACAAAAAAAAAAACAACCAAGCAAAATAAAACAAAATGCAGTCGGAGAAAATTGATAACGTTGTAGGTGGGGCTGTGTACCGCTTAGCAGACGCGGAGGTCGTAACAGACGACGGTTTATGGTTACAATTTCGCCACGATCCCGAAGCGGTCAAAGAGTTAGTAAAGTCGAACAAAAAAACAAAAGACTTAATTGGAAAAATTTTTAAGGGCATGAAAACGGTCATGCTAAGAGATAAGAAAAAAGAGGGCCCTTAGCAAATAATTGTAGGAAACGAAGCCTCAGAATCATAGATAGAGCCCCTGCGTAGTGATAATAGTGGAGAGGAAGGGGATAAGTCAGATAGGGGGCCCGCTAGGAATCAGCTTGGCAATTGGAGAAGGGAGACAGAGCTGCTCTGGAAATGGACAGAAAAAAAGGGGGGAGAAAATGAAAGAGAATTCCACAACAGAGATAGAAGGAAAGCTAGACCGATGCGGGAGTTCGAAAATTTTAAAAATAACCAGCAAAGGTAGGGGCAAACAACAGGCGAAGCTACACACAGATCGCCACATCATCGGGAGTATGAGAGGAATATAAATTACTCAATTAAGGAATGAAGTACAATAATCCCCACAATACCAATATTTACAGGGGATCCAATAAATCTAACGGCGTTCACAAGGGTAGTAAGGGCAATAGGCCGACAGGTGGACGACAGAGACGTCCGATTTTTTTTGGCAACGCTATCCAGCAGGCTAAAAGGTTGAGCGGCAGCACATTTAAATGATAGAATCACACAGTTTGAGTCTATTAAAGAATTTCTCGAGGAGGTTACGGAAAGGTACGGGGCCATCAGTAGCACAGAGACAGTTATGGCGAAAATTAGGTCGGAACGGCAAAGGGATAGAAAATCTGTAGAAGAATACTCAGATCGCATGCAAAAGTTGTTTAACAGGGCTATGGGGCTTGAAGAAGCAAACCTTAAAGTTTCTAAAATGTTAAGGCAGGAATTTAAGAAAAATATTAAAAAGAAGTAGTGACCAAATATATATTAGGCCTTAAACCCCCGTACAACCACGAAGTTTCAATGCAAAGGCCCATAACGCTAACAAAGGCCATTACATTGGCATTGAAAGTCGAGAACATGTTGGCTATGAAATAACCTCGAGTAGACAGCAATAAATATGAGTGATGGGAAAAAGAATTTGACAAAAAGGAAGACGAGGTAAACAAGTGTAACTATTGTCGCCGAATAAGGCACAAAGCAGAAAAGTGTCGTTCATTGTGGCACGACATAGAAAAGGGGCTGCTAGTGAAGAAAGGTGGTGGCGAGAAGACCAGAGCACCGTACTATACAAGGTACCAGGATAGGGGTGAAGAAAAAAGAGGTGGAAGATCGTATAATGATAGTGAAAGAAGACCCGGAGACTACAGACATGATAATAAGGCTCAGGCAGAGAATAAATACAACTACGGTAGATGTGGGAGAGATTTTGAAAAAGGGTATGCTTGTCGCGGAAATAATAACAACAATAATAGTAATGACAGATATTATGAGCCAAATGGCAGAAATTAAGGCCAAAGAGACAGTGGTAGGGATGATAGCCGAAATAATTATGATTGGAAAAGTAACGAGCGTTGTGAGCCTAGACATACAAACGGGACACAAGACGCAAGGGAGGCTGAACCTAGACGGGGTGATTTCTCTAGTAAACAGAAGCCGAATTTTTAGAACGATGCTCGAAGTACTCCCCCTACATCAAGCATCGGGAAGAAGTGGCTACGTATTGTAAAGGACAAAAAGTAAACGATGTAAAAATTGTAGAGAAAGAAGAAAAACCCATACAGCCAGAGGTGTGGGGAAAGGATATAAACAAAAACAAAATTAATGCTCGTCAACAAATCGAACCAAATTTAAAAAAAAATCTAAAAGATAAAAATATATCGATGGGAAAAGAGGACAAGAAAGAAGTCACGATGGTACTAATTAACTATGCAGCAGTAGGACGCAGACCGCCAACAGTAACGCTGGAGAGTGAGAATTTCCGAAATAAAAGATCAGATTTCTATGCTGACACGGATGCTGAGATCTCGATACTAAAAGAAGATTATATAAAAGAAAATCCACCATTGGATAAGAATGTAAAAGTAAAAATAATTGGAGTAACTCATGAAGAACGTGAAACAAAAGGCACGGTGGACACAATGGTCCATGGTATAAAGTGCACTTTCCATGTAGTCCCACAGGATTTTCCGATCGAAGTAGACGAAATCCTTGGATAGGATATGTTTGAAAAATACAATATCAAGGTGAGCGCAAAAACAAATACACTTAGCCTAGGTGGTGTAGAAACCCCACTAAAGACGGCAGAATATTTTAAGATAGCAGCGAGATCCAGGCAGGTTATGTATGCAAGAGTCAAAAAAAAATCGGAAAGATTCAAGTTGGATTTGTGCCACTTAAAGATGTGGGAGAACATGTGCATTTTGGAGACTTTTACGGCACTAATAATAAAGGTAAAATATATGCGGAATCCGTGAATTTTTCAAACAAAAAAAGGAGAATTACAGTACTGGAAGTGGATCTGATAGAGTGCGAAGAAGTGAAGAAAATGGAAATAACTGGCAACGTGGGGGACGGCGCCAGAAAAGAAAAGACTGCATTTGAGGGCTTGCTCGAGAAAGTCAAATTGAAAGAAAAAGAAATAGAAAAAATACACAGATTGACATATAACAGCGTAAATGAAGATAAAGAAATCGACACGTACGCGGAAAAAGACTGTGATATAAAAAGTGTCAAAGAAAGAATTGAAAAAATTATGACACTGATCGACACTGAGGGCTGTAAAGAAGAAGAGTTACAGCACGTAAGATAATTAATATCGATGAATCCGTTTGTGTTTGGGTTGGACGGAGAACCGTTAAAAACAACTCATTTAATTAAACACAAAATAAAGACTACAACAAATAAGCCAGTAGTGGTCAGTAGATATAGATACCCGCCCGCGGTGAAGGAAAACATCAGGTGAGAAATTAAAAAATTGATGGATTTAGATATAATAAAACCGTCAACGTCCCCATATAACTCAAATATATAGATAGTGCCTAAACCGTTAGGACAAAACGGCGAGAAAAAGTGGCGACTGGTCACAGATTTCAGACAGCTGAACGAAATGACTGTTAGAAGCTGTTACATACTACCCTTTCAAAGCGACATATTGGAGCACTTAGCGGCCGCTAAGTATATCACAGTAGTTGATTTAAAGAGTGGATTCCACCAGATCAAAATTCAAGGAGAGGACGCGCATAAAACTGCATTCTCGGAACCCGACAGGCACTATCAATATAAAGGTATGCCAATGGGGTGCTCAGAGTCACCAAATACATTCCAGAGGGCGATAACGTTAGATCTATCCGATCTACGAGGGCGAGAAATCGAAGTATACATGGATGACATCATGGTGTTCACAGCAACTCTCGAAGAACATAAAAAACGGTCCAAAAAATTAATAGAAAGACTGGCAAAAGCAAACATGACCATAGAGCCAAAAAAATGTCAATTTTTGAAGAAAAAAGCAAAAGTCCTTGGTCGCGTGGTTGGAAATGGTATGATAAAGACGGACCCGAAGAAGATCGAAGCCGCAAAAAAATATCCAAGACCGACAAAAACAAGGAAAATTAAGCAGTTTCTTGGATTCACGGGATATTACAGAAAATTCATGAAAGATTATGCAAAGATAGCGCGACCACTCTCTAAAATAACAAAGAAGAATACGTAGTTTAAATGGGGTGAAAAAGAGAAAGAGGCCTTTACAAAACTAGTAGATGCGCTATGTTCGAAACCTGTATTAACAGCACCGGACTTAAGTAAACCGTTCATTGTTACAACACATGCGTCGGATCATGCCATCGGGGCAATCCTTAGTCAGGGTGAGATAGTTAAGGATAGACCATGTGAATATGCGTCACAGTGCCTCAAGGGTAGTGAACTTAGATATCCAACGTATGATAAGGAGTTGCTAGCAGTAGTTTTTGCAAAGGAACAGTTTAGACCATATCTGTGTGGCAAAAAGTTCACGGTGGTTACGGATCAGGAGCCGTTGAAACGTTTTAACACGTCCGAAAAACCTGACATTCGGTTCAACAGATTAAAGGCAGAGTTGCGTGGTTACGATTTCGATAAAATTTATTACCCAGGTATCTCAAACAACGCACCAGATGCTCTTTCAAGAAACTCAGTCGTAAAAGAGGGCGAAAAGAACCCAGAACTACCGCGAATAAAACTGTATCAAATGGCAGATGAACAAGAGAAGGAAGAGGGTGTAGTAAGTGACGGCCCACCAGCGCGTATGTTCAAAATTAGGGCAAAACCAAAAATACGGATCGACGGTAAGTTAAAGAAGGTAGTAGTGAAATCAGACTCAGATTCATCACATAAAAAACCCAGGAAGAAAAAGACTCAAGTGGAATTGTGTTCGAAAGAAGAAGTTGAGGAGAAATAACAAACTAGAGAGAAAATCTTATCGCAGGGGCCACTAAAGAATAAATAAGAGCACATGAAGAAAGAAAAGGGCTGGATAAAAGGGGTACAAAAAACGAGCACACCTTATGTCGTCATAGACCATGAAACAAGGCAAAAGCAAAGGAAAAAAAGACAAAGGCAGCTCGACACTCTAAACAGAATTAGACAGAATTTTTCTGTCACTCCTGTAAAAAACACACAGACTGAAGAAAATATAATAGTGAATTGGGAAAAAAGACCAGAAATTAAATACAATAATTTGGAGGAAATTAAAATATGCTTAAACGGATCAAAGCATGGGAAAGAGAGAGAGACGACAGTAGAGAGAGAAGCTCAAAAAGTCGTAGTACTTCGGAGGATCAAACGTCCAGGGAAGAAAAAAAATCAGAAAATCCACGACGAGAAAGGCAAAAAGAGTCTAACAATTTTGCAAAAAAGGATCTAAAAAAACTTAACGACCTTACCAGCATGTTACAAGAAAAGACAGATAGACTCAAAAAAAAAGTTTTTGTCGACATCAGAGAAAGAGAGGTAGAGGGAAAACCAGGAGTCAGAATGGATGTATAGGAGGTAGAAGATAGCAGCAGGGATTTAAGAAAAAAAGGTGATCGAAACAAAGAAAAAGAGGGAACAGTAAGTACGGAAGATAAAAGTGAGGAAGAGAATAGTAAAGGCAAGATCAGCAGCGAAGGAGCAAATCTTTCGTGGGATAATCAGAAAGAAAGGCTATCCTTAAATCATGGTGAGACGTCTGGGGCATTCGATAATTTTAATGATGAAGAATCAAGCAAAAAGAACCAATTGATTTCAAACGATGCACTTAATGAGCAAAAACGTGGATCAGACGGAAATTGTGCAGAGTCATGGAAAGAGTGGGATTTAGTAGATGTAAAGGGCGATGGTAATTGCCTGTTTTATAGTCTTATTGTACTGTTCGATCTGGACTTGACAGCAAAGCAGCTAAGAAAAATCTTACTGCATTCTGAACACAATAAAAACTGCGTTGACCCGGAAAACACTAAGAGAATTTTGAGGAAGGGTTACGAGTTTGGGGATGGAGATTGCATTTTTGTCTTTTCTCAGGAGTTCAAAAAGAACATATGTGTGCACTGCGTAAATGGAGATGGACCTCCAATGTGTCAGCACTTCACAGGAATAAAAGGAGATAAATATGACCACATGCGGTATGAGCCGGAGCACTATCAGGCGCTCTGCGAAAAAAGACAAAAACGCTATAAATCGATGTATAAATTATACAAAAATTCAAGTGATAAAGACAGTAAGATAGTACAAGGGAGAGACGAAAAACATTAAGGAAAAGGAATAAAAAGAAGTTCCCATACACGAGACAGAAAATCAAGGGTAGAGTAAATAAGAAAATGAAGGAAGAAAACAGATTACGAGACGAGTGATGAGTCAGATTTTGGACCAAAAGAAAAACGAATACCAAAGGAGCGCGATCCGCCAACACCTCCACCGGAACCACCGGATGAGCCTAGCCCAATAGCGGAACAAGAAACACCAAAAATATCGGATGACGACGTAAACAATAAAAGCCACGAAAAGAAATTAGCGATAATAAAAATGGAATAGAGTTACTTAATGAGAACATGGTGGCAGATGATAATGCCGAAAGCACGGATGATGGCAAAATCAATATAAGTATACTAGGTTTAAATAGGTACAGAGCTTGCCAGACACGACTACCAGTACAAAAACCACCCTAGAAGCCAGAGGAAGATAATGATATACCACCATTCCAAAGGCTTAAATCAATAAACGAACACCCATTTAGATACATTGACAACCTAGCCTTCTGTACAATAACAGAAAACATACCGGACACAGAAGCCATAGACGCGCTTCACTTGAGAGGTTATATAAATCCAACAGCCATAAATAAAAAAAATAGAAGGGTTGGAGAGGTCTTCCTATCTAGAGCAATAAAAGTATCAGTAATGCAGTTATACGTGAAAGAGCACTTTGAAAGTGCGGGATTAAAATCGGATATTAAAAAATGCATATCGTCCTTACAACAGCTCATGTTGTTTAACAAGTTGACGTCAACAGGTATTACACGAGATCTAGCAATACTAAGCGTATCACAGTGGGACTATTTCGCAGAGCAATTTGAAAACACCTTCGAAAACACAAAAATATCGGCAGTGTTGTACTTGAACAATTTAGTAGTACCACCAGTTGAGCAACGATTTGATGTACTCAAAGAATACTACGAGTCATCGGTAGGAGGCCACAAAGGTATGAACCAGACTTACAACAAAATTGCGAAAGACTATTACTGGCGAAATATGCGACCGGACGTACGTCAGTTCGTGTTAGGTTGTAAATCATGCCAATTTAAGAAACTTGTTAGAGTAAGAACAAAACAGGCTCTAGTTGTAACAAATACACTAGCTGGGCCATTTAAAAAAATATCAATTGATTTTTATGGCCCGATAAAAAAACCATCGGCTCATGGCAATAGTCACATATTGTCAATTGAGGACTGGCTCACGAAATATATCATTTTTGTACCAGTAAATAGAGCGACGGCGTTAGAAACAGCAAAAGCACTTTTAAACAGAGTAATTGCATACTTTAGCGCCTAAAAAAAAATGCTGTCGGACAGAGGTCCACATTTCCAATACAAACTATTGGAAGAGTTCGCAAGAGTTTTTCAAATAGACAAAATGAGAACAACAGCCTTCCATCTACAGAGTAACGGCGCAATAGAACGAATACATCATACATTAACGGAATATTAAAAGGCGTACGTATATGAAGATGACTTTTGAGACGATCATTTGAGCATGTGCATGTGCGCTTACAATTCGACAAAACACTCAGCAACGGGGATAGCGCCTCAAGAAGTATTGCTGGGCTACCCAGCCAGAATCCCATCTAGCTTCAAAAAAAAAATGAATGAACGAACGTATGATGAATATGTAAAAGACGTAATAAAAACAATGACGCGACTAAGAACAATAGCATCCATGAATCAAGTTCAGGCGAAATACAGGTCCAAATATTATTACGACAAAGAATTGAACACAAGATTTTTCATGAAAGGGGAAATGGTCTATGTTCTTAAAGAGCCGAGAAAGAAATATGAGGATCACAACGAAGGACCATACGAAATCGTAGGAATAAATTACAAAAACCACAATATAAAACTGAAACGTGGCAATGAAACAAGAATTACACACGTGGATAAAATCAAGACAGCATGCATTATAAAAACCCAATTGTTAGATAATAAGGAACTCGGGGAATAATGCAGGATAACAAAAACAAATCGCAAAGAAGTAAGAAGCAAAAAAAAAAAAAAAAAAAAAAAAAAAAAAAACGAGATATCAGAAACAACAAGACCAAAATAGCAGACTTCTTTCGTAAGCGTGGCCTTCGGACGACTTACGAGATCAGCAATCAAAACGGTATGAACAAAAAAATACAAATCTTGTGTTTTAGGGCTGGAACCATGCCGGTGACACAGCAACCTGGAGAGATGGAGGAAATTGAAAGAAACCCTGGAATATTGGTGGAGAGCTTGGGCCCAGTCCAAGCAGTCGTATCAACTTGGAAAATGATATGGTATGTAGATTGGAATGACGTTGTCGAGAAGGTAAATTCGTTTTTAGACGCAAAAAAGCAAGCAAAATGGAAGTGCAGGGTGACGGTAAAAAAGGAACACGAATGTATAGAACAAGTAGAGTACACGGCAGGAAAAGTCCTAAGGGCCTTAAATAGGGTGAAAGAGGCATATAGAACAGTAGTTGGCCGAAAGATCGATGATCGAAGCAAGACGGTGCAGGGGGGGGGGATGACTGACGCGGAAAAAGAGAAAATACAAAAGCTAGCAGAGGCGATCCCGACTTACACAATGGAAACAACTCAGTACTTAACGGAACAAATTAGAGTCATAACATTTGGAAACCATGAACAATACCTTCAAGATATAAAAAAGTTTAAAGATAAAGCTAGAAGAATAACGGAGGAAGGTTTAAAAATGTTTGCAGAGTACTTCGGCAATTATGACAGAGTTACAGAAATGGTGGGCGAATTTGAACACTTAGCCGAGAAACTTATAACAAAATTTGGAACAACGGTGGACATAATATACTTGGCGAGTCAGGGAACGACACACATACCAGATGCGGCATTAAGAGCGATTTTAGAAGCAAAAATTTTGGCAGAGCAGCTGAGACCAGATCTACAGTTCCCAGTAAAGGAAAATATAACCACAGAAGAAGAAATTGGAGAAATCTCAGAAATAACGACCATGGCATTTAACGGCAGAATAATATATTACATGCGGATACCACTGGTTACGAAAGAAAATTTTGACCTTCTTAGGATACCATCATTGCCAGTGAAACAAAAAGGCTTAAATACTACGGATTTAGTGGCATACTTGCAGCCAACATACGAATACATAGCGAGCAGTGTTAGTGAGAAAAGATTTACGCCAATACCGCAAGAGGTGATAAGACTATGTAAAAGCCTAGGAAAAACACAAATATGCACACAAATGGAGCCAACACAGGAAGTCGAAGAGGACCACCCCTGTAAGATACGTATAATATTGGGGATTGCAGTGAAGAAACCAGGAGAATGTTCGATAATATTAGACAAGTTAAAGGGCACATTTTGGACACGTCTCCATGCTAAAAACCAACATGCCTTTACCACCACGAGAAAGGACCAAGTTTACATACAGTGTGAACACACCGAACACAAGACACTGAAGGTGGTGGATTCTGGGGTAGTCAGCTTAGCAAGAGACTGTATAGCTCAAACATCGAATACAAGACTGGATCTAGGACAAGAGGAAGGTGAAAATCGCATAATGAAGCTTGAAAGCGCAAATCTAAACTTAAAGGAAATACTACAAAAGGTGAAAGGGACTGAAGGAGGTATGTTATTGGAATTAATGGAAGCAGTGATAAAAAGAGACGGACTACAGGAACTCGATAACCAGGGACACGGACTTAACGATAGGATAAAAACAGGTACTAAGCTAGCGGATATACTCCAACGGGCACACGAGTTAATTCAAACAAAGAAGGAATTTTTAAATTGGAAGGAATACGCATTGTTGGCAGCCGAAATAGCACTAGGAGTGAAAGCCGGATCTTTTGGATTTTTAAAATAGGGGGGTCCAATAATACTTAAAGGTTTGAGAATGAGAACAGGCGGACGGGAGAGGAACCGCGGAAACACCAACTCAGTACTACAAGATTTGTTAACCCAGAGGGCCATTGTTTATGCACGAGAGGTATAAGTGCTACTGGGCGAGCGGGTAGGATCAGAAGGCAGAAGACTACCAGCTCAGTTAACAACCAATCTGCGATGATCATTGAGATCGACAATGTAATAAAAAAAGTTATACATAAGATGTGTACAGATTAAAAAAAATAATAATAAATAAATGAATAAATAAATTGAAAGAAAATAAAATAAAGTAAAGT
>NW_019384238.1:1304300-1355505 GCF_000648655.2 Copidosoma floridanum | reverse complement strand
TAAATAAATAAATAAACAAAAATGAAAAGAATAATTAAATAAATAATGAATATACAAAGAATATAATTATACAAAATAATGTAAAGAGAGCAGCGCAAAGAAGAACAATTATGTATACACAAATAATTCACAGACAACATAACACAAATATACTCGCACTCACAAACCAGTATGGCCATCGAGGACGATGACCACGTGGCCTCGGACGTGTGACGTACAGTATCTACAACCTTTGTAAGTTCGCGCCCAAGACTCACCTCTCACGGCGCATGAGCAGCGGATACAGAGTATGATGATCACCTTTCGGCGGCGGGCCCAAGCGTTATCAGCTCTCCCGCTCTCGCTTTGAGACACTAATAAACGTACATATACTTTCTTCCACGCGTATTCAATCCCCTTACACCCCCAAACTCCACAATTCCCACGTAATAATACGACATTCATAACAAAATTAAAATGGGTAGTAGAAGCAGCACATGCTGTTTTAAGCAATAATACTATTAGATCAGAAACTAGATGATAAAATTTTAACTGACTTTGGATTTCTATGTCGAATTGTATGCTTCTCGAATAATAAATTAAGTAAGCGCTGAGAGTCTGATAAAGATACGAAAGAAGAAATATTAAATACCATGGAGCTAGAAAACAAAATAAATAAAACTTAAGCAGAAGAAGATTAAAATATTTCTGTCAAATAATAAAACTATTAGATATTGTTCTAAAATTGCTTGTTTGTGATAAAATAGAAGTTTGCATGGTCAAAGACAGTGATAACGATAAATTAACAAAACTATTTTTGTGAATTTTTTTTACTTTTGAAAAGTAAATATAATATTAAAGTTCAATTATTATTATGCCTTATTATGTAAATTGCTAACTTTGAAATAAATAAGAAAAAACGTTTTTGCTTTTCTAGTAAAAGGCTTCAAATAGTAAATACAGACTGTAACATAATGCGTGGGGATAGCAATGAGGATGAAATGGTCAGGTGAGAAAACACAAAAAAGACACACTTGAATAACAACTTCAATATATTGAAAGGTAACAATAATTATAGGGCGAATACGCTTTAGATTGACTTGTTAATAGATCGAGCTACTACGCTTAAGTAAAGGTAAGCCTAGAGAGGTTTAAAACGGAGATTGAATACGCTCCCACGACAACTACTATCAAAGTAGCTCTCTTACGGTTACTCATCATGTTACACACTTACAATACTTTTGCTCTTATGTACAATCTCGCATACACTACAATTCTTCCCCTTCAAGGTGGTTTCTCAACGATTTCTGTTTTAGACGCTCGGACGCGCGTGGAGCTACATTTTTTTTTGTCGCGTTGTATCAGCTGATTGCGGTGATGTTTCCAAATTGTATCAGGCGCTACTTTAACGTTAAATGTTAATGGTGTAAGGCATTTAACAATTTCTGCCTTGAAACGCTTAAAAATACCTGCCCTATGATCGTCAGCCATGACTATGTCACCTTCTTCAAAAGATGAATTGCGAGGGCCACTACTACATGAAATTTGCACCTCTTGTTTAGTCAAAACATGCGCTTCTGCGCTTGGGCGTAACCTGTCAAAACGCGTGCGAAGCTCTCGCTTGTTCTTAAAAACGCGGGGCTTTTGTTAGTCGTACAATGTAGTATACAGCGATAATCGAAAAGAAAAATATCAATAGCTTCCTACAACCTTCTCCCCCCTCTTTACAATTTCGATTTTATCTTTGAAGACTCCCACAAAATTCTTGGCTGCGATGTTCGTTGAGGGATCGTATGGAGGCGAAAACGATTGTTCAATTCCTAATTTTAATAAAAAAATTTTTAATTTTTCGCTAGCAAACTTCCTTCCGTTGTCTGTTATTACATGCTGAGGCAAACCGTGGCGAGTAAACAACATGCTTATCATTTTGATTCTTTGTGCTGTAGTGTCGGATTTGTAATCAATGATTTCTGGTCATTTAGAGTGCACGTCTACAACTACCAGAAGCATACGATTAAAAAAAGGTCCTAGAAAATCCAAATGGAAGTTTCCGTATCAATTTCAAAATTAATTTTTTTCCGCTTATTTTTAATTGTAGCCACATTGGCCCTGCTCCTTTTGTATTGCATAAGTTTTTTGAACTGCAAAAATGAATATTTTTATCTTCGCGTAATACAAAAAATCGTTAACACTACATGTACCCTCGCTTTTTTTTTCTTCTTCGGCCGACGATACGCTTTGCTCGAAAAATTGAACAGCTGCACCCCCTTTTTTTCTGCATATTACTTCTAGGTGGCCCTTACGATGGCAAAAATTACACTCCTTGAACCGGTATCAGTACTCTGAAGCCTTGTGATTTTTCTACCCACAGCAGAAATACGTTAAATTTGTTTGATTCGTCCCTTTGTTCGTTTGTTGCAATCTTGAGCAAGCACCCTTATATCCATTTGCGTTATGCCCTTCTACTTGCTTTTTGATGAGTTTAAACTATACATTTGTTCGTGACTTGGAGACTTACTACAAACACTCGCCAATCTGTCTGCATTTTTGACTGCGCTTTCACAAGCCAGAGCGTTTTTTAAAGCTTCATCGAACGTCAATTTTGTCTTTTGAATATTTTAATAATTCTGCCGCTTACAAGACAACTACTATCAGAGTAGAGCTCTTACGGTTACTAATCGTGTTAAACTCTTACAATACTTTTGCTCCTATATACAATCTTGCATACACTGCACAGACAATGTTTTCTTTCAATATTTTCAGCAATTTAAATTTTCAAATCATAAGGCTGCAAAATTTTTACGTACTTACGTAAGGTAGTCAATGGGAATATATAATACCAGCTTTTGGCATTTTACATGATATCTTGTCAGAGATCTCACAAAACTAAGATTTGTATCGCAAAGAGCAAAATAAACTACCTTAAGGGCAACAGTTTCAAGGTAAATTAGTACAATTTTTCTTAAATCAGATCACATTTTACTTTAATAAATAAGGTTTCAGTTTTTTTTTTCATGTTTTACCGAAAACATAGCTAAAGGCATTGCGAGATAGCAGGAAGAACAACAAAAAATATAATAAGATACTTTAGTCCATGAAATATGGTACTTTTAAAAAAATCAATATGACCTACATATGATGCGTTTGTTAATAAGTTTTTTTATACGCCATTTGATGTTGAAAATTTTTTTTTACTGTTGGCCATGTAAAAAGTTACTTCTATAAATTTGTTTTTCAATTTTTTGAGTACAAACTGATGTAGAGAAATATAAGTAAGAAAAAAAATAAAACTTTTGACATTACTGCGCATACACATCCAGTAGGAAGCTGAAAATTTGGGTTTAAGTTTTTTTTGACATTTTCTATCGAATACTACCAAAGATAAAGTCATTCTTAGACAGGGAAAATTCTCCGTAGTAACAGGCCTATATAGCCTTTGAATTATTTTTGAAGTAACGCACTGAAGCACCCCTGTGACGTACAGTGTCTAGAACCTTCATAAGCTCTCACGGCGCATGAGCAGCAGACACAGAGAGCACCTGTCAGCGGCGGGTCCGAATGTTAAAAACTCTCCCGCTCTCTCTCTTCGATCGGCCCCCGAACCTAACACCTCGCACGCAACTGCTCTTGCTTCGAACCTCGAATAAACGGATACATAACTTTCTTTCACGTGTATTCTATCCTCTTACACCCCCAAGCTCTGCAATTCCCACATAATACCTCAGTATCATTTTTTTACTAGTTTTAATCATCGTTGTTTTTTATACATTAACAAAGTTTACATATAATCTTAATGACATTTACTAAATAACTACCTAATTTCGCATAATTTCTAAACTTAATCATTACTTATTGCTTACGAAAATTTTCGAAGCCATGTGTAAGTTTCTCGTATTTTTATTCAACAACTCTGTAATTAACTATTATTGAAATTATTGATTATACATGTATAATTATTTTTGAATGACCCAGATTGTTTAGTTTACTTGGGTCTACAGATTTTTATTAATGGCAGTTTAAAAAAGATTCAAATTACCTACTTTATTAAGTTGATTGTATAAATGGCTGTCTAATTAAACATTGTGTAAATCACTGAATCTAATTACTGCTTCTCTAACTCATAACACACAGTAAGAAAAATGTTATTAAAAATTGTTTATCTTATTTGCCATCTTATTTTTTATTTTTCTCTGCAAGCTCCAAATGATGTTAATTAATTATTGGAAACAGTTAGTTTGACTGACCATACTTTTTTTCCTGATGACATAGCTATCCATTCAATAGTATGGATGAACTAGCTAAAAAATTAAAAGGATTTTTGTTGATGATGTATAAAATTTTAATCAATTTCAGATTGCCAATGATTAATTATTGATAATTTTTATTTATTAAAAAATCGAATGTTTTTCACAGTTAGTTCTTGTTTATCACCTATGAAGACTATAGAAGTAGTACAAGTGATTTGCACAGTTAAGAAATAATTATTTTGTATATTGCTAAAAATTAATCCAATCATTCACACCCTTACCTTCGATATTGACCTTGAGTGTTTTGATTTAAGACGTATGGAGTGTAGAGTTATAAGATGTAAATTGTATTTAAGATGCATAATTTTTTTATACATTCAAATTTTCCACTAAGTAGGCATCTAGTTAGGCAACGATACATATAGTCTGCTGTAAACAGTGTGAACTAAGCAAATATCTATAGTCAATATCACACAATTGATATTACTGTTTGATTTGAAGATCAAGCATAGACTCTATGCCAACCATACATAGCAGAAGTTTACCTTGTAGCTGACTTAACGGTAAGACCAATTTGTGTTAACTGTGCGTTATAAAATCTTGTTTGGAGCATTTTGCGGTACACACATTCTTTTTCCTGTATTGTAGCGACTTGTTGTCCCATTTTTGTCAGTAAGGCTATAGAATAGCTCTTGAAAGACAAAATTAAACCAAAATATATGAGGCATACCGATAAAAATCATTCATTTTCGTTATTTAAGAATTCGAGTATGCAAATCAGAAGTAAATAGTAGGGTGGTCGACGAGGCTTCAACTGCTTCATCAAACACGCTCTCACGTATTTTGATTTAACTTAAAATATATAATATCTCCAATTTTTGTAAGATTATTATTACAATTTCAAAAATCAGAAATGGAGTGAGTTTTTTTTTTTTTTTATAAGAGCTAGAGCCTTAAAATAATGTTTTACTACATGAGGCATAACTCTGTACTATAGAAACAGGCGAAGAGTGTAGTCTGTTATTCAACTATTTTTTTTTTTTGAAATTTTATGTCTACTTGTAAGATATATATGATTTGGATCCAAAATAAGTTTTAAAAAGGTACTTACTGCTTGGCAAATTTGATAACTTCTTTCAAAATTAACAGCTCCAGGTGGCTCTTTTGTGAGATTCCGAGGGCGACTATTAATTTGATCTTTGCTGTTACTATTTCGTGATGAGCGGTGAAAAGTCGTATGTATCCCTGAAATGCGATTACTTTTACATGGCATACTCATGACCATGGGATAATGAGGTTTCTGATGTGGTTGCACTGTTATAATTGGCCGAGATGATAGTGGTAACAATGTTTGTTGTTGTAAAACTACAGTACTTTGTGTTTGTAAATTTTGATGCAAAGGATGGCCTGACAAAATATTTTGAGTTCGACTTATGAATTGATTATCTGGTGGAATGGCTGATAAAGTATCTTTATGAGTTTTAGAAACACCTTGGCAGGTGTTACTTGTATTATCGAGTGATTGCTGAGTTATACTTCGAGAACTTTTAATTTGGGCACATAACGCAGCTGAGTTTGAAATACTATCAGTTGAACTGTGTTCTATGGTAGTTTGAAAATTTGTTTGTAAAAAGCGTATGGACTGTAATTGTGGAAAAGTAATGACTGATGAACTTTGCGTAGTATGTACATTTTTCATTAAACAGGAAGTAACTGGAGCTATTCTTAAAGTGTCAGAGGTAAAACTTGTTACAGGTAGCTGAATACAGCTAAAGGAACTAGAGTCTTCACTGGCAGTAGGCAATGAATCATGTTGAGAGATGTTAAGACTAGTAAAATTTTCTGAGTCAGTGGAATCACTTATGTTAGTAATAGTAACGTCAGATACCTCCATGTTTTCGTTCGGATTTGGAGGCCATGGGATTGAATCTTTTACCTGTAACAAAATATTTAAATGCATATACATAAGCCTTGTAATAAAACTTTAAAGGGATTTATTCAAATTATTCTCTAAGAAATATTAAATTTTAAAATAGTTAGAAAATGATTATAATTAGTAAAGAAATTACTCAACAACAACAAAATTGTTAGACAAAAGTAACCAATTACTGCGCATACACATCCAGTAGGAAGCTGAAAATTTGGGTTTAAGTTTTTTTTGACATTTTCTATCGAATACTACCAAAGATAAAGTCATTCTTAGACAGGGAAAATTCTCCGTAGTAACAGGCCTATATAGCCTTTGAATTATTTTTGAAGTAACGCACTGAAGCACCCCTGTGACGTACAGTGTCTAGAACCTTCATAAGCTCTCACGGCGCATGAGCAGCAGACACAGAGAGCACCTGTCAGCGGCGGGTCCGAATGTTAAAAACTCTCCCGCTCTCTCTCTTCGATCGGCCCCCGAACCTAACACCTCGCACGCAACTGCTCTTGCTTCGAACCTCGAATAAACGGATACATAACTTTCTTTCACGTGTATTCTATCCTCTTACACCCCCAAGCTCTGCAATTCCCACATAATACCTCAGTATCATTTTTTTACTAGTTTTAATCATCGTTGTTTTTTATACATTAACAAAGTTTACATATAATCTTAATGACATTTACTAAATAACTACCTAATTTCGCATAATTTCTAAACTTAATCATTACTTATTGCTTACGAAAATTTTCGAAGCCATGTGTAAGTTTCTCGTATTTTTATTCAACAACTCTGTAATTAACTATTATTGAAATTATTGATTATACATGTATAATTATTTTTGAATGACCCAGATTGTTTAGTTTACTTGGGTCTACAGATTTTTATTAATGGCAGTTTAAAAAAGATTCAAATTACCTACTTTATTAAGTTGATTGTATAAATGGCTGTCTAATTAAACATTGTGTAAATCACTGAATCTAATTACTGCTTCTCTAACTCATAACACACAGTAAGAAAAATGTTATTAAAAATTGTTTATCTTATTTGCCATCTTATTTTTTATTTTTCTCTGCAAGCTCCAAATGATGTTAATTAATTATTGGAAACAGTTAGTTTGACTGACCATACTTTTTTTCCTGATGACATAGCTATCCATTCAATAGTATGGATGAACTAGCTAAAAAATTAAAAGGATTTTTGTTGATGATGTATAAAATTTTAATCAATTTCAGATTGCCAATGATTAATTATTGATAATTTTTATTTATTAAAAAATCGAATGTTTTTCACAGTTAGTTCTTGTTTATCACCTATGAAGACTATAGAAGTAGTACAAGTGATTTGCACAGTTAAGAAATAATTATTTTGTATATTGCTAAAAATTAATCCAATCATTCACACCCTTACCTTCGATATTGACCTTGAGTGTTTTGATTTAAGACGTATGGAGTGTAGAGTTATAAGATGTAAATTGTATTTAAGATGCATAATTTTTTTATACATTCAAATTTTCCACTAAGTAGGCATCTAGTTAGGCAACGATACATATAGTCTGCTGTAAACAGTGTGAACTAAGCAAATATCTATAGTCAATATCACACAATTGATATTACTGTTTGATTTGAAGATCAAGCATAGACTCTATGCCAACCATACATAGCAGAAGTTTACCTTGTAGCTGACTTAACGGTAAGACCAATTTGTGTTAACTGTGCGTTATAAAATCTTGTTTGGAGCATTTTGCGGTACACACATTCTTTTTCCTGTATTGTAGCGACTTGTTGTCCCATTTTTGTCAGTAAGGCTATAGAATAGCTCTTGAAAGACAAAATTAAACCAAAATATATGAGGCATACCGATAAAAATCATTCATTTTCGTTATTTAAGAATTCGAGTATGCAAATCAGAAGTAAATAGTAGGGTGGTCGACGAGGCTTCAACTGCTTCATCAAACACGCTCTCACGTATTTTGATTTAACTTAAAATATATAATATCTCCAATTTTTGTAAGATTATTATTACAATTTCAAAAATCAGAAATGGAGTGAGTTTTTTTTTTTTTTTATAAGAGCTAGAGCCTTAAAATAATGTTTTACTACATGAGGCATAACTCTGTACTATAGAAACAGGCGAAGAGTGTAGTCTGTTATTCAACTATTTTTTTTTTTTGAAATTTTATGTCTACTTGTAAGATATATATGATTTGGATCCAAAATAAGTTTTAAAAAGGTACTTACTGCTTGGCAAATTTGATAACTTCTTTCAAAATTAACAGCTCCAGGTGGCTCTTTTGTGAGATTCCGAGGGCGACTATTAATTTGATCTTTGCTGTTACTATTTCGTGATGAGCGGTGAAAAGTCGTATGTATCCCTGAAATGCGATTACTTTTACATGGCATACTCATGACCATGGGATAATGAGGTTTCTGATGTGGTTGCACTGTTATAATTGGCCGAGATGATAGTGGTAACAATGTTTGTTGTTGTAAAACTACAGTACTTTGTGTTTGTAAATTTTGATGCAAAGGATGGCCTGACAAAATATTTTGAGTTCGACTTATGAATTGATTATCTGGTGGAATGGCTGATAAAGTATCTTTATGAGTTTTAGAAACACCTTGGCAGGTGTTACTTGTATTATCGAGTGATTGCTGAGTTATACTTCGAGAACTTTTAATTTGGGCACATAACGCAGCTGAGTTTGAAATACTATCAGTTGAACTGTGTTCTATGGTAGTTTGAAAATTTGTTTGTAAAAAGCGTATGGACTGTAATTGTGGAAAAGTAATGACTGATGAACTTTGCGTAGTATGTACATTTTTCATTAAACAGGAAGTAACTGGAGCTATTCTTAAAGTGTCAGAGGTAAAACTTGTTACAGGTAGCTGAATACAGCTAAAGGAACTAGAGTCTTCACTGGCAGTAGGCAATGAATCATGTTGAGAGATGTTAAGACTAGTAAAATTTTCTGAGTCAGTGGAATCACTTATGTTAGTAATAGTAACGTCAGATACCTCCATGTTTTCGTTCGGATTTGGAGGCCATGGGATTGAATCTTTTACCTGTAACAAAATATTTAAATGCATATACATAAGCCTTGTAATAAAACTTTAAAGGGATTTATTCAAATTATTCTCTAAGAAATATTAAATTTTAAAATAGTTAGAAAATGATTATAATTAGTAAAGAAATTACTCAACAACAACAAAATTGTTAGACAAAAGTAACCAACATATATGAATAGGGTGATTATCATCATGTAATTTCACAAAACTTACAAGTCAGGTAAGAATATTAAAGTACTAGAAAAAAATAGATACACTAATAACTAGTCAAAGCTGGCTTGATAAAAATTCAAAAAGTTGGTTTAAAATTCTCAGTCAACTGATAATAATTTTCTGGATTTCAGTATCTTGACAACTTTTTGTTGAAGCCGAATTTTCAAAATATTAACTGTCTTTTACGGCTAGTATTACCTGATAGCCTTTAAATTTTGAATAATTTTGTAAACATTTTTCTTTAGCTTATCATATGATCTAATTTTAAATTAAGTAGCTTTCGCTTTAACAGTCAATATTAAAAAATTTTCTTGTTTTAGTTTTAGAACTTGAAATAAATTTTTTTAAATAATACGCAAATACTCTGTGACATAAGACACAAGAAAATTGCATAGCTTGGAGGGTTTAAAGAAAGAGAAAATAAAAATATACCTACACAGACTAATACTGTACTTTTAACTAAATGATAGTGCACAATATTGCAAGGTTTTTTTTTTCTTCAAGCTCGATTCTCAAAAGTTCATAGCTCTTGAACATTTCAATGTATATATTTGTAAAATAATATCTCTCTAGTTAAACCTTTGTACTAATTAGCAGTCCTGGATCTTTTTCTGAAGTATACATTTTAGCGGGAAGTTTGACAGAAGAGCAATAAAAAACATGATGTAGAGCAATTTTGCAGCTACTAACATCAATACACAGACAACTTAAGCAATCTACATATATACTACTGGCTAATAAGCCTGTCTTCCACATCTAGCAACTTCTTATTCAGGCTCCATTTTTTCAGTCAACCTTTTGTACTGACTGAGGCATACACAGTCAGCACATATTTTTTGTAACTATTTGCACCTTTTATATAAGATACAGGGGCATAAAGACTGTGCCAATATGACATATATTTATAATGACATAGGGGAGAGGGGGGTAAGACAGGGTACTTAACGTTTGAATCTCAATAAAACTAACATTTTCGTGTCTTTATTTTTTTTTTATTTCAGTAATCATCTTTGGTAATCAGTCTTACATAACTAATTCTAATTAGGAACATATGTTAAATAATTAAATAGAAAATTGACAAAAAGTAGATAAGGTCAGATCTCCCCATCATGCCCCCTCCGTCGGGCAAGATGGGGTTGAAAAAAATCCAATTTATTTTTGCTGACAAAATTCGCAAGTAAACGTTGCATCTTTATCTTCATCATCTAAACCAGCACAGCTACAGTGAGCCCATTTGCCGCACGCAGAACAGGCAGCCCAGCCTTTATTCGACTCCAAATAGCAACCATTACAAAATAAACATGGTGTATTTTCAACTGCACTATCACTGCTCTCTATTGATGGGACATATTTAGATCCTTTTTTCTTTTTGGCCACTTTATTTTTATTAGCCGCAGATTTTTCTTTGGTTTTCGTTAGTTCTCTTATTGCTTTTTTCTTTTGCTTTTCTTCTTCTGCCAACTTCTTTTTTTAATAGTCTCTTCTAATTCATTTTTATATGGCGATGAAGATATAATTGCGGTTTTTCCTCGTTTTCTAACAACGCGAGAAGTTTTGCGTGTTGCTGGAAAGGGCATTATTTGCTGGGGAGTGGTTACGGTAAATATTGATTTTTGTGGAGTACTTGGTGTCTTGTTTATTTCAGTGTCATCAAACCAACTAGAACAACCAGGCTTAGGGGATGATATTGTTGTAGTGGAGGTTGCAAGAGGAATGATTTTATGACAGTTTGGTTCTCTTTCAATATTTGGCTGTGCTCCTGTGACAGTTGGAGCTAAAATCTGGGAATTAAACAACGGTGCTGCTGCAGCTGCTAATCCGATATTAGATATTGGAGTTGCAGTCGTCGTAGTTGCAATTGTTGCTTCAGTAGTCGGCTCTCTTTCGATCTGCGGAATATTCGTCGTCAACGAAGCAGCAAAGTCATTTCCTGAGAAAACTGATGAATCATATGGCCAAATTCCGCATTTTTTAAACCCATTTACAGTCGTTGACATAGAAGACGCCTGTATGAAAGCTTTCCCAAAAACTTCAGCAACTTGCCGAACTGTGACGACCATTCCTGGATTGCTGCGAAGCCAAGATGTTATTTGTTGATCATAATATGTGCTCAACGGTCTCATGTAAGCAACATCAGCGACCTGAAGGCGGTGAGTTGTATGTGGGGGGAAACATAAAATGATGACTCCGTGGGATCGAGCTTTTTTTATGAGATCAATATTTTGTGTGTGGTTACTATGCCCATCCAACAGTAACAGAACAGATTGTTCGACTGTGGCTCTACTAAACTCGATAAACTTTTTAAACCATTCCAGAAATAACTCTGCTGTCATCCATCCAGAATCACTGCAAACTCCCCAAGCTCCAGGTGCAGCATTTAGCATTAGCTGCGGATCCATCCTCTTTCTAGGAAATACCATCATGGGTGGCATATATTGGCCACTGGCACTGAAACATATTTCGACTGTGATGGTCGTACCTCTTTCTGCGGAAGTTATGGCCCCAACTTGCTTTCGACCTTTTTTAGCTATTACTTTTGACTTCGTCTTGAGTACAACGGAAATTCCTGTTTCGTCACAGTTAAAGATTCTGTCAGGTGCCAATTGATGTTCATCATAAACATTTCCTAAGAAAGTGAAAAACTTATCAACCGCCTGTTTGTTGAATCCGGCAGCACGCGCAGCTGAGGTGCTTTCAGGTTGTCTTATAAACAATTCGGGATTCCTCTTTAAAAAGCTTAGTACCCAGTCTTTACCAGCTTCTTTTTTTAAATCATTCAATGGATGTGGTTTATTATTTTGAATTGCTAGTCTGTAGACTAAGCCTCTAAGATCTTTTGTAGTAAGCCCGTAAAGCCTGCTCTCCATATCTAATATATAATTGCATAACTCTTTCTCTTCATCATAAGAAAAAACTGTTTTTTTAGGGCCTAACCGAACCTTCATTTTCATTGTAGCTGAAACATTTTTCTTAGAGCTTTCACAAAGCATCTTCACTTTTCTTTCCAAAGTGGTTTGGGGGACACCAAAAGTCTTTGCTGCTAGATAGTAACCCATTTTGCCTTGTACAACAGAGTCCACCGCATTTCTCATGACCTCTTCTGACCAATCTCCTCTACTTGTTATTCTTTTATAATTTTTCACCATTCTGCAATGATAAAAAAAATCACCAATAATAGATACCTATATTAAAAATCATTAGTCTTTTACTGATATAGCAAAATAAACATTAGAACTATTTTAGTTCGGGCAAGATGGGGTACCCCATACCCCGTCTTGCCCTCTCATATCCAAATAAATAAACAAATTAACCTCTAAAAACAATGCTCTCGCACACAAATAAACAAGTGCTTACCTGAATGAGAAATCTTTGACCCATGTGAATAACTCTATTTGTACTTCGAAATGCTGTTATTTATAGAACAATCACGGTGCAACCAAAGTGAAAAAACGCTAAGAAAATCGCCAATTTACTATTTTTTCTACTTAACAAATAAAAGCAGTGATGTCATCGATCTGTTACTGCGTCGACTAAAAGCTTTTATGGCGGCGCTGCGTCACGCGCAGAAACGATCCTGATTGGTCAAACGGTTCCCGATATAAGACGGGTACCCCGTCTTGCCCGCCACCCCGTCTTACGCCCCTCTCCCCTAATTCTTTTCCATGACTTAGAAAAATACATAAGTCATTAAATAATGATAAGCCAAAACATGGCTGCGGCCTTTTCATGCTCAAAATTTTAGTACTTCCACAACATGTTGCAACAAGAGAATTGTTTCCTTCTTAACACTGTTTGCACAAAAAATATAAAACACCTATGATAATAAAATACTTTTTTTCAAATCCAACCTTTAATGACTCAGTGGTAAGCTTGATAGCCTCCTAATTAAAGAAAGTCGAGAGGTCGTATGTTGAAATCCCATAAAAAATTATTGATATTTTTTTCTCAGGCTTTTTAACGGGATAAGAACCCAGGATACTAAACACTACTTACTTGATTTTCAAAAATGAATAGTAGATTGATCTAGTAATATTGGGATTTTCAGAGGCTTCCTTTTCGAAGAAATGCCAAAACCTGGCCTACTCATCAGGTAAAGTCACAATACTGTTTTTAAAAAGGTCAGTACAGTTAGTTAAATGGTTTACTAGAAAAGATTCTTCCATTCAACTTCACAACAGCTGGGGCATGCTTCAGACAATAGCTGCGCCAAGTTAATAGTACCCAGCAAAATATTAATAGCACCCAGATTATATTTTTANGCTTATCATATGATCTAATTTTAAATTAAGTAGCTTTCGCTTTAACAGTCAATATTAAAAAATTTTCTTGTTTTAGTTTTAGAACTTGAAATAAATTTTTTTAAATAATACGCAAATACTCTGTGACATAAGACACAAGAAAATTGCATAGCTTGGAGGGTTTAAAGAAAGAGAAAATAAAAATATACCTACACAGACTAATACTGTACTTTTAACTAAATGATAGTGCACAATATTGCAAGGTTTTTTTTTTCTTCAAGCTCGATTCTCAAAAGTTCATAGCTCTTGAACATTTCAATGTATATATTTGTAAAATAATATCTCTCTAGTTAAACCTTTGTACTAATTAGCAGTCCTGGATCTTTTTCTGAAGTATACATTTTAGCGGGAAGTTTGACAGAAGAGCAATAAAAAACATGATGTAGAGCAATTTTGCAGCTACTAACATCAATACACAGACAACTTAAGCAATCTACATATATACTACTGGCTAATAAGCCTGTCTTCCACATCTAGCAACTTCTTATTCAGGCTCCATTTTTTCAGTCAACCTTTTGTACTGACTGAGGCATACACAGTCAGCACATATTTTTTGTAACTATTTGCACCTTTTATATAAGATACAGGGGCATAAAGACTGTGCCAATATGACATATATTTATAATGACATAGGGGAGAGGGGGGTAAGACAGGGTACTTAACGTTTGAATCTCAATAAAACTAACATTTTCGTGTCTTTATTTTTTTTTTATTTCAGTAATCATCTTTGGTAATCAGTCTTACATAACTAATTCTAATTAGGAACATATGTTAAATAATTAAATAGAAAATTGACAAAAAGTAGATAAGGTCAGATCTCCCCATCATGCCCCCTCCGTCGGGCAAGATGGGGTTGAAAAAAATCCAATTTATTTTTGCTGACAAAATTCGCAAGTAAACGTTGCATCTTTATCTTCATCATCTATACCAGCACAGCTACAGTGAGCCCATTTGCCTCACGCAGAACAGGCAGCCCAGCCTTTATTTGACTCCAAATAGCAACCATTACAAAATAAACATGGTGTATTTTCAACTGCACTATCACTGCTCTCTATTGATGGGACATATTTAGATCCTTTTTTCTTTTTGGCCACTTTATTTTTATTAGCCGCAGATTTTTTTTTGGTTTTCGTTAGTTCTCTTATTGCTTTTTTTTTTTTGTTTTTTTTTTTTTGCCACTTTTTTTTTTTAATAGTCTCTTCTAATTTATTTTTATATGGCGATGAAGATATAATTGCGGTTTTTCCTCGTTTTCTAACAACGCGAGAAGTTTTGCGTGTTGCTGGAAAGGGCATTATTTGCTGGGGAGTGGTTACGGTAAATATTGATTTTTGTGGAGTACTTGGTGTCTTGTTTATTTCAGTGTCATCAAACCAACTAGAACAACCAGGCTTAGGGGATGATATTGTTGTAGTGGAGGTTGCAAGAGGAATGATTTTATGACAGTTTGGTTCTCTTTCAATATTTGGCTGTGCTCCTGTGACAGTTGGAGCTAAAATCTGGGAATTAAACAACGGTGCTGCTGCAGCTGCTAATCCGATATTAGATATTGGAGTTGCAGTCGTCGTAGTTGCAATTGTTGCTTCAGTAGTCGGCTCTCTTTCGATCTGCGGAATATTCGTCGTCAACGAAGCAGCAAAGTCATTTCCTGAGAAAACTGATGAATCATATGGCCAAATTCCGCATTTTTTAAACCCATTTACAGTCGTTGACATAGAAGACGCCTGTATGAAAGCTTTCCCAAAAACTTCAGCAACTTGCCGAACTGTGACGACCATTCCTGGATTGCTGCGAAGCCAAGATGTTATTTGTTGATCATAATATGTGCTCAACGGTCTCATGTAAGCAACATCAGCGACCTGAAGGCGGTGAGTTGTATGTGGGGGGAAACATAAAATGATGACTCCGTGGGATCGAGCTTTTTTTATGAGATCAATATTTTGTGTGTGGGTACTATGCCCATCCAACAGTAACAGAACAGATCGTTCGACCGTGGCTCTACTAAACTCGATAAACTTTTTAAACCATTCCAGAAATAACTCTGCTGTCATCCATCCAGAATCACTGCAAACTCCCCAAGCTCCAGGTGCAGCATTTAGCATTAGCTGCGGATCCATCCTCTTTCTAGGAAATACCATCATGGGTGGCATATATTGGCCACTGGCACTGAAACATATTTCGACTGTGATGGTCGTACCTCTTTCTGCGGAAGTTATGGCCCCAACTTGCTTTCGACCTTTTTTAGCTATTACTTTTGACTTCGTCTTGAGTACAACGGAAATTCCTGTTTCGTCACAGTTAAAGATTCTGTCAGGTGCCAATTGATGTTCATCATAAACATTTCCTAAGAAAGTGAAAAACTTATCAACCGCCTGTTTGTTGAATCCGGCAGCACGCGCAGCTGAGGTGCTTTCAGGTTGTCTTATAAACAATTCGGGATTCCTCTTTAAAAAGCTTAGTACCCAGTCTTTACCAGCTTCTTTTTTTAAATCATTCAATGGATGTGGTTTATTATTTTGAATTGCTAGTCTGTAGACTAAGCCTCTAAGATCTTTTGTAGTAAGCCCGTAAAGCCTGCTCTCCATATCTAATATATAATTGCATAACTCTTTCTCTTCATCATAAGAAAAAACTGTTTTTTTAGGGCCTAACCGAACCTTCATTTTCATTGTAGCTGAAACATTTTTCTTAGAGCTTTCACAAAGCATCTTCACTTTTCTTTCCAAAGTGGTTTGGGGGACACCAAAAGTCTTTGCTGCTAGATAGTAACCCATTTTGCCTTGTACAACAGAGTCCACCGCATTTCTCATGACCTCTTCTGACCAATCTCCTCTACTTGTTATTCTTTTATAATTTTTCACCATTCTGCAATGATAAAAAAAATCACCAATAATAGATACCTATATTAAAAATCATTAGTCTTTTACTGATATAGCAAAATAAACATTAGAACTATTTTAGTTCGGGCAAGATGGGGTACCCCATACCCCGTCTTGCCCTCTCATATCCAAATAAATAAACAAATTAACCTCTAAAAACAATGCTCTCGCACACAAATAAACAAGTGCTTACCTGAATGAGAAATCTTTGACCCATGTGAATAACTCTATTTGTACTTCGAAATGCTGTTATTTATAGAACAATCACGGTGCAACCAAAGTGAAAAAACGCTAAGAAAATCGCCAATTTACTATTTTTTCTACTTAACAAATAAAAGCAGTGATGTCATCGATCTGTTACTGCGTCGACTAAAAGCTTTTATGGCGGCGCTGCGTCACGCGCAGAAACGATCCTGATTGGTCAAACGGTTCCCGATATAAGACGGGTACCCCGTCTTGCCCGCCACCCCGTCTTACGCCCCTCTCCCCTAATTCTTTTCCATGACTTAGAAAAATACATAAGTCATTAAATAATGATAAGCCAAAACATGGCTGCGGCCTTTTCATGCTCAAAATTTTAGTACTTCCACAACATGTTGCAACAAGAGAATTGTTTCCTTCTTAACACTGTTTGCACAAAAAATATAAAACACCTATGATAATAAAATACTTTTTTTCAAATCCAACCTTTAATGACTCAGTGGTAAGCTTGATAGCCTCCTAATTAAAGAAAGTCGAGAGGTCGTATGTTGAAATCCCATAAAAAATTATTGATATTTTTTTCTCAGGCTTTTTAACGGGATAAGAACCCAGGATACTAAACACTACTTACTTGATTTTCAAAAATGAATAGTAGATTGATCTAGTAATATTGGGATTTTCAGAGGCTTCCTTTTCGAAGAAATGCCAAAACCTGGCCTACTCATCAGGTAAAGTCACAATACTGTTTTTAAAAAGGTCAGTACAGTTAGTTAAATGGTTTACTAGAAAAGATTCTTCCATTCAACTTCACAACAGCTGGGGCATGCTTCAGACAATAGCTGCGCCAAGTTAATAGTACCCAGCAAAATATTAATAGCACCCAGATTATATTTTTAAAATTTAATGAAAATAAGAAAAAAAAAAAAAAAAAAAACAAATAAAACAATAAATGAAAAAATTATAAGAAGTAATCTTTTTTTTTTTTTAAATTTTTCGTACAATTTTTCATGAATTCTGGATAATACATTCGCATTTGATATTTTTATTTGTGTCAGTCCACTAAATCTGTAATATTTTAAAAATCCCTACTTAAAAATTTTCGATTAAGTTATTTTGAATATTATGTAGGACCTAAGAATCTGAGATGTCATACACTTTTTTCTTTAAATTGTCTTGATTTAGAAGAAAAAAAAAATGTTTAAAAGTACTCAGAGTTTAACCTGTTAAGCAGACTTTTGACACTTTCCAATTTTTTTTGACACTTTTTAATTTATATGGCTATGGCTAGTCACAGTGAGCTTATTACATCCAAGTTGATACAAACGAATCATATTATAAGTAAAAACGCAATTTATCCCTCAAATTCATACAAGACGTAATATGAAAAAACACAAGCTCGTATGACGAGTGAAGTTTATACGTCACTTGTATGCATGTGCGTGCATTAGCTTTAAAGTAAACATTTTTATATGCTGACAAATAATGCAACGAGCCCAACGTTGTAAGAATGCATGTCTGTATTGAAATTGTAGGTTATATGTATGTATGTATACATACATTGTATTGTATGTATTATTGAATAGTTAACTAGCGCATTAAATGTCCATTTCTAATAATGTATACCAATTTAAAATTTGTAATGAACAAATTAATTTTTTTATATTAAAAACTGATTGTAAAATCTCCAAAAAGATTAATTGCAAAATTTTTAAACTTTAAAGGATTTTTTTTAAAGGAGTTTTTACACTCTTGCATATACTCTCGAGGACACGTCAGGTTGGCGTTCTAAACGACCATTTAGAGCTTAACCTAATTACTCTCAGTTGACACGAGCACAGTCGTGGCGCATTAATTACACAGTAATTGATGGTTAAAACTGCTGATCTCTTGAGTTCTACGTTAATTACAAGTTGCTGTTAAAATTGTATGATGTTAATTGCGGATATACGCAGTAAAGAATGTTCAAATTGTTGATTATTTTTATTCTTGGATAAATTAGTTCCAAATTGATGTTGTAAGATTAGCACTTTATAAGATTGTTTGGAGGTTGCACGTGTAGTTCGAAATTTGCGACAGTTGCTTGTTTTAAAACAAGTAAGTTATACGTCAAGTGATTGCAGAAGCAGGTATGCAGCTCGATGTTGAATGATCGTTGAGCATTGGCTTTTTATAACTTTCGAACGAATTACGGTGTTTCGGAGTGATAAATATTAAGTATATGACATGGGAAGTCACAGCTACATCCTACCTATTCTACCGATAAATTAATTTATTTTCTATTTTTCATCATGTATCATAAGAGTGATTGTTAAGTGACTGAAACCTATTAGCTTATTAATAGTTTTGATATTCGTAAGAACTAGTAAAGCACGAGTTGATTTAAAAATTAAATCATGAATATTTATATGAAAAAATTAAATAAAAAATTATTACTATACAATGAAAAATGGCTATTAATTGTTTTTCTTATTTTAATCTGATAAAGTGAATCATTTTAGTTATATGGTAGCCATAATTAAAGAAAAATTTTAGATCGTCTGTTACAAAGATTCTAACAAAAAATGATTGTACATATAATTGATGTCACATCGAATGCACACCTACAGGGCTCAGATCTTGCGTAAATAGTCGCTAGAAGCATAGCTAAGGGTGACAATTAACGTAAAATCTGAGGCTCTTTTACTTCATTCCATAGGGTAGATACGATTTTTCACTAATGCTGCACAGATAGAAGGAACTTTTATCCTGCGCAATGAGGCGAAAGTACCTTTTTTAGGCACAGTATGGTAGAAATTTTTGTTGTGTTATGCATTATATGATCAACAATCCGCACATGTATTCATACATGTATCATAGCAAAATTTGTATTTAATATGGAAGTACGTAGAATGCACGAATCACGTGTATAATAAGTAGTATATTAGAGTATATATATATGCGATGCGCGTGCGTGCTCCAATATGTAATATTATTAAAATTGTCATCATCTCAATACCTGATTTTCAAAGACGTATTGAAATTATATGTACTCTAATTATTTCAGCCTGTGTTATATCAAGTTTTATAGCATACAATTTGGAAGTTTTGGTTCTGCCAAGGATACTGAGACTTACACTTGATTTTTCCAAGTATAAATTTGATAATACACACCAATAGTTGAAGTCATGTAAGTATACCTAACTAAAAATGAATTTTTCGTCATCCACGGCAGTGAAATTTTTTGTCTACATCCACTTTGTAAGACATAATGCGACAAATATTAGATCGTGGGATGTCTTTACATCCGTTGAGTGAGGTACGTGTACTTAAAATTACCACTACATGCTTTTGTAATTCATAACATAATAACTTTATTTCAAGTTCAGAGTTACTAATAGGTACGATTGAGCAAATTTTTATGGTTATTTGAAATTCTTGTTTACCCACAAAAATAGTAAGGAGCTGAAGTAACGGGTTTTTATAACATTGTATCATCAACACAACTACTTTAACATAGTTATTAAAAATGTCGTCAGATGATTCGAGTGACTCTGAGTTTGACAAAGATACAGTTGTCATAAACTTGGAAGAACAAAAGAAGTCTATTATTAGTGGACTTCTACCTCAAAAGTTTCGTGCTCTATATGAAAAAGCATACATTTAATACATGGACAGGAAGACCAAGAATAAAGCATCATTTGATAAAAGTCATTTTTAAGTGCAATTTGAAGAACTATCAAAAAATGGTAGTTTTCCTACGAGTTTGAAAAGTCTCTGTTTGCTAACCGAGAGGTTTGCGGCCCGAGCCGAAGGCAAGGTCCGTAACGAGGTTCGTAAATGAGACTTTTCGAACGAGTATCGGAAAACTGCTTTTTTGCCCGAGGAAGTACCAGCCTCCCAAAACCACTCGAGGGCGGAAATGGTTCATTACGTCACTAGGGCACAAAGTAAAAACATGAGCGCCCAAAAGGCGCGCTTCTTGTAGGTTGGTGTCCGAGTCGCGTATAATGTTTTTCCACCCTCGGGTGGTTTTGGGAGGCTGGTACTTCCTCGGGCGAAAAAGCAGTTTTCCGGAACTCGTTCGAAAAGTCTCCTTTACGAACCTCGTTACGTCCCTCGCCTTCGGCTCGGGCCGCAAACCTCTCGGCTCGCAAACAAAGACTTTTCAAACTCGTAGGAAAACTACCATTTCTTACCGAGGGCGCAAAGTGCAATTTTGCACTCATGGGCACACCTTGCGCCCAGTAAATCACTTTGGGCCCTAGGGCAGAAAAGTACTTTGAGCCCGGAGGGCGCTAAAAACTTTTCTGCCTGTGGGCCCAAAGTGATTACAAGGGCGCAAAGTGTGACCTGAGGGCGCAAAGCGGCAGTGGCACTTTGGGCCCATGGTAAGAATAGTAGTTTTCCTACGAGTTTGAAAAGTCTCTGTTTGCGAACCGAGAGGTTTGCGGCCCGAGCCGAAGGCGAGGGACGTAACGAGGTTCGTAAAGGAGACTTTTCGAACGAGTTCCGCAGCTGTAGATCAGCCACTTTACGGCCTCGTGACGTAATATGAAATTTCATAGGTATAAGCATGCTGTGTAAGAGTTAGTGTTCTATTATTTGTTTTGTATAGGTAAAAATATATCGGATAGTAACTTTTGTGCTGTTGATTTTAATGAGTTAATACATGTTTTAAAAACGAAGTTTGACATTGAAATCTTGTTATAGTTTATTAGTCACTACGATTTTGAAAAGAGACATATATTTAATGGTGTCATAGTAGTAGGTTTTACTAATTGAGGCAGTTTAGAAAATAGTAATGAAAATATGTGTACTAAAAATGAGGCTATAGTTCAGAGTTTTAAGAAAATTGTAAGATGAATGTCGATGATTATTCAATTAAATCAATATGTAATCCACCACTTGATGATTTTCAACTATCATTTGATCTATCAACCAACTTTATAACGATAGTGACGTCCTTAAATGTATCCAGAATTCATGATCATTTATCTCTGCATATAGTAGCTTTATATCCTAGTACTACTGTTTCTTCTAACAGTATAAATGACACTATTTCATTTCATAAACAAATTAGTAAGTCGATGATGTACACTGATTATTCAGTTTTGAACCATTAATTACGACAACAATTTAAAATGACAGTTTTTAGAAGCTTAAGGTGTATTGAAAAGTAAATGTAAAAAAACAAATTTTTTTTAACTTACTTAGATATGTCAAATAATAATTTTTTTTTTAGGCTAGAATTCTTTCGTAACAAATAACTTGTATAAATACCTAAGCATATTAGGTAATTTAATAGGCAACGTTATATTAGAAAGGTAGAAACATTCGAAAGAAATTAATGAAGGCCGTTTGAAGGATGAGTGCATCATTTTTCAATTTGACAAAAATCAATCGTATAAGTCAGAGAACTGTATTGATTATAGTATAACATTGTAATAATTAAAAAACGTTGTTCGTATTTTTTTCCATTTCAACTCTACTAGAAAAGTAATGAATAAAAATATTTTACAGGCATACAACTTATATAAAAAAAATATTACTTGAATGCTTAAAAATTTATATCCCAGGACTACACATGAATTACTATATTCTTTTTAACACAATACATTTTTCTACTGTTACTCCTAATTATAACATTATCAAGGATCTCCCGTATCAATAGATTCTGAGAATTAAATATTTTGAGTTTGTAGTCTTATCATTATGCTTTGGTCATTACATAGTAACACTTATATGCGTTAGTTGATATAACTCATAAAACAAACAAGAAATTCAGAGTATACATCTTTGTAGGACAAAATAATATTAAATTACGTTGTTATTTAATTTTTTTATTTTGTACTTCAAATAAGTGGCAGGTGGCTTTCTCAACTTAAGGGATTAAATTTTAGACTTTTTTTTGGTAAAAAATTAAGGATATTTTTATGAGCTCTATTAAGTAAGTGAACAAAACCAAACCGTAAGTGCTAGAGATTTACTTTATCAAAGCTACACATATTAGCGTAAATATTTACTCGAAGGTGATATACTGCATGATGATAATGAAGATTCTGAAGTTCCAAGAAAAGGTAGAATTATAAACAAAAAATTTCTCACCATAATCAGAAGGTGTCAATTGATTATTTTTCCTGTATTGAAAAAAAAACTTTTTCAGGCGGTCAAGCATAAATAGATGGTTATTTAAAAGACTCAAGCATAAGTCAAGCTAATCCGTATAAAGTGATTAAGCAGTAGAAAAATAGTTTTGCAGAGCGCTCAGATATTTTCTTCAATAAAAAAGATTCGTTGCAAAAATATTTCCACTCGTTTGGTTGCCTGACTTCTGCACTTGAAACTCCACTGGTACACAGTTTAATTTTACTTCTGTGATTCTCACTTATCTAATTTGTAGTCACTCAATGATATTTAGCACATTTTTTAGTTACAACTGAATTTTGACGCACACACAACTGTGTTACAACAAAATAAGATAATCAACGACGATCTAGCAAAGCTTTTTCCACCATAACTAAGTACAACGTAGCCGCTTATAGCCTCTAAAATTTTAAAGATTTTCAACAAATTTCGTATACTAGAGGTACGATCATATTTTGATAAATAAAAGAAGATAAATAAAAGAGGTACATTTTTTACTGCAGTTTTGTAAATTGTAACATTAATCTGATTAGGCGTTATCCCGTATATATTTTTGTACAGAATCGTCAATTTTTTGAGGTACTCATGATGAGATCTTAGCTTTATTGCTGTCACCCCTGTGCATGACTGTTCCAAAAAAAGTAAATAACTGGAGAATTCTTAAGAGCAAAGTTAGTAAAAGTTTTATTATGCTTGTCTAGGTGAGGTCTAATGATCTAGTAAATTAAAAGGGTACCTTGTCTTATTTTAAGAGTACCCAAAGTAGAATTTTTAATTTTACGGTTACTCTGCCAGTTTCACCTTTATGTAAAATAGTTAATATCCTTCTTTCTCTGGAAATATTTTCATCAGATTGTCTAGTGTTTAAATAGTTAATAAGATAATTCAATAGTAAATACATTAAGCTTGTTAGCCCTCTTAAATTTAAGTTTCACATTCTCAGCTACTATGATAGTATTTTAAAAGAATTAAACCCTTGCATTACTGGACAATAAGACTCATTTAATCAGGTAATTAAAGCCAATGCTCGTTTAACCAATAGGAGTAAGAATCTACTAATTGCGACAGCCACAAAACAGGTTAATAATATATGCCAAATTTTTAATTACGTTAAATACAATGAAAAAATAACTTTAAGTCATGTCAATAAGTCTGTAATTAAAATATCAATCATAACTAATATCAAGAACTTTTTAGAGTAATTAGTAGCTCTTGAATATATTGATATTGATAGTATACAGTTTACAGAAGGTAATATTGTCACATTGGATATGCCGCATAGTGAAAAAACGTGTTTGGTATGATTTTGAAAATTTAAGAATATTATAACTATGTTTAATTTTTTGTAGAAACTAGTAAGGAGATTATATTAAGCGAGCATTTTTATGCATTTTTAATTAATACACAGAAAAGTTTTGTTAAACAAGACACTTAGAGATTACTTAGAAAGTACCTTGTACGTTAAACCCTCAATTAAACGGAAATTTGTTTAGTGTGTCTTCATATTATAATTACATCAGTATGCCAAAAAAAAAAAAAAAAACATTATTTATATCAACGTTACTGTATAAAATATAGTATAATGAAAAATACCAAAAAAAATGTTGGGAATTTTAGAGTAACTTCAAACTGCCGCCTCTTTTTATTTCAGAACTAAATTTGAGACAATTTTTGGATATATATATTTACACTAGTAGGGCTCTGCCCTTTCTGTGCGGTCCACGCGCCAACCCCCTACTAACAGATTGTGTAGAATCTCTAATTTTTTTAAACAAGCTTTGCATTGATATTTTACAAAGCCTTACAAAGTGATATAATTAATTGTTTAGTAAACAAAACAAATATGTTGAAGTGGATTTGATGGAATTAAGAAGACTACGGCATTTTTGAGGAATACTAGAGAAAAGCTGTTTTACTTTGGAGAAAGATTACTGGGCTGCTTTTAGAGAAATATGAATAATAGGCTGCTAATTTCAAGTAAAAAGAGAGATGTACCCTTGACTTTTTTTTAAAGATGAGCTTAAGTATTTCTCCCAGAGGTCCCTTTATTGAAATGAGCCGTCCATCATGTATGTGTCTATAGATATTTCTATAGATATAGATTGTCCTAGATAAATTTGTATATCTACAAATTTAATCCTTAATCGAGCACTCCTTATTTTCTATAAGCCGTAACTTACGTGCTGTCCATTGGTCAAAGTATGTTACAATATATTGAAGATCTTCAATATTTTAGGATAAGAATATATTGATAAAGATTTAACTGTACTTTGTATATATTTTTTTTTTTTAAGTCTAACTTGTTGTTTCAATTTATGTTTTTCAAAATGGGACACAGCAATGTGTTTTTTAGTTAATAGTCCTGTTGTTGCCACTCACTAATTGTAGTTAAGGTCTACCAATGTAAATAAACAGACAAAATTATTAACTAGTATGATTATCAATGCAGGCTGAAAGCGCATTGACATTATAAAAATCAAGCAACAAATTAAAGGTGGTGATACCCCCTCCAAACTAAGTAATTTACTGCTTGTAACGTTTTTACGTAACAAACATATTCATATACCAACAAAACTTTTTGTAAAAATAAAATATAATAAAATATTAGCATAAATACATATAAAGTCTAATTATTCTAGATGCTGCATGAATTTCTTTAATATTAAAAGTGAAAACAAATCAATCATATGTTTTCTTATACTTAAATGCATCCAGATTTTACAATATAGTTAAATATAGTTTCTACCTTACCGACTATAACACTTAGAGACATATTTATTATTAATTATTTATACAGGTGTTTTGCGGTTAAAAGATAAAGAGACCCGCCGAGCTTATCCTTTTAGCAATCAATTAATTCATTACTAGGTGTATTCTATTTAGAATTAAAATAGAACAGCTATAATTCGTGATACTAGTGAGAAAGAAGCAGGCGAAGTGCCAATCATACGAAATTTAATTTTTTTCTTTTAATTCGTAATGGAATGCAACAAATAATGGCTTGGTTCGTTCCTAATAGTATAAGGTAGGCGACACTTCTCGTCTTTTTACAATAAGGCAAAAGTAAAAAAAATTAATAATTAATATTTTAAAATTAACGCAAATTATTTCGTTGTACCTATATTTTCCAGTCACTTCGAATTCATTTTCTACAACGAGATCGCTCAAGATACTAGTTTTTATTTTTGAAGTTGTTTGAAATATTCCAACAATGTATTTCCCCCTTGTTGTGTGTCTCAGTAATTCTTGAACGCTTAATTTCAGCGAAGCTGCTCACAGAGAATGAATATATATATAATGTTTCACTGTATTAAAAAATTAATGGAAAANAATTTTCTCATTTTCATGTTTTTTTTGTGACGCGTATAACCGCTTTTTAATTTTATAATAATGTTAAAAATAGTACATTTAAAATATTTATTTACACGTAATTTTTTATAAATTCTGAGTCCATCTTCATCACCAAAAACATAAGGGCAACATTCACACTTAAGTAAATGGTTTTACTTGATAAATAAGAATAGACATTTTAAATTCGTTGTTTTTTAGGCCATGAATTTAAGTAAGAAATATATGGCCATATTCGTAAAGCTCAGACTAGAGGGTGCAAGGATTCACCAGACAGTGGACTTTTGTCTCAAAATCTAATATTAAACTACAAAGACAGATAGAAGGTTCATTTTTTCAACTCTTTAGTTTTTGATACGGAGTTATGGTCCAATACAAGGAAGGTTAAAAAATTATAACATAATTTACAAATGTTACTTTCACCTTAAATTTTTTAATATCTTGGAAACGAAAGCTGATAAAAGGCTGATTTTTTGTCATTCTTTCTTATTGCAAACAGAATTGAAAAAAATGGCAATCAGGCCAAAAAATGGAGACCTAACCTGTAAATTTAACCTAACCTTGAATTTCAAGTTATCTCGAGACCTTAAGCAGTTACAAAGTTAATTTTTTCTGTAATTTCTTTTATAGGATTCTATTTTTTAGCATAATGAGTTATCTTTTATGATTTTGTTTTTGAAAAGAAAAGAAAATACAGAAGATACAAACTCTGTCACTGCTTAAGGTCTTGAGATAATTAAAAATTCAAAGCTAGGTTGAATTTATAGGTTGGGCTTCCTTGTTTTGGCCTTATTATTACTTTTTCTTAGTTTTGCTTACAAAATGAAAGAATTACAAAAAAATCAACCTTTTATCTGCTTGCGTTTTCAAGATATTAAAAAATTTAAGGTTTTTAATATAGTTTATAGGTTATATTACAATTTTTTTACCTTCCTAATATTTTTTCTTAATTATGTATCAAAAACCAAAGAACCTGAAAAAAAACGAACCTGCTATCTGTCTTTGTTCTCGAGATATAGGATTTTGGGTAAAAATCCGAAAAATATTCCACTGTGCACCAGTCTTCAGATGAATATGTATCAGTGTGTATGCGAAGAGCGTTGGGCATCAATACTATATACGTGTACATAAAACGATAAAGTTGCTCATAAGAGTGAGAGAGAGGTCTCTTCCGTGGTACTTCCATGCGTTCTTCGCTATATGTGATGACGGCATTATAGTAGGAGTGGCTGGTCCTGGCATCCTCTAGCCTAAGCTTCACAACGTACATTCTTAATTGGTACACTATTCAAATTTTACGATATGAGAATCAAGAGTCAATAGGAATGATGTACTATTTTTTCTTCTTTCAAATTTATAGTTTTAAAACTCAAAAATTCTAACGGTAAGGTTGGTGTCTTTGAAAATTACAAACTATTGGGTAGATTACGTAAAAATCAAAGGTATAGTTATGTTACAAGCAACTCAATAATGCATTTTATTTAAGGGGGTTATCGTGATATTTCATTTTCTATAGAATTTTTAAAAAAAATTATGAGACACTAATTTTATCACTACACATAACATTTTCAAATTTTAGAAGAACTAGATTTGTAGTTTTTGAGAAAAAAAACTTAAAGTTTTTCTCCTATACACGGGCTTTTATGGAGAGGTCGTCGCGAGTTCACTGCCAAAGATACGTATTGTAATAGAACTCGTTTGATTTTCTATAGATTTTCGTAAAAAATTATTATGTTGACGCTGACTATATTAATAAGCATTGTCTCTTATTTTAGAAGGCCTAGCTTTACAATTTATAAGATGCTGTAATGTAAAGTAGCCCATTTTGCAAAAAAATTGATAAAAACGAAACAAACAGATGACTACACTAAAACTGCATATGTGCGAGCACGTTCACTCATAAAAATTCATCGTTACGGGAAGTAAAGGGTGTACAATCAATTTGGATCTGAATACACCAAATTTTTAACGCGTACTGTACCACGATAACCCTCTTAAAACAGCACTACACAAATTCAAGAGTAACCTACCATTCCGTAGTATCAATTAAATAACAATTTTAATGTACAATTCATATATAAAACGTAGAAAAAGTTACAGTTAACCGAGTTTGCGAATAATTAAGATACACATATACTTACTCTAACTCCACTTAGAAGAGATAGATTTTTTTAACGTTTTATCATATATTTCTCAAAATCGCAGAGAAATAATTTACAAAAATACTAAGTAAAACTAAATTCACAAACAGTTTTTAAAATAATCAGATGACCAGAAAGTAGTTCTCATTTTTGCTGTTACTGGGATGTAACTATTGTGTTCTTATGATTCTAGTTTATATCCAATCATATTAATCCAATAAGTAATTAGCAATCAGCTAGTTAATAAAAATACTATAATTACTGATTGAATATTTATAATTATTGTGACTAAGTTCAGCGCTCACGATAATACTGTTAAAAATAAATGAGCCTGAAAAAATAAATACTTTATAACATCTATCATAGACTTAAATTTATTATTATTAAAAATCCATGTATTACATGAGGCATCTTTCCTCAACAACGGTTATCTATACACTGAATATACGAATCGTCATCAAACATGTATCAATCACAGAACTCGAGAGCTTCCACGCATTCTCAATAGCTTAGCATCCCAGGGTCGCACGCGTAATTTCAAATTTACTTATATTCTAACACGTCTCCTTTAATTTGAAATTTTATTTTACAAATTTCAATTAATCATCTTTTCATTTTAAATCAATCTTAAATCCTTGTTAAACCAAACAAATTTAAGTCTCCTTAATGTCTTAGTGAAAATGTCTGCTTCATTATTTTTTAAGTTTACTTTAACTATATTAATTATACCCTTTAAAAAAATCTCGTTTACAAAGTGAAAATGTGTTTCGATATATTTAGACTTTTTCGTATAGTTACCAAATTTAGCAATACTAATCGCAACAAAGTTATCTTCAAAAACATTGCGTGGTTTAACAAAAATAATTAAGAAATCTTTTAATACTTTACTTATTCATCAGATTTCGCTTACGCTTTCAGGCAACGCCACACACTCAGCTGCTGTCGAAGACTTTGTTACACTTCGTTGCTTCTTAAATTTACAATATGTTACATTATTACACATCTTTATAAAGTAACCAGTAGTTGATTTTCTATCAACTGCATTACCTACCCAGTCAACATCCACAGATATCTACTTTGAAATTTCTTTCATACGTTAACTTAATATCTTTTAATAAATAAAAATATTTTAAAAATCTTATTGCATATTTGTAATAAGTTTAATTTGAACAGTTTTAAAATCTACTTAAATAATTTACGCTATAACTGATATCTGGTCTTGTTCCTAAGATTGTGTATAGAAGTGCTTCTATCAAATTTCCGTAGTTTTTAAATTCAGATGCTGACCATGCGGGCTCACATTTTAAGTTTTGCTTCATTGGAGTTTCATATAATTTTACGTTTATTACATCATACTTTTCTGCTAAAGATTCTATATACCTTTCCTGATCTAGTATCATTATACCACTTGTACGATCGTAATCGATATTTATACCAAGATATGTATTAACATCACCTATGTCTGCCATCTTAAAATTATTTGTTCATACCCTTTTAGTTTCGTTAATTTTATTTTGACTTTTACTACATATTAATGAATCATCCACAACGATGCTATCTATCATGTATATAACACAGGTCAAAATTTGATGCAAGAAAAAACACGAAAAACGCTATAGTGCTCTGAAGGTCGCTTTTTAGGTCGCTGATTACCGTGAGTGGGTTGGTTAACCTTCATCACATCGGGTTCAAGGTCATTTGAAGGTTAAAGTGACTTAATGCGATTGAAAAAGTCTGAAAAAATCATGCATATGTTTTTGAGGTTTCTGAATACGATTCATAAGTTTTTTCGGCCTTTCGCCATTGTTTAAGGTCATTTAAAGGTCATTTAAAGGTCAAAGTGACGTGATGCGACCAAAAAAATTTGAAAAAAATTAAAAGTATAATTTTGAGGTCATTTGAAGGTCACGTAGACATATTTTAACCAAAACGTTTGAGAAAAGTTCATGCATTTGATTGTAAGATTTCTGAGTATGATTCTGTAGTTTATTACAAAAGTAAAGCTTACCCCGTGGTTCTTGAATTCGGTTTTTTTCATATGGAACCGGTGTATATGCCAGGTGTATTAGAATCACGTTATGTATAGAATTATTACGAGTTGGTGTCTCTGACCAGAATGTTTTCAATTGGTTGGTGCCTTGGGCGATATAGTTACTCGCTCATAAGAAATCCTTCTAATCTTATGGTATATATTTGAAGTTTTTTCTTATTTCTTATGAATCTAGCTCAGTCTTGTTTTAAAATCTGATATAAAGATGTAGTTTCCCCCAGGGCAGCTCCACGTGGTGAAGGTGGGCAACGGAGATGTCTCACTATTCGGCGAAGTCCCTGAGTAACGGCTAACATGTCGTCATAGCAACTACTCATAAAAAACTTACGAGACAGGATCACGGAAATTTAGAGTCGGCGGCTAGTCAGGGTGGGAAAGCGGGCCCGCAGGCGTCTTCATCATGCGACCGCAGCTGTACATTGGTGGGAAACTTGACCTCTGTAGAGTGTAATGCTCCAAGAAATTAATCATGTTTTATGAAACTCAATCATTTTTGTGTTGTTTGTGGGGAGTATATTTCACAAAATAAAATCAAATTTTTAGATTCATTGAAAGAAAAATATTGCAAAATTTATAATCTTTCAGTATCATTGGATAATGCTTATACACCAAAATCTATACGTCATAAATGCCGCAACGTTTTAAATGGAATTAATAAGAAAGTATTTTCTTAGCCAATGATGTGAAGACCACCAACAGATCATACCACTGACTGTTACTTCTGTTCAAAAAATTTGAAAGGGTACAACCGAAGAAATAAGAATCCTACATCTTACGTACGAATAACATCTGTAACACTACCAGTTTTTATTGACACAGATTCTGATCACATCAAGGAGATTGATGAATCAGAACAAGAGATGGTGATTGATGAAGATATGCCAGATGAAATAGTCCAACTTCAAGAAAGTGAAAATTATAGCACATCAGAATCAGATGACGAAGAAAGTACTTCGGAAGACAAAATGTTTAATAAAAACGAATTAAGCGATCTTTTCAGGGACTTAGGACTCTCGAAAGATATATTGGAACTTTTAGCATCTAGGCTGAAGCAAAATAAGTGTCTATCAAAAAAAACAAGAATTTCTTTCTATTGTTCGAGAGAACGTCCGTTCAGGAAATACTTTACCAAAATGAAAAATCTAGTCTACTGCCATAAAATTGAAGGATTAGTACAAAAATACGGTGTAGAGTACGTAGCAAGTGATTGGCGACTGTTTATATTCTTCTAAAAGAAGATTGAAAGCTATACAGTTACATAACGGTAACGTTTATGCCCCTTTACTAATAGCTCATTCTGTTGTACTAGATAAGGAATATCATAATTTGGAGTTACTTGTGCAAAAATTAAAGTACGATCGAAACCAGTGGCAACTTTGTGGAGACTTGAAGATATTAGCAATATATCTGGGTCAGCAAAAAGGAAACACTTCTTTTCTCCTATTTTATCTGTGAGTGGAATAGTTGGGTTCGAGATAAGCATTATGTAAAAAAGACCAGCCATTAAGAAAGGAATGAATTCTAGGGGAAAAAAACATCAAAGGTCCAAGTTTAATATTAACCGATAAAGTCCTACTTCCCCCTTTGCATATAAAACTCGGTCTTGCAAAGCAACTGGTGAAGGCCATGGGCCGAAACGAAAGTCCTGCGTTTATGCATATTTTTGAAGTACTACCCTATATTTTCGAAGCTAAAATCAAAGGGGGCATATTTACTGAGCCACAAATAAGAGACTCTCTGCGAAATGAAACATTTGAGAGGAAAATGAATATAAAAGAGAAAGTAGCATGGAAAAGTTTCAGAGAAGTGTCAACTAAATTTTTTGAAAATCATTAAGACCCTGATGATAAAAATTTTGTTCGAAACTTATTAAAAAATTACAAAGAAATGGGGTGTTTTATGAGCTTGAAACTACATTTTCTCGATTCACACCTTGATTGGTTCCCTGAAAATCTTGTAGATTTTAGTGAAGAGCATGGAGAAAGGATGCATCAAGACTTGAGTAAATTTGAAAACAGGCATCAAGGTGTCTGGGGAATAAATATGTTAGCAGATTATTGCTGGAACCTTAAGTGTGATTCCAATAAAGCTCTCAAAAGAAAATCAAAAAAGAAGATCATTTGACGAGAAACAAAAGCGTACTCGTTCAAAGTAGTACCCCAACGTGAGAGGCAAGGGACACACACGAAAATAAAGCACCCTAAAGAAATCAAAAATTTGCCACGTCCACGTCGTCAATTCTGGGTAACGCTAAGAGCAAGAACAGAGCTTAATGTAAAATTTCAATTAGGTTTGTCAAAATCACAAGCATTGTGCATGGGAAACATTGCTACATTCCATTATTACCCTAGGTATCAACTTCAGAGGTTTCAAAAACTTCCAAAATACACACAGTATGATTCTAAGGATTCCTTATAAGCAAGTTACCATATAATTGTCTTAGGCGACCACGGCATAAGAACTATTTGGTTAGAGAAAAGTCTTATGGTCAGACTAACTACAGAATCCTACTTAAAAGTCTTAAAAACATGCGCAAAAATTTTTCACAGATATTTTCGTTGAAATATGTGGATTTGACTTTAGAATGACCTTAAAATGACCTTAAACAAAAGCAAAAGGCCAAAAAAACTACAGAATCGTATTCAAGGAGCTTAAAAACATACGTATGATTTTTTACAGATTTTTTCGGTCGCATCAAGTCACTTTGACAATCAAATGACCTTGAAATAACCTTAAACGGACCTTCATGTGATCTTTATCAAAATCTTCTGGCTAGACAAAGTACAAAATAGAATTCAAAGGCCTTAAAAAAACGCGCAAAAATTTTTCCCAGATATTTTCGTGGTAATATGTTGATTTGACCCTACAATGACATTAAAAGGACCTTAAACAATCGCTAGAAGCCGAAGAAACTACGAAATCGTATTCAGGGACCTCAAAAACGTACGCATGATTTTTTCAGATTTTTTCGATGGCGTTAAGTCACTTTGACCTTCAAATGACCTTGAACCTGATGCGATGAAGGTTAACCAACCCACTCACCGTAATCAGCGACCTGAAAAACCCCCAGAGCACTATAGCGTTTTTCGTGTTTTTTCTTCTATCAAATGTTGACGCGTGTAATAAAAACAATTATCATTCTCGCTTCTTTTGAAATTTAAACTTTTTGGATATGTATCAAAGCACTCATACCACGATCTAGGGCTCTCTCTCAAACCATATAATGCTTCTTTTAACCTGCATACTCTGCCTGTTACATCATTGTAACTTTCTGGTTGTTTAACATACACTTCAGATTTTACATTTTCCTTTGAAAAAGCTGATTCTACGTTCATTTGCATAATAATTAGATTATTTTGTAAACAATAAGCCAGTAAAATTTTTCAAGTTTGTGTTTTGGCTACAGGTGAATAGATGTTGTCAATTTTTTCTTTTTGTAGAAAACTTTTCACAACTAATCTAGATTTTTATCCAATATCTGATTTCTTGGTATACACCCATTTATAATCAGTATTTTCTTATTTTTTGGTCTATCTACTAATTCATAAGTCTTATTTTTAATAATGCAATTTATTTCCTTGTCCATAGCTTCTTTTTAATTTACGCACTCTTCATCGCTTATTGCTTCATTATAATTTTGTGGAGTGTTGGCACTAACATAATTTACGTCAATACATGTTGCATAATTTTCTGGTTTATACCTTTCTGGTTTTTTACGCGTTCTACTAGACCTTCTTATTGGGCTATTATTTTTATTTGAAGTTTTGTTACTCCGTACAGTTTTAAATATTTTTATCGAAAACCGAAGCATTATCGCTACTATCATTTTCTTATCTGTAAGAATTTTCATTTTCTTCAGTATTAAAACCTACTAATTTAATATCCTCCTCTATAATATCAACAAGTCTAGCAGTTGTACTTGTATTATTAATAAGAAGTATATAAACAACACTTTTATACCCTACTAATATTCCTATTTATGCCTTTTTATCCCATTTTATATAAATATATCCAGAAAATCAAGAGTTACTACGTGAATTGTGAATAGATATCGCAATAAAACAGAAGTTAAAGAAAGTTGTTTACTTTTTACGTACTTTCACCAGTCACGGTAGCTATTCCCAGTTGGTAAAAAGAAAGCTTCTGAAATAAGGCTTTCTTAATACAATGAACACTGAGTACATTTAAATTCTGTACCCAATAATATTGCGGTAAAAGTTAGCAGAAACGTGCTGTATTAAGTATAACGACATTTATGCAAAATTGTAAGAAAGAAACAAATTGTAGTAAATAAGCTTGAAAACATCATGACTATTTAATTTTCTTCCTTTTCTATTGAAATTTAGATCTCATGGATAAAGGATGTCTAATTGAATTTACTTTTGTTCTAATATAACGAACTTACGTCACGCATTAACCTCCCGATATCTTTATCATTCCGTTTTTTTAAAAATCACTTTAATTGTCGATAGTTTTTCCTCTACGTTTGAAGTGGAATAATGGGTATTACCTTAATTTTTGGAAATGAATAATAAATTATTGATTATGCGGGTGAATCAAAACTCCCCAAAAACTATACAGATGTGCACATTCAGACTCAAAGGAGAAATTCATAATTTCGTAAAATTTCATAAAAATAAAATGCCGTCTACACCACTCAGCCGAGAATAAGGCCCCCACACCATTGGCATATACGACAACTAGGGATTTATCCCCTACACTCCTTGATGAATTCCATGTCTGAATCTAAAATCTTCATGGTCTAGATGGGAAGTCTACTCACTTGACAAAGTGATGAGGGGGTTGAGATGGTGAGTGTTTTTCAGATTTTTGGAAATAATTAAGAACCTTTACCTTTTTCATTCACTGACGAGCTCCCGAGCTTCTTTCCCTGATCTGCACTAATTACCTCGGTAACTTAAGTATTTTTGAAATCTGGTGACGTTAACCCGATAAGCTACAACGTCATATTGAAAAAAAGCCTCCTAAACTGGATCTTACTAAACAATGTTCTCTTACATCTTCTTAGATGTAAATGTTGGGATATAGAAACATAAAACACTATCATTCAATTAAAGTAAAGCTAGTGCTAGTTTCAGGTTATTGTTAGCACGAATATTATATGAACAGCCTAATTATGTCAAAAATTTTTTTAAAAGTAAATCATATCTGCATGATAACTGAACCGATTTAATTACAAGTAATCAATACTTCAATTTCTTTATTATACATAAACACTTAACTTTGTTATCACAAAGAAGTAGGATCAATAGCTACTATTCAAATTAGAAATTGAAAAAAAATTCAATGTTTGAATATAAAAATATCTTCAATGCCATTAAAAAAAGGTTTTCATACAAATATCATAAGAGACTAAGAGTAGTTTAATAACAACACACGAAATCATTCAATAAAAGTAAAGCTAGTGCTAGTTTCAGGTTATTGTTAGCACGAAAATTATATGTACAGCCTAATTATGTCAAATGTTTTTTTAAAAGTAAATCAGATCTGCATGATAATTGAACCGATTTAATTACAAGTAATCAATACTTCAATTTCTTTATTATACATAAACACTTAACTTTGTTATCACAAAGAAGTAGGATCAATAGCTACTATTCAAATTAGAAATTGAAAAAAAATTCAATGTTTGAATATAAAAATATCTTCAATGCCATTAAAAAAAGGTTTTCATACAAATGTCATAAGAGACTAAGAGTAGTTTAATAACAACACACGAAATTTTGTTGCTTTTGAGTATAAATGTATACACATAAAACTATATAATACACTTTTTGGTTTTGGTTTGTGTCCTCTAGTTATGTAGAAAAATTGTATCGTAGTGATCCCAAAAAATGTTATAGCAATCCAGCAAATTATGCGATATGTATTTTAAAAACCATTGTTAAATTCTTAAATTATAATGTTAGCTAAAAAATGTTTTACATCACTTCAGTTTTTTATTTAACAGAACATTCATGACTTACTTAATATAAATACAAGTAAATTAAAAGGGAAGTAGTTTTATGATATGTTGATAAATATTGAGTATACTTTAGCCGACCTCTGCATTATCTTAAAACGTAGTTTTTACATAATTAATACAGATTCTTAGTCAATATTTTAAAAAATTTTAATGTTTTCTATTGATCTCATAACTTTAAAAGAATAAAAATTGTTTTAGTCATTTGTGTATGAATAATCTTTGTTATAGAATAATGTTTCTATACCAAATTTATTACGTACATGCATGTACATAAATTTATAACCAACAGCAACTAAAATACACGTGTCATTATAAGACTACTTCTAAAATTTTGTGATTCGATCATTAAAAAATTATTTAAGTAAGATAATGAGCTTAAACTTGCATAAGTTTCACTTTTGTTGAAAGGTAGATATTTCTATGGATTTCATGATTTTTGTGGAAAAATATTCATTTCTTTTAAGGGACTATATTAAAAATAAGTTGTCATTTATACAACTAGTATTTATACCAGATGTGTTGTACTTCAAAAGTAATGAATTACCTAATATTTATATATTAGTTGTTTTTCACTCTATGTCTTATTCCGGTAACAGTCTTTTGTTTAGCTATCACAACTATCTGTAAAACCGTCAGAACATTATATCTCTAGTGGAAATAAGTCTACGTTTGCACGTTAGTGCCACCATGTTTTTTAGTAGAATTTATGTACACTGGGTACGTCCGTACGTTTCTATAGCTAGAAAGACTTGGCAAGTATAAGTAACAGTTATGAATTATTTAAAATGACTGATTCTAATAAAGTGTTAAATCAAGCTACAGTACCAAACAGTAAGAAATCACTATATTACTAAAGATTCAATGATTTCAGCAGCTCAAAAATTATCATCTAAAATTTTATCAGATTTTTGAAATAAAGAAAAACAATGCAAGATAACGTTTAAACTCAGAAGATCTGAATACATCTGCTAAATCTATGTTTACACTTGCTAAAACTCCGAGCATCAAAATTTGTAGTTTCCCCAATCTCAATAGTTGCAAATTGACTACTTTTTAGAGTCACCACTCGGTCATCTTCCATCTTATACTGAGGTGTAGAATCAATTTTAGGTTAAGTGCACTTTGCACTAAAAGCTTTCGTAAGTGTACATGGACTTACTACGTATATTTCAATGTACTGACTTAATAAGTAATCTTGCTTTTTGATATTAAGATACAGATGAAATTTGAGATCAGTTTTCGATTGCAGTAATCAGTGGATCCTCAGTAACAACATAATTTCTTGATGCTTGGTAGTGTAGCTTGATTTTACACTGGAAAATTAAACAATGGAATGATACTCACTCACATCAGTCATTTAATCTTTGGGTATGAAATCAAGCTACAGTTCCAAACGAAAAAATTAGTTTATCGGTGTAGATCTGGTATACTTCAAATTCAAAACATAGATGACTACGAAGTTCAGAGTACTTCGGCAGGATAGAAAAATGCATTTTCACACCTGCCAAAGCTGTCATTGTCACTTTAAACTAAAAACTTATAGAGAATCTTGCTGTTACATCGTACAACTAGATCTAATGTGTATTTTTAATTGTTTAGTACGATAATTCATTTTACAATTAAAGATTAAATGAAACTTACGAAAACCAGTGATTAAAAATTATTGATTCCTGAATTAAAATTGTTTATTAATTTTTTAATATATATATTTCAATACTTTTTTGGCTGACACCCAAATGAATATAAAGCTAGGGTACCGATTATCAATATTCTTTCTTAAACCATGCATTAAACATCATAAAAAGAAAATTACATTAAATATTTTGAAACATGACATAAGAAATGTATGATAAAAAACGGGGTGCACAACATATGACATATCGCAGAAGTAAAAACTTTGAAAACAATCTAAATATGAATTAACAGAGAAAGAGAGCGAAAAGTTGTGGATAAAAATGTAAGGGGTTATAAGTTATAGATATTTATAAACATATTTATTGATGTGGATGTCTACAAACTGTATAGTTTTTATACTGGCCATAAAGATACAGTGTTGTGCTAAGTACACTGATATTATGCTCATTGAAAAAAAATTGCTGAGTGAAATTGCACATACGCGCACATGTAAAAATTATCGCTTTAATTATTTATCATCCTCTTAGCGGTTGTGCGTTTTAAAAATTTTATAAAGTTATGTTTGGCACAAAAATGAAAATTATATCTACACGTTAGTAATTTTTTTACCAACATGCTATGACTTTTTTCTACAGTATTCTACCTTCATTTTGTAGCGAAATATCTAAAACACTAGAACATAAAGTTTTGTTTTGACATAACCCAACACCTCTCTAATTGTGCGCAGTGATGATAACTTTTCTATAGAAAATCCGTAAGAATCATTATTTCTAGTCGATCTTGCGTTTTTCTCAAGATACGGTGTATTTTTTAATACTTGGAGGTTACGGGCATACATGACCATGAAAAATCAATTCTGCATTATTGTGACTCTGTACTAAGCATAATATAATATTAAGAAATTTATTTTATTAAAATGATAACATTACCTACTTTATGTGTGTATTCTATACACACATGTGTGCATATGTACACAGTAGAATCTGCAGTAGAGGCTGTATAAAAGTAGACAAATAGATAGCACACACATACATGCATACTTCCATTATACACGAGTTATACATCTACACATACGTGTATGCATGCATACGTGCACGACTGCACAGCTGCACACACCAAACACTACACAAACGGCAATATGCATACACATAAAGCAAACAACACTGCGTTGAGTTCAAATTCCGATATTCAATTTCGGTCTGTGTCTCTTCCCTTCTTCGTGTGCTGTGTCTCTTATCATACTCATTTTCTCGCGGCTAACTTCAGAGTTAGAAAGTTTAGGGCAGTCGGAAAGACTTTGAGAATCTTAAAAATGAGTATATTACGTCTACAAATTTTTTAATAACGATATTAACAAGCTTTTCTTATCGACATGTTATTGGAAGTTGTAGTTCAATGCTAATAAGCCCTGATAAATGCAAAACATCAACGTTACAGTGATGGTTGATAGTTTTTCTTAAATTTTGAAAATTGGGGAGCCAAATTTAGACATACATAATACAGTGCTATGCTTCGTCTGCTCAAACTTACGTGTAGCGAAACCGCATTCTTTGATTACCAGTGTGTAGTCAAAATCATACCCCACAACATGTATACGTATGGAAAAAACACAACAAATAGCTTAGTTTATTGGTTAATTGTTAAACTAGGTGACAGAATTTTTACACTACTTTAAAAGTTTGCATTCAAAAAGCATTTATAGACTTGGACAAACTAGAACAACTGAATAAATCTTCATCTCATAATTCAAATGAAGAATTCTTAGCTTCAGTCAAAATAGCTGAAGCAAAACTTTGCCGCTCAAATAAAAATGAATGTACAGCTGACACTACAATTTGAAAATTCGTTTTAAAACAACTAAATAGCAACAACTCACCGTTGGCTTCAAAAATATAGGGAGGCTTCTAACAGGGCTACAAAATAGCAGACAAAAAGCGATGAGTTGTGTCTTATACTATTGATAAAATTCTAAAAAAATGTAAGGACACTTTAGATGAAAGAATGAAATATCTTTTTTCAAGTCCTTTCAATAATTTAACAACAAACTACAATGTTTTGTACATATAAAACTACTAACACTACTGATTTGCTTAAAGAAAAGCTTTATTTTTACAGACAGACAAATACAAAAAAAGTGTTCCCAGATTCTTATAAAAAAAACAGATTTAACCAAAATTATTGAAAAACAACTGAATTCATCTAATGCTTCAAATTCTACCAAGGGCTATTATTTCAATCAAGCTTCTAAAAACTAATTAACGATTTCTTTAACCTCTATTGAGTAGGAGCGCAAATCCTCTGCAGCTACATTTTTGTGCAATAATGCATGACGGAAGAAGTCAAATGCATACGCAATGGGCTAGTCCTATTATGGTACGGAAAAGTGTCATGATTTCAGATAACAGTTGCGCCTTTTAAGAAATCTAATAATTTTGAAATTTTTATAGCAAGCAAAGAGTAACCATCGAGGTTTACTTATAGAGACATAGCTCACTTTCTCAAAGTATATGTTTGCCTATCAATAAGTCAGTAAGTAAGTAAGTCAAGTCTTTATTAAACCAAGTGGTACAACCATGATGTGGTTCCAAAAATTAAACAAAAATAACTAAGAAACATAGAATCAGATAAAACAAGATAAAAAGAAATACAGTTAATAAAGTTTGTAGCGCAGCTAAAAGTTATAAATAATAGCTTGTAACCTATGGCTGAAACTTTGGAGTAAAACATGTCAAGATCATTTGGTAAAAAACTTCTTAATGGGGAGGATTTTTTAAATTTTAGATGGTCCACTTTGTGTAACATTAACCATTTTTCTTTAGCGTATGTATTATTATTTAACTGTAAGGAAATATACATATTTCTAAAAGAATACCAAAGATTGCGCTTTTCACTCTTTGACAGTCGGAACAGTAAACCCTGTCTAATGGTGAGCTTGTAGATAGTGTCTATACATTCCATAAGTCTGAGTATTTCTCTCAAGATCCAAGGTTTTCTGTAGATTCAACGCTGATCAATTTAACGGGAGCATAACGATCGAAGACATATATAATAGTGTTTGAGAACTGATAAACTAAATAATTAAGATAAGAAGCAGCCACATATAATAAATTAAACTTACGATAAATTTGTAAAAGTACGAGGCTTTGGAAGTTATGAACTTTAATTAGTGAGAATAATTTTATAAAGATCACGAGCTTAAATTTTTTCAAGTATAACTTTAAGGTTTTGGAAGTACAGTTTTAAGTTAAACTACTATGCGTCCGATTAAAATTGTAGAATTATGGTATGCTGTAAAACGTACACGCTTATTAACTTATGTAGTAATGAATCTTTAACTACAACAGACAAAGTATAAACTGCAGCAAGAAAACTAAAACTAATAACACAAATATACTGTACACCAAAAGGTGAACAAAGAAAAGTGCGCTTGATATTAAATGTATGATTTTCGAAACATGATCGTTACGACGCATGACTTACTCTTAATTCACAAATTTTCAGTTTTAAGTGTACACACCAAAGTATGAGTCAATGAAGTAAAGACATTAATGCATTACGCAACCAGAATGAAATGCAAAGAAAATTTTGAAACTTCACTGATAAAGTAATTAATACCAAGGTTGAAACACATACTTACCAATACCAAAGTCTTTTGATAACACTTACTCGATCCACAGATTCAACTATAGTGGAAAAGTGAAAGTTGATTGAATAGAAGGCCCAATAACAGCCAAAAAGTAGGGGTATAGGAGTAATCAAGGCCGTGCAAGTTAATACAGAAGTCATAGAAATAAGAACAGGATAAAACTTAACTGAATAGCAGGCAATGAGACTCCTTGGCTCGGTAGAAGAGCGCTCGTATTTTATGCTCTCAGTAAGTGATAGCAAAGGGGAGCGTGAGTACTTGTAGCAGTCTAAAAATACCTCCCCAAGCACAACAATAAACAAGTTAGTTTTAACAAATGACAGTAAGAAGCAAAATGCGTTAGATCGTCTACTCTAATTCAACACATGGTAACTGCTATAAAATGGTAGTTTACAGTCCGTAGAAACAGAAGAAATTCATTTGTGGTATCTCTCTCTCTCTCTAACCATACTTCTGGAACTTGAGTGTAAATAATTTCTCTCTAAATACGAAATCATGGCTGGATTGCTTCTTAGCTTCATCGGCTCATCTATACACAATATGTTAATGGGTTTATGGAGGAAATTTACTTAGAAGTTGGAAGCCACCATTATACGATGGTTACGATCATATAATTGAAAATAAGTATTAAATAGCTGATGATCTAAAAATACTGTTCAACTCTAGAGAACAATATTTTAATTTATTTACAAACGTAGCAAGTGTTGCGGATTCAAAAGTTTTAAAAAATTACTTCATAAGAAATATAAATACATCAATGACCATCACTATTCTGCATGTGCGATATGTGCTTCACATCTCCAGCGAGCTCTTTTAGCAGCACCCAGTTTGTACATGGTATTGAATGGAATCGCAACTTTAATGCTCTTGAGTGTCATAAAAATGACAAAAAGAATAAGAGTTACGAAAAGGGAAATAAGAAACTGTTTGATGCACAAAAAAGTGAAAGATACGTTGCAAGCGCGTTAATATAATGTATATAAATCAAAACATCAATGTGGATGAAACTGGTGTAATTTATGTCAAAAATACACAGCATTAAGTAAAATTGCTATACGCATATATAAAAGATAATATAACAAAAAAAGGAAAAAAAACATTCACCAAATCTGTGCATGGCACAACAATTTTGCAAAACGTTGATAGAATATGATGCTGCCATGCAATCTTGTGCCACTTGCGGTAGACGAGAATTAAAAAATTTGATGTGTTTCGATCGGTTGTCAAATTGAGTTTTAAAAAATAAAACAGTTTTTGACAAATAATTTTTATCGCTCACAACTGATGCAAATTTGATAGTCAATTGATTTTCTGAAAAATTGTCAAAAAAACAGAATTGTGAACTAAACGTAATTTTAAGCGGGCAAAATATTGTTTCACTTTATTGAGGTCGTACAAAATTTATAAATAGCTTAAGTAATGTTTGAATAAAACAAAGCACGTTGCCCAACACTTTTGGCCTTTCACCATAAAAAAGAGGTGTTTTTCACACTTGTTTAGTACGTTAAAAAATAGAAATTATACTGGAAAACTATCAAGATAAATAAATCTAGGCACCTAATTTAATGACGCACGAAGAAAACAATAAGTTTCATTCTTGGTACGATGAAACTTGCCCGAATTACCTTTTCGGCTTTAACATAAAAAATCATGAAATACTGTACATTAAACAAAATAATACTGTGTGGAGATGCATACCAGTTAAGAGATGCACTCATGATAGTTTTTTAATGTACAACAGTTTCAGAAAAAATTTTCAATAGAAATTACCATTGATATAATACCTAGCAATAGATATCGACAAATCGATAAGCATTTACAAAAATTACTGCTATAGTTGATTCAGTGAAAGCGTCAAATAGGTTGCAAAATAATTCACGTAAAAAGATAACAAAAAATTGTTTACCATAAAAACGTTTAAGTTGTGGGTTTTTGTCACCATTATATTCGCAAAAAAAAAAAAAAGTAGTATTCGAATCTCAAGGGTGCTACTCATACGGCTGTCGAGAATGCTTCCGTGAGAATCGTGATGAAAAGTAGTGTTACGATCACTTGACGAAATTTACAAAAATACTAAAAAAAATGGACAGGATGAAATCATTCAGATACTAAATTTAAAAAAATGTGGAACTGCACATTTAGTAAAACAAAAAAAAAAATTTAAAGACTGTAGCGAACGAATACGTGAAAAATCACCTTTTAATGAACCTAATAAACATCGATTTTTGCAACGCTTTCTTTGGAAGGAGGATAGAAAATTTAGTACATAAATATAATTTTGATTCTGGGAAAAAATTAAAATATACTAACGTCCGATCGTTGTACTCTTGTGTAAATGAAAACGATGAGTTTTCTTAAAAGCATCTCGAAATTAACATTGAAAATGATTAAAATATTTTTTAAAACAAAAAGTATTGACTTAGGTACAGAATAACAGAGTAAAAGAATGTAACAATTTCTGTGCTTTCTAGTCTTGGCGTTATGAGAAGTTAAGCATGTATTTTTAGATACTCTAAAGTACCGAATGTATTTACATGTTTTAAAGTCACTGATTACTAATTTCAAAAGTTACTTGATTCTGATTGTATTCCCTCCTTTTTTATTTTAAGGTAGGACTCATTGTAAGCCCAAAATTTCTGTTTTTTGATAATTCATGGAAAAATGTATTAATTTTTCCACTGAAACTTTATTTTTACATCAATGAAATGTTTGTTAAAATAGTTCTATTACTCATCAAATATTTGTCAAGTCAATATACAGGCTCCAAAGCAAAAAAATAAATGTAAGTTTAACGTTATCGTAGTGATGTAATACTTAAATAAGATATACCAAAAAATTGAAAGTTTAAATACATAATAATTTAAGAATAAGTGATAGGTTAAACCATCACAACATACTCGTAAATGTATTTTTACAAGTATTTGTTGATTTAAATATACACAATAAAATACAAGAAATTCCAGATGATCTTCAAGTGCATAACTCTGTAAGGAATTTTTTTGAACTACATAGCGATGGCAATTTTTCGATGGATAAGTATAATTTATTTATTTACCTGATACTAAATTACTTTGTTTGATAACGTTACTACTAAATTCGTAACATCAGATTGTAATAAATTAATTTGATGGTATATTATAGACAGAGCTCTCAAAATTTGCAGCCTCATTAATTGACTAATTAATGGGATTTAATAAATATAAGCTGTATTGCAAAGTGATACATCTGATTTCTTAAATCGTCAAACTTTATGAATACATTTTTTTTCTAACAACTTGTAAAAGATATTGTTTTGCCTTATAGATGGAGAAGTTTATTCCCAAATCAGATAAATTTACAAGAAAATAACGTAATGGTTTAAAAATATAATGTAGTTTTAAAATTTTTCTGCATTATTTGAAAATGCAAATGATAAAGAGCCTTGAGCTAAAGTTGTAAAGAAAATTTCAGGATGAACTTGTAAAGCACCGTATTTAATACCAACTTAGCTAGTATAATTCAAACTAGTGAGATGATACAAAGTTGAAAGTACTGAGCACTTTCTATATCTAGCTTCTGTAGCCAAAGTGTGAGGAAGTAAGAATCTTTTTTTTTGCAGCGGCACACAAACAAATCTTAAATTTCTAACGAAAACACATATTTACACGTATAAAATGTATAACAAAAAAATTAAATATCTTCAAAATAAAAACATTTTAAGCTACAAGCTTTTTTTTGAATTTTATCTGACAACACAACAATACACTAATTACATATATATTATGTATGACAACATTATTTATATTGTGCAATTTCCATCCACGCACGCTTGGTATACATCAAAAATAATTTTGGGATAAGCTTTTTCAACATCATATCTTTGTAATGATTCTAATTTATTAGGGTTGTACGAAATATCAGTTTTATAAGGTTTCTTATTGCTTGTACTACATATTATTTTTATTCCTGGGTAACATTCTGGACTGCTTTTTAATACGTATTCTTAGGTCAGGTCTTGTCATAATTTTCTATTTTTATTATATCCTTAAAATAACTTTTTCTGTTTTAGCATAGGTACATTTTCATAAATACCTTGCACGTCTATTGTTTCATTGTTAAAGCTTCGTGATCTCTCTCCAAATTTTTTAGAATTTCTAAGATATTAGTGGGAAACAAAGTTAATTATATTGGCTCCTTTGTTTGTTGTGAAAAAACAGAGTTGCAGAATGCAACTTAAAAATCTGTAAACGTTGTCATATGTTTCCATTGGAATGTTCAGCATACAAACATAATGTCTACAACTATGGTAAAACTTGTAAGGTCATAGATATTTACAATAAATTAAATTTCTGCCTTTGACTAACTTTTTTGTAAAATAGCTTTTACCTTTTTTTTATGTACTATCACTTTTAGCAAACAAATAATTGTTGTTTACTGTTAACTGAAATGTAATAAACTAAGGTGAACTAAAGTTTTACTCTTTAGCTAATTTTATTATTTTCTGAGCCATTCTATTGTGTTGGAGTATTCAAAGACCATTGTACGAGTTTTTAACTTTTTTAGTACTTTTAACATTAAGAGAGTCAACTTTGGAAATTATATTAAATTACTTATTTGATTTTTCAACAAATCTTTCTTTTAAAAAACTTGGAATAAAAAACGGAACTTGTTAAAAAATATTTAAAAGAGCTTTGCTGCACTCTAACGTTATCGATTCTTGAGAAGCTAAATTTTTTAGCTGTTAGCAGCTATTGTCAGAAGGATTGACATAAGAAACTGTCATATACGTAATTTTATGAATTTCAGGTTCCATGTGCTAAGTATTCAGTGTACTAACATCTGGATGGAGCTGTAACTTTTGATTCTCTCATTTATCGTTCGTCACTTTTCTGTAAAGTAACATATCGATGAAAATTGTGGTGATTAGGATTCCACAACAATAGAACCTGACAAGTAACGTCATCAGTGCATATAACAAAGCTACGGCATATCCTTTTATTCATCATACGTAATGTTTTTTAGCAGTAGTCATAAAATAATGAAGCACTTTATGCCATTGACATAATGCAGTGAGCATCTACATTAAACAACCACTCCGACTTAAAATACTTTAAATGCAGAAGCTCTTTTAAAATTTGTACAATATTTATAACGTAGGAGCTACAATAATTATGTAAGAGTTATCTGATGACTCATTTAAACTCATAAAATCAATTTCACCTTATCGACATAATAATTCAAGAATAACTTTTTAGTGTTTATATGAATCACCACTCTTTGCAGAAGTAATAATTAATAAAAAAAAATGTAGTTATGGTATAGTCAGTATGTTGGGAAAGTTAAAACTTTTCCAAATGTTTTTGTACATTCAATCCCACTATGAAACACAAGACTTGACATTTTATAATGCAGTCTCTCGATACCATCGAATAGCAGTCACTCGATGGAGAAGAGCAGCTACTTAAGGGGAATAACAGCAGCAAGATAAGTGTAGAGTAGCAGTTACTTTTTTTACCAAGTGATCACTGTGTATTGTGATAAGTCAGAGAGCAAAGCTGCCTCTAACGTATATCGTAACCTGTATCTGCTAAATACTGCCTACTGTATAAATTCTGTTTGTGGTAAGTGTATACAAAACTCAACGTTGGTAATACTTCATAAAAAATTAATTAAGATGGTAAGAATTGTACGTCAGGTTCACCTATACAAAAAATATTTGTATAATTTGGAGTTACTGTACCGACTGGGATATTTAACGAGTAGATTGCAGATTACTGTGCATGAAAAAAAAAAAATATATCGTTAAACTATAAATTCACTATAACTGTCTATTTCATATGTTTTTCTCGAAGCGTCAAGTAGCTGTTACTAAATGGAAAAGGTAACTGCTCCTCACCCACTTAGAGTCCCTCTACTCGAATTTCAAGTTATTACCACTCAATTTAGATCGCGCTGCTGCTCCACGGCCTCTGTGAAGATAATCCTTGAAGCGTTTCTTCGTGAACCTTTGCAAGTCAGAAGTTATATCATTTAAAACTTTTTAATGTGAAACATCTTATGGCGGGCAGTGATTAGCCGCATGAGGGGAAATATGCAACGAAAAGTCTAATCCGCTCCTCCATTGCTGTTCACCTTACCACTAGAGGCCTCCTTCTCACTCTCTCTCTACACATACACGCGGTGAAACTTGGATATCTATATATACGTATGTACGGTAGTTATAACTATATTGTCGTGAATGCCTTTATACAGCTTTTTTCTATGTTGTACGTTATTTTTATATTTTATGTAATATAATTAAATAACATGTATAACATATGTATTGTTTAAATAGCATATGCATACGTATGTAAAATTAAATATGTTATGTATAATATTGTACATAATATTAAATAGATGTGTCTTGTAAAATTTTTTTTAATTTTACTGACTTCGATAATCGAACCCACATACTTCAGAATGGTAGTCAGAAACCTTATCGATAGACCAATGCAGCACGCCAATTAAATATTTGTTCTTATTTCTCATGAATGCTAACCGAAAAACTTCTAAGTTAGAAAATTGATCGATAGCTAAGCGTTTTTCGTATAAGATATGTGTAGTTCAGCTCATTAATTTTAAATAAAGTAGTTATAATTATTTTTAAGTGGTCTAATAAAATGAAAATTAGGTTTTAAAGTATGATTTGCTTATATTTTGTAACGGTTTGAGAGACAGAAAAAATAAAAAAAACTAGCGTGTAGGGCAAAAAATGTTCTTTCAATAACCACTTTCATTTTGTTTTGATTAAGCTACAAGCTTTTTTTTGAATTTTATCTGACAACACAACAATACACTAATTACATATATATTATGTATGACAACATTATTTATATTGTGCAATTTCCATCCACGCACGCTTGGTATACATCAAAAATAATTTTGGGATAAGCTTTTTCAACATCATATCTTTGTAATGATTCTAATTTATTAGGGTTGTACGAAATATCAGTTTTATAAGGTTTCTTATTGCTTGTACTACATATTATTTTTATTCCTGGGTAACATTCTGGACTGCTTTTTAATACGTATTCTTAGGTCAGGTCTTGTCATAATTTTCTATTTTTATTATATCCTTAAAATAACTTTTTCTGTTTTAGCATAGGTACATTTTCATAAATACCTTGCACGTCTATTGTTTCATTGTTAAAGCTTCGTGATCTCTCTCCAAATTTTTTAGAATTTCTAAGATATTAGTGGGAAACAAAGTTAATTATATTGGCTCCTTTGTTTGTTGTGAAAAAACAGAGTTGCAGAATGCAACTTAAAAATCTGTAAACGTTGTCATATGTTTCCATTGGAATGTTCAGCATACAAACATAATGTCTACAACTATGGTAAAACTTGTAAGGTCATAGATATTTACAATAAATTAAATTTCTGCCTTTGACTAACTTTTTTGTAAAATAGCTTTTACCTTTTTTTTATGTACTATCACTTTTAGCAAACAAATAATTGTTGTTTACTGTTAACTGAAATGTAATAAACTAAGGTGAACTAAAGTTTTACTCTTTAGCTAATTTTATTATTTTCTGAGCCATTCTATTGTGTTGGAGTATTCAAAGACCATTGTACGAGTTTTTAACTTTTTTAGTACTTTTAACATTAAGAGAGTCAACTTTGGAAATTATATTAAATTACTTATTTGATTTTTCAACAAATCTTTCTTTTAAAAAACTTGGAATAAAAAACGGAACTTGTTAAAAAATATTTAAAAGAGCTTTGCTGCACTCTAACGTTATCGATTCTTGAGAAGCTAAATTTTTTAGCTGTTAGCAGCTATTGTCAGAAGGATTGACATAAGAAACTGTCATATACGTAATTTTATGAATTTCAGGTTCCATGTGCTAAGTATTCAGTGTACTAACATCTGGATGGAGCTGTAACTTTTGATTCTCTCATTTATCGTTCGTCACTTTTCTGTAAAGTAACATATCGATGAAAATTGTGGTGATTAGGATTCCACAACAATAGAACCTGACAAGTAACGTCATCAGTGCATATAACAAAGCTACGGCATATCCTTTTATTCATCATACGTAATGTTTTTTAGCAGTAGTCATAAAATAATGAAGCACTTTATGCCATTGACATAATGCAGTGAGCATCTACATTAAACAACCACTCCGACTTAAAATACTTTAAATGCAGAAGCTCTTTTAAAATTTGTACAATATTTATAACGTAGGAGCTACAATAATTATGTAAGAGTTATCTGATGACTCATTTAAACTCATAAAATCAATTTCACCTTATCGACATAATAATTCAAGAATAACTTTTTAGTGTTTATATGAATCACCACTCTTTGCAGAAGTAATAATTAATAAAAAAAAATGTAGTTATGGTATAGTCAGTATGTTGGGAAAGTTAAAACTTTTCCAAATGTTTTTGTACATTCAATCCCACTATGAAACACAAGACTTGACATTTTATAATGCAGTCTCTCGATACCATCGAATAGCAGTCACTCGATGGAGAAGAGCAGCTACTTAAGGGGAATAACAGCAGCAAGATAAGTGTAGAGTAGCAGTTACTTTTTTTACCAAGTGATCACTGTGTATTGTGATAAGTCAGAGAGCAAAGCTGCCTCTAACGTATATCGTAACCTGTATCTGCTAAATACTGCCTACTGTATAAATTCTGTTTGTGGTAAGTGTATACAAAACTCAACGTTGGTAATACTTCATAAAAAATTAATTAAGATGGTAAGAATTGTACGTCAGGTTCACCTATACAAAAAATATTTGTATAATTTGGAGTTACTGTACCGACTGGGATATTTAACGAGTAGATTGCAGATTACTGTGCATGAAAAAAAAAAAATATATCGTTAAACTATAAATTCACTATAACTGTCTATTTCATATGTTTTTCTCGAAGCGTCAAGTAGCTGTTACTAAATGGAAAAGGTAACTGCTCCTCACCCACTTAGAGTCCCTCTACTCGAATTTCAAGTTATTACCACTCAATTTAGATCGCGCTGCTGCTCCACGGCCTCTGTGAAGATAATCCTTGAAGCGTTTCTTCGTGAACCTTTGCAAGTCAGAAGTTATATCATTTAAAACTTTTTAATGTGAAACATCTTATGGCGGGCAGTGATTAGCCGCATGAGGGGAAATATGCAACGAAAAGTCTAATCCGCTCCTCCATTGCTGTTCACCTTACCACTAGAGGCCTCCTTCTCACTCTCTCTCTACACATACACGCGGTGAAACTTGGATATCTATATATACGTATGTACGGTAGTTATAACTATATTGTCGTGAATGCCTTTATACAGCTTTTTTCTATGTTGTACGTTATTTTTATATTTTATGTAATATAATTAAATAACATGTATAACATATGTATTGTTTAAATAGCATATGCATACGTATGTAAAATTAAATATGTTATGTATAATATTGTACATAATATTAAATAGATGTGTCTTGTAAAATTTTTTT
>NW_019384238.1:1281161-1298315 GCF_000648655.2 Copidosoma floridanum | reverse complement strand
TGCAGGCTAGGCCATTTTTTAATGCTTTTTTAAGAATTTTCGCTTGTAGAAAATGATGGATTAACATTAGAATTAGTATAATTTTTTCCTTGTATTTTTAAAAATTTTTTTTTTGTTAAAATGATTATTCTAAAATATGAATAATTGATCATTATGCAAAGTTTTCGCGGGGTCTTCCAATTGTGTTTACTTAAACTCCATGGTAATCCATCTGAAGTAAAGAGCCAACGAAATTTGCACACATATCCGACTACGCACAGGTATCCGAAAGAGACAGAAAGACATAGAAAGTAATACATACGAACCTATTGTTAAACATATGTATGTACCTATGTGTAGGTGGGTAGCATAGATACTCTTCACGATGTATTATTGTTTTTTGTCGTTCTTGTTGTTGATACGTTATTGAACAAAAAAATTTAAAAATAATTTAAAATTTGCTTTTTCTTTATCTATTATAGTCACTGATAAAACAATATGTTTGTAAATAAGCTGTATGTTTAATATAAAAATATAATACAAAGATTATTTAGAGAAACAAAAATATATTCTTTTTCATCATAGACAATCAAATACCACCGAGTTCAATAACATATTCTTCAATGTTTCACATCTGTCAGGGGTTCCGAGACCGACAACTAGTTTTTTTTTGTTTTTTATTGTATAATAGTAATAGTTACTGCGGAAAGCTGTTGTATAACATTTAAAAAAAAGGACATCGTGATTTTACATTCTGGATGGGTAAACGTTTTGCAACTTATTTAATATTTTATATTATGATAAATATTGGTGCATAGGTACAGAGGCAATTCTTATTAAAAGACGACATGGGTGCAAAAAGAAAAAATGCGTAATTAAATAAATAAATATTATTTAATTGTTTCTTTCAATTAAACGACATAAGCTCGACAAATTTTTTATCGTTACTATTGGTGGAAACAAATAGTTTATGTAACTAATTGTAACTTATTAAATTGGCGTAACTTTTTATCAACCGAATTTTTTCTTCAAGTTTTGCTTATGACTTCCATACGGGATATCATTTTTGAAAAATAGCCAAAACAATTTGTCAGTTACTTAATTATCTACTGATCAGTGGTAGTAAGATCATTTGTAACCTATTTTTCACATAGGTATAGAGCAAAAAATGCGAAAATCAACATTTAATATTTCAATTTCACAACAATAATAATTTTTGTATTTTTCAATCGAAATTCCTCTAAATTTAAAAACCGATACCGTTTGTGGGAATCTTCAACTACGCGCAACGATTTCTTCCGACGTTCAAAATGATTTCATCAAACACTCATGAATTTAGAACTTCATTTGGCTCCTCTGATCTTTACAGTATGGCTAGATCCAATTTTTAAAATAGATTTTGTTAAGAACGCTAAAAAATATAATATAACAGTGAAAATAATTTTGTATTTTTAATTTTGACTTCGAATTCTGTAGAGAATTTGATTTTTCAACAAATCTTTCTTTTAAAAAACTTGGAATAAAAAACGGAACTTGTTAAAAAATATTTAAAAGAGCTTTGCTGCACTCTAACGTTNAGAACTTCATTTGGCTCCTCTGATCTTTACAGTATGGCTAGATCCAATTTTTAAAATAGATTTTGTTAAGAACGCTAAAAAATATAATATAACAGTGAAAATAATTTTGTATTTTTAATTTTGACTTCGAATTCTGTAGAGAATTTGATTTTTCAACATAAACAAATTGATATAGTTCTCATACTTTATATTTTACCATAATGCAACAGTTTTTACTTAGCAAACTAAATTTTTACACGAATTCAATAAAAAAAAACTTTTTGCGATAAGGTTTTTCTAACGATAGCTCTTAACATTTAAGTGCTTACTGCAGCTAATTTAATTTCAAATGTTGTTTTAACTTAAAAATTTCTTTCACTTTTTCAGGGTATGACTTGTTGATTTATGTAATTTAATAACTTCTACATACATTGATAATAATGAAAAAAAAAAAACATTATTATTGAACGCCTTGACGTGCTTTACCATGTTTCAAACAGGAGGTGGAATGCATTTTTGACCAAAAGCTACTGTACAGATAAGACAAAGAAATAATACCTGCCACCACTTTTTCGTTATGTAGTCATACAATAACTAGTTACGTCAGAATGTAAGCATTGCCAACCGCAAAAAATTTATACCTGATATGACTAAGCCAAATGAATAGAGAATAAATAGTTTCTCTATGCGGTTTAAGGTGAAATTTTTAAATTTTGATTAAAGAAAAGTCATTTATTCTTTTCATTGAATCTAAAAATTTCTACAAACCTCGTTTGTAACATAAATTATTGTGAAAAAACAATGAATAGTAATTTAAGCCAGAAATAGTCGATTTTTACAAATAATTCAAATTATAAAGTTTCAATTTATAGTTTTTCTTAACTTAACTTACTTCTATGATCGTTGGTTAGCCACTGCATGCGCGAATGCACTCACAAGATCTTACAAGGTTGAGCGCAACGATGATTCTAAGCCTATATGAGAGAACTCGTGGTGATAATGATGATTAGGCAGCTGCTTTTAACGTCGTAACCCAAGTCAAAGATCCTTGATCTTGTTTGCTTCAGCATTTCTCAAACAGCTTAGTCACCAAGCTTAGCCTTACATTTGCTTTATATGCACGCTTCTAAAACGTAGCTTAATCACCGAATTAAGTCTTATATTCGCTTAAACGACGCAACAGAACTGCCTCTCCAACCTTTATGGTTACTTTCAAGCACTTGATGAAAGAAAAAAAGCAAATATTGGTAAGTGCAAGAAGTATTTATAATGTTGCATTTAAGGAGGTTACGTTAGGTTGCTGTCGAAATTGTGTACAATGTTTTTAACGAATATAGGCAGTAGAAAATATAAAATTTTTTTTTTGTTTTCATTCTTGGATGTAGCAGTGTGAATTGATGCTGTAAGATGAGCACTTTATAAGTTTGTTTGGAGATTGCACGCGTAGTTCTAGTTTGGCAACAGTAGCTTGTTTAATACAAAGTAAGTTATATGACACACGATTGCAGAAGCAATTATACGTCACACGATTACAGAAGCAGGTATACAATTAGTGTGGCAATGACTATTTAAACTCCTCCTACAACTACTTTGACTTGCTTTTTTCTACTTCCATTACCAGAGATGCATACTCTGAAATAAAATATTATGCATTGTATAAGATTCACCATTATTTTCGATGTGATCATAGATTTATTTTATACAATTAGTTAAGTATACTCACGCCTTAATACTATAATAGTAATATTTATCAACTTAATTCTGAATTTGTAAGGTACACTCTCATGACGGCACCATCACCACGGCTGTAGGATTACATAAATGAGTTTAATACACTTTTAATCATTGATGAATATTAGGGAAGGTTAAAGAAAAGCAAGAGCCATCCCTAAAGAAATAAAAGAGTTTTTACCACAAAAACTAAATTGTTAAGTGTAATTGATAAGTTTTTCGCATGAAAAATGAGAAAAAGGTTTTTTAAGTAATACTAATCATTTTTTTTTTGTTGTCTACTAAAAAACCAGAATTAACATTAACATTATTATAAGCCGAATTTTCACACATTTTTTGTCATGAGGACTACAACAGGATCTTCTGTGTACAAACTTTTCTTTACAATAAGATGCCTTTACAGCTGTCCGATTCCTCTCACTGTGAGCTGTATGTACATTTTTCATCAAATCACAACATTTATTAATACTATGATAACTATAATCACATTAACCTTAAACAATAAAAGAAAAATAACTATACCAGACACAAAATGATTTCTTTGCTTGTGTGTAGAGTATATGTGAGAGAGAGTTCAGTACATATACCTATACGCAACATCATATACTGTTGGCAGCACTGCTTTTTTGAAGAACATGCCGATCTTTCAACAATTAGACTCGCAGCTTACTGAGCGATAAGACTATTTTGCAAAGACTGAACCTGAAAAAATCTTGTTTCGAGCAGTTTGAGATACACATGTCTCATTTTCGTTATTTCAACGACTTGCTGGTCCATATTTTTCGGTAAAGCTGTAGAGTAGGATTTAAGAGTTTAAATGAAACCAAAAGACATTAGGTACTCCGATTCAGATAACTATTTTTTGTTGTTATAAAATTCGAGTATGAAAATAGCAACTAAGAAATAGCACTATTGCTGAAGCTTTGTCTGCTTCCTCAAACTTGCCTTATCGTGCTCCCACGAAACTCGAATATAACGTTAAGAGTGCAATTACATAAGTTATTAGCGCGATTTAGAATATTTAAAGTTAGAAGTATTTTTTGTCATTCATTTATGTACATAAGGCAATCTCCAGAACGATTCGCTTGAATCATATGTCGTTACCTAATTTAAACGTAGATGACCCGTTACTTTGTTTTTCCTCGATAATTTTATAATTATTTAAAATTTTTTCGAGTGTTTATAATATTATTTAAAAAGTAATTTACATACCTAAAAAGACTCTTTGAAAAAAGCTGCCTGTAAAGCACTTATAGAAGTAAGTTGATTATCGTAGCACTTAAATTATATTCACTTGAAAAAGCATTTAATTGCAATCGTTACAAACAAAAAAAAGGCCAGTATGGGTTACCAACCCAAACAGCTACTGTCAGGCTAGGTAAGGTTGGGAGCCAAGCAGAAACTGCTTCGCAACTGAGGTAAATGTGAACGGCTACAAACTGAGCGCTCTGTAAACTTCGGCACGTTGGACACAAGTTTCTGCTTGACTCTCAGACTAACCTAGCCTGATCAGTAGCTGCACGAGTCGACAAGGTATAGTAACCTTACAGCCAAGCCATACTGGCTTTTTTTTCAGTGTAGGGCTTCTGCAAGTAAGAAAAATACTTTTACAGATCTTGCATTGTGTGAGCCATTTAATACTTGATCCATTACATTAACTTTAAATGTTTTAGTTTCTATAAAAATATGAACTGCTTCACTATATTTTAAATATTCGCCTGTACAAGATATGCCATGTGAAAGCTCCCTAGCATTATGGTCAGATTTTTAAAATCTTATGAGTATAGTACCAAATAAATTGAGCTACGTCATAAACACAAAATTTTTTTAAAACTACATATAGATGCATTAATCGTAGAATATTTTGTAATAGGATACGGCAGTATGAGTAAAACTATAACTTTATGTGTTGGTTTATGACCTTTATCGCTTACAATAAAATTAAAAATTGACAAATTTGGTATCGTTTGAACGCCTACATTATCCAGAGTACCTGATATATAATTAGAAGCTCATAATACATTTATACGACTTAAAAATCGGCAAAATTTGTACTGGTTAGATACAATCTTTCAAAGTTGGACCCGCTAAATTTTAGTCAAGAGATTTTTTAAATTTTAAAATTGTTGTATAAGGAAACTTATGCTATGCGAATGTTTTTGAAAACTTTATTAAAAAGTACTAAAACAGTGTCATGAGTACTATTTAAATCAGCCTGTGTGTCTTGATTATGGACAAAATTATTCATAGATTCTGATGTAAATTGGTTGTATGTTAAATGTATAGCGAAACCATTCAATGTATGTAAAGGAGTTTTTAGAGCACTGTTTTTTGAAAACGTAAAATATTATCTGAAGTAACGACTTCAGTTTAAATTTTTTGATTTTCAAATATTCTTAGTTTTTTGCTTTTACTATACGAATCTGTTATTAAATAAAAATCATTTCTGGTGAAATTATATTAAATACTAAATAATAATAAAATTTTATCAAGAATTTAAATAGTGTCCCAAGAATTTCTTAGTTATGTTGGCCACACGCTTCGTTAAATTAATTCAGTTAACTGAATTTTTAACTCTTTTTAACTTTTGCTAAATTTGAATATGTTTTGTAACACTAAATTGTCACGTGATTTTGAATAAATTTTAGCTTTTGACCTTTTCAGTGTTTTTAACAATAAGAATTTTTTTAACGTGCAGCCCGTAAAATAATTTCACAGCCATTACTAGTACTTGTAAAATTTCCACTTTTAAAAAAAATAATACACACACTACAGGTGAGTACTTAGTACTTACATGTATTGATAAGGTTTTTTTTATGCACCAGGAGAGGAAATTGGCAAATCAGTACCAGATGAGCACCACTGTTATCCGGAGGCATGTATTTTCTTAATTAAAATGGGATACGCGCACGTTTTCGGCGTCGGCGGTATCACGGGCTCGAGGGTCTGCCAAGGACTCGAGTCAAGTTTTAGAAAAAAGCTAGACAGTTTTTCTTGAGCGTAAGAAAAATTTAGGTCGAATATCACTACTAGTTTAAGTAAGTTCCTGAAAATCCGAAGGAGACCTTGCGCATAGTGCACTTAAGAATGAGGACCTAAAATCCACTGATTGCTCTATTGGCAGGCAGTTCCAAATCGCTCAAAATTGTGCGTGACTAAGAAGATAGACAAGCAGCGTTATTTTTTGCGGGTTGACCAAATCAATCATATTGTTCAGTTTAGTTGCTGTAATTGCTGTATGCTGTCACTCGAATAAGTCTCAGAACTCATGATTTCTTACCGAAACAGTATATTTTCATGCACATCGATGAAGTGCTTTCTTTTGTTCGTGATATAATTGATAAACGCAGATAAAAAGTTCAAAGGTCACGTTATTAGTCCAAGCTCTTTAAACATACGTTGAGTACTCAGACCATAGTCAAATTCTTGTTATAATCATCAACCCTAAGATTTGCTTTAAGTCTTTTGTTTAATAATATATTATTGACCACTCGTTGCGGAGGTGGTATCAATTACAACGTATTCCTAAAAACTTCAGCCATCGATCAAAACAAGCACGACTCGTCAAGTCACTAAAAAATATGGTTCTCACCCTCGCCTTTATTTGAATAGAGATGACAGTGCTAACATTAACTTTAGATTAATAGAATTTTATGCGGACTTTTATAAGTTGTTAACCTCATTATTCTGGATCAATTTACTGTTATTGGCGTTACTGCTAAGGTTTATAGTTCTAAGCATTGAGATAAAACCTTATATTAATCGACATAGAATTACGTTGACAATTAAAATTATCGTATGCATAATACAAATTTCTTGAGTGAATGAATTTGTTCTTTTTATAAAACAACTTTTTTTAAATTATCCTACTGCTATTCTTGTCTTTATTTACGTTCCTAATTTCCTGACCGTTGAATAATTGAGCTGATTTAAGCTTAAATATAAAGTGGTCTGTATAACTTATATGAGTAGGCGAATACGTAGCAAAAGGAGAGAAAGAGGGGCAAAAGAAGTCAGATTCAAGTGTACAACACGAGTTAACACTTATTAAATAATGAACCACCAACACAAAATTTTCATTCGACAAGACTATATTGTAACTCAAGTATAATTTGAAAATTTATGAAACAAGATTAATATTTCTAAATTCTACAAGCAGAGTTCCCTCGCATATAGACTTTAGAATAGGTAAGTTAATTATAAGCAGTTTAACAAAGCAGTGTGAATAGCGCGTAGCAGACAGACGTAGACTGGTGGCTCAGCGCTACGCAACAGCCCAGAATAATCAAGAACGCACACACATACATACTCACACGTTTACGCGTATAATCGCTCTCTTTCTTACTCACGCAGTGGTCACTGGATCACTTTACAACGCCGGATTTACAAAGTCCTTATGAGACCATTTTTCTCTCAAATATCCAATACTGACCTGTTGAGTTAGATAAAACATCAGCTTATCAAGATGAAATTCAGCTATCACTAGGCGTATGAGATAAGTTGGGACACCTGAGTCCACCCCAACATTCACAACGTTCTCAATAAAAGTGGAAACTCGCAACATCTTTAAAAGTATGAAACTAAGTTAACACAATTTAAATGCCAATAAGTAACACTTGACCGCGGTTTGCCAGCACTCACGTGGCGACTGACAAGTTAAAACACTTAATATGAGTTAAGAAAGCACGATCGACAAGCCCAACAGAAAACAGAGAAAATTTCATTGCGATGCTAATAAGAACTATATGATTTTCCTTATTAATGTAATTGTTTGCATTTTTTGTATACTTCGTGAGCAATAAAGACATTTTTTTGACAATTACATGATTTTTTTAAGTAACAATCAATAAAAGTATTACTTTAAGATCCTAAATATTTTCTAAAAGCCTAAATACATAAAAAAATTAATCGATTTCCTAACTTAAGTACTTAGTTTATTTCTATAATGCATCACAATGAAGCAATAAAAGGCCTAATTGTATGATTTTTTTACAACCTAAATTTTAACTCGGGGAAAATAATGAGTATAAAAATTTTTTTTAACATTTTATTAATGTTAAAATAGAATTTTGCAAGTTTTCCTGTATAAAGTAATTAAGCAACAATTCTAAGCTAAAAATGGGCTCTAGTTAAAATGGGACAAAGATTGAGCCTAATACCCTCGAAATTCAGAATCAGTGACCTCGTAAACATATAAATACGTTAGGTACTTAAGAGCACTTAAGATTACATGCTTAACTTCTCTTAGTGCCAGGACTATTTATGAGTGTGGGATCACTAAGATAATAAATAAGGTTACAACAAAATAAAAAAAAATTAGGAGTTGTGATTAATGGCAAAGCTTTGCTTACATTTATTCTAAGGTAAAATTGATTAAAAAGTATTTTAAAGTACGTAGTTGTCAAATAGCAAAAAGAGTTTTTTAAGTAATTGACAAGTTCCAACAAAGAGATTTTTTGAATTTTTACCCAATAATGATGTTCTGTACGCCAATTGTCAATACAGAGATAAAGCTACATTATTCAACTGTACAGTAATGTAGTCATTGCTGCGTATAAAATGCTCAGCCAACGCTTTACGAGGACTTAAGGAAAATATCTCATAGCACTATATATTTAATTATAACTCATATAGATACGTATTACGCTTGACGAATCATCCGAAAGAATGTAACCTACAATTAGTTCAAAGCTAGACAATACGACCGATGTATAAATAGAATTTTTAAAAGTTGTATTTCATTACTTTGGTGGTTGACAAGTTAACAACTTTAGCTTAAATAATGTTTATTTTGATGCCTTCTTATATAACGACTATGAAATGAAAAGTAATAATGCAAAAAAAAAAAAAATACACGTTCTAAGTTTAAGGCTATTTGGCGAACAAAAAAGTAAGAAGTTTTAACCTACGAAGAAACGAATACTTGTACCACAGTACTCAAAAAGTTGAGTTTTGTTATCTTATTCTTCACCATTTGAGTATACAAAATGGTCGTTAATAATAAACATTAAAATATATTGAGTTTCTCGACTCACAGATTGTTGTAAAACTGTTATTTTAAGACTGTAAACTGTTATTCTAAGACTAGAACTTTAAGACTGTATTAAAGCGACTTGATATCCTATTCAGACTCATGCAAACCCTTAGTATCCAGACTGTAGTTGTTGAGAAACTTTAGGTAACCATAAGAGAGTAAGTACGGCGATATTTGGCGCATACAAACTCCAGGCGTTAAATCTATGTGATAAGAAATATTAATCACGCTTACAAACATACGCTTTATATTAGTACAAAAATGCGACAGCCAAAAGTTAACTTACACGATGCCAAAATAGCGTGAAAGAGTATGAAAAAACCTGTGCTATAAAAAAAGTTCTTTAGAAGGAGAAAGATGTGGTGTAAAAAGGCTAAACATATTATTGGTAAATACATACACATCAGCCATACAAAACGAACGTTTAAAAAAAGATACGAAAATAATAACAGCAAAGAGAGTTTCAAGATTATTCGAACAGAAAGTTGTGATACAATTAAACGACAATACCACTATTTGTTTTACCATTCAATTGATAAGTTAAATACGATCAAGTGTCGGTTGGTGCATGGCTTTCTAAAATAAGGATCCAATTTAAACTCGTACGTTCAAAAGAAAATAAGGCTTCTTGCAATTTTGAAATAGACGATGAATTAAATTTATCGATGGTATGTACGATAGCTTAAAACAACAAGCCAATAAGATAAACATTTTGCTCCAAATTTAAAATAATTTTAAATTTGAAAAATGCCCTTACAAAAAAGGGCACTAGCTAATACGAAAAGTACAAGATTCTAAAACAGTGCGTATTGCAAGATAAAATTAATAAAAAAAGCATGGTTATCTTGAGGAAATTGCTGTTATCGCGAGAAAATCTGGGTGGAAGTTAAACGGTTTCAGAATAAATCTAAATAGTCTTAGACTCCAAAGTGTGTCAGCAAACGGCTCAAAAAAAAAAAGGTAATAGTGGCCAAAAATGGTTTTTCTCGTCCAGAAAAAAACTGGAGAGTCGGACAAAAAAGTTGTGTGGGTGAGAAAAATGCGCAATTTCAAGACAAAAAAAAAAATGAGCTCTGATAGAATAAAATCGGTCCAGCCATTTTTTTGCAATTTATAAAAAAGTGCTACGTAGGACCGTTTTTTTAAAACTCTATAACTCGCGTTACTTTAAATATTAGGACTTAAAAATTGAAAACAAGGTATTCATATCTTGTATCCCTTAACACCTACACCCAACTTCAAGACGATCGGTTGTTAACTTTTTCTTAACCACTGCAACAAGCAAAAAATGGTCCCTCTGCAAAAAAGTTGGACGTGGCTGGTTTTCCAACATATTGCCATTTTTCAAATGGCATTGTACTCGTCAAGAGTTATTCTATAACCTTCCAAAACGTCGTTCCGTTCAACATTCCAGAAGTACGCGAAAATCGATGTTGAAACCCGGCTATTTTCCGTGGATACTTAATATTTAAAGTAACGCGAGTTATGAAGTTTTTAAAAAACGGTCCTACGTAGCACTTTTTTATAAATTGCAAAAAAATGGCTGGACCGATTTTATTCTATCAGAGCTCATTTTTTTCGTCTTGAAATTGCGCATTTTTCTCACCCATACAACTTTTTTGTCCGACTCTCCAGTTTTTTTCTAGACGCGAAAAACCATTTTTGGCCACAATTACCATTTTTTTTTTTGGGCCGTGAGCTGACACAATTTGGAGTCTAAAATTATTTGGATTTGTTCTGAAATCGTTTGACTTCTACCCAGATTTTTTTCGCGCTAATAGCAATTTCCCAAACCAAAAAGCTAATTTTATCCTATGAATAGTCCACAGCTGAAAATAAAAATGAAACGCTTACTTGGATTTGAATGAGAAAAGGTCAGGCATATCAGAAAATTTATACTTTTAGACAAAAGTAGTATGTAAGTTTGACGACTTTCAAACTTAGCCGCCTACATGACGTCTGTAGCCGGCTAAGCGGGTACTCGCTTCGAGCGACGTGCCTCGAGTAGAGCTAGTTGCTGATAAGCTTTGCTGCGTCATAGTCGCACTCGCTTTTATACTGTAAGCGTATATTATTTCTAAATATCTGTGATTACCAACATTTGTGTTGATTCAGGTAAATGATATACGGTAGTGATATTGGTTGTATATAGTTTGTGTATTTTTAGATATTGAGTATTTTTGTGTTACAGTTTTTCACTGCAACAGCACGTGTTGGTTATTTCACCTTACTCCAACCTGCTCCTTTTAATAAGTCTCCAAGGCAGAGACTTATAAGTATTATAATTACAAAAAACCAAAAAGGCTTCTTCTCTTTCTTGTGCTATAGCTTATCAGTTGTATGCTTACATAAACACGTACAAGCATTACATGATAGGAAACACTTAATCACCTTCTGTACGCGTTATAGTTTGTAGTCCTTGGGCACGAATAAATACAAATTAGGCAACAATATTGTACAATATTTCACCGATAAACTATCATATAATGATAAAATCACTATTGCATCATAGTTTTTGTTCAATCGTTATCGATAGAAGGAATAAATATGGTGAATGAAAATATAAAATAACAGGACATTGACGGTAATATTACGTTTTAATTTCACGAGTACCATCTACCCCTACTACTATTTATCATGAGTTTCTTGACATCTCTTCTCATCGCATTGTATTAAGCAATGCGATCGATTGGAAAACAAGCAATAGGTAAATGTGTGTTCGGAAAAATTATCGTGCAACGTATGACAATTTTCTACAAACGGTAGTTTCAACTGAAAAAGTTGAGTTGCCTTAGCAATATCGTATTGGATGGAAAATGTCGATGAATTCAACTACTCGCAAGTGCAATCTTATCGTTATGACGTCTCCACCAAAATTAACTGATTCTCCATCGTGGTCAAGTATACGTCGTGAAATGTGATTAAAAGCGCGCCCAATAATCAGCAAATAAATTGTCTTTGACAGAACTTTAATAATTTTTTATCGAGGTGAAAAAAATCGTAAATTGTATGAAACTTTTTTTTGTTCATATAGGCTCAAACAGTGATGTTGCACTTAACTTGTTATGCGTTTACTTGGAGAATAGCAACAGTTGAGTCTGAGTTATAAGTCACGTTATCTTCTAAAACTCGTTTGGTAAAATCTGAATGTATTCCTATAGAATCTTCCAGTCTTGAATCAACAGTATAATTACACGTTAGGATACTACGAAGTGTATTATTGTAAATTTTTACATCAATAGCTATATTTTTTGGCTGTAATACGTCCACTAAAAATGACTCGATATAACAAATTTCATACCTGCCTATTGGAAAAATAACCAGTTGATCACCTAAGTAAAATTTGTAATTTCCTTCGCTAATATTAGAATTTCAATTAAATGTAAGAATTCGGAAGGCAGAAAGTACTGCACTTCTAATACAAAAAAAGTACCACACAGACTAAGTGTCAATGTTTCTTCTATGACTGCTCAAGAGCAAATGAATGATTTTTAATAATGACACTACCTTTTATACCTTTCGACAATTTCCTCGATACAAATTAAAAGCACCAATGACTACAAGTAAAAGAATCTAAGTCTTAATCATTTTGATAGTTATAATTAACCTTCTCAACTCCCAAGTATAGCATTGAATAAAAAGGTAGCTGCATACTGCTAAAGCTGTCGAAGCAAGTAAAATTACAACCACATATTTAAAACGCTACACAAGAAATTCCAGGTTCATCCTTATCGTCAAAATTTACAATGTGCTCTGTGCACGCTTTGTTTCGTGGATTTATTTCTAGGCCACCTCTGGAAAAACGTTTTACAAGTCTAGTACCTGGACCGCAGTACTGATAGCCTGTCATGTAAGGTTAACGTGTTAAGTGTTTATAACCTTGTTAAAAAAAACCACGTTCTTTCCAATCATGTATGATAGTCACTCATCGGAGGTTAGATCACGACTAAACTCGAGAAAAGAAAATTATTGTACGTATAGTCTGAAAGTCTGAAAATCTGCAACCACGAAAGTATATAAGCATTGATTTCATGGACTACACCTCAGTCGTAGTCATACCGTCGTACAGTGCAGACATAAGACTTAAAGAGCAATCCATAAAGTTGAGAGTTCTTAGCTTCAATGCTGTTTTAAAACAAGAAAAGCGCCCCAATCGACATGTTGACCTACTGCCTGGCAGTATTTTAGCTGTGTTTTGCGGTCCATTAAATTGTGGTAAGATAAACAGTGTATTATCGCTACTTATATATCCTAATAAGATAAGATTTTAAAAAGTTTATCTGTATTCTGTTTGTAAGTTGCTTAATCAACCAAAACATGAGATATTAAAAGAGCTGTTAGAGATGTGCAATACTTTCCTTTCAGTGAACATGAAGCGGTAGTGTCTCTTTCAGCTTTATGTCGTGTAGATGAAATTAATTTAAAAAATGTGGACTATGATTCCGTTAATTCAAATATGTCCTATGGTCAGTTTAGAGATCTATGGTTGAACTATTGGAATGATGATAAATATGGTTTCGTTGTTGTTGACAAGCGTAAGTAGATGAACAACTTACGATACCACAAGGGTTTCGATAGTTTTGCTATGAACATAAAATGTATATAGCACGAACTAATCAGTACTGAGACGTCAATGTGTCAACATGTACAAGAGAAAAAAAAAGACGTTCTTTATTAGCTAGTAAGAGCAAGAGAAGCTGTCAAAATGAATTATAAATTTATTAAATTTGGAAAAGTTAAGGTTAAAAAAGTACTTTATGAGACTTTGAAGCCAATTACCTATCTTTTACAGCAAATCGTGATGCAAACATGAAAAAAGAATAAAAGGAGTAATTCTATAATTAATAGTTGTTTCGGTAATACTCCAACATTAAAGCTGCCCAGCAAACGAATGAAAAAAAAAAAAATACAGCGATAATGAAGATATGATATTTGAGTCTAATGACAGTCAAATTGACAATAATAATTATGTCGATAGTAATAATATAAATTTCACCATTTAAAATCAGATGGATAATGATAATCAAAACACTTTTTACAACTTATACTTAAATAGTTAATGAAAACCAGAATAATTTTTCAGATTGTATGTATGAGCTTCGAAAAAAAAAAAAAAAACTACAAGTTTGGAAATTTACCAATGAATTTAGATACCAATGTAATTATAAATAAGATTTTCTGTAACTGTTAGATTGATAAAGCTACTTATGAGAAAACATTCTGATACACTTTGCACCAATCAAAATAATTCTGAGAAATATTATATGCTTCTGAAAACTTCAAGTGCACAACCAAAGAGATTAAGCAAAAGTAGACTTATTCAAATAAATAATGAGGTAGGATTATAATTACCTCACTATGATATCGCTAAACCGACGCAGCAGTAGCAGCAGCAAGTGGAATATGTACACTCGGACGATCGAAATGAGCTAGTGGATCAAGCTTACTCATGGCTGAAAAATCGGCAGGAAATCCAAGCCATGATAATAAGATAATATTAATTATTACGTAGTTACGAAAAGGAGGTTGAATATACTGAGTCAATATTGAATTCAAGTCAGTATCGCTATGAGCATCGACGTCTTTGGACGTAAGCTAAGTAAAACTGAAGGCAGCAGTCGAGGTTCTCCTGGTATTGGACATAAAGTCACTGCTGATGGTCAGTATAATTTAAAAAACAGAAGGACGTGAGGACTTTTGCAATCAAAAACGTTTATAGGCCAAGTATTCTGATGTCTATCTTGCGGAGAAAGTTCTTTGAAACACGGTTTTCAGATTCACGTTGAATAGTTAGAGTTTAATAATTCTTATTATAGTTACATTAATAAATCCGATATTCAATGAAAAAAAAATAAAATGAGAAAGAAAAAGTATAGAGGGCCCAGATCAACGCTCCCGTCTGTAGATAACAACCTATTCATTATTTACTTTCACCTTCGTGGACTTTCTACCTTCCTTTTTTCTTTTTTTATATATGTAAATACATGTGTATATGTATACATATATATATATGTATATATATATATATATATATATGTGCACTTTGAAAAACGAAAGGAAGAATATTTTTCAATCGTCGTAGATTGATAGAAGTAAAAAAATTCGTGAGTTGACGATTTGCAAAGTGCACTCCTCGCATGTACGATTCTGCGGGACTATTTTCATCAACTAATCGATTCATCGGACAAGACAACAGCTCGAGCTCACATGTATACCTTGACGCGGCAAAAATTGTCAGCCTCTCGAGCAATGATCGAGGAAAATGTTTTTTGTTTTGTCTTCCAATTTAGAAAACACAACTTTTTGTTCTTTCGCACTCATGGACACGCGATGCACGTGGGTTTAACGCTGAAAATTTTATTTCCTCGTTAAATCAATGAAGATTGATCACTGAAACTCAAATAATTCATTCCTCTCACCAGGATCATTTGTAAAGTATATAATCATTCGAGGGTGAAACGGGTGGGAAGGTGGATTTTATTCAATGCAAAATAGTAAAGAGCCAAACCCACAGCCAACAGCTTCTTTTCACGATCACCGAAAATACACCGTATTCGCAACAATTTCCGCAACGCGAGATCAACCGATGCAACGTACACATCGAAGGTTCAAAAAAAGCTCGTCCAAATCCCTTTGGGCACGAGTATCGGACCAAACTCCCGCTCAACTTTAAATCCCCCTTTAAAAGCCTATACACAAACGTGTACGTGTATATACAGAACGACCTAAAAAAAGGGGTGGTGCGGTGGGGGAGGGAGACCATACCGAAATAGCCACATCGGGATCCCTCCTCGCGTGCACGGTATACCTATGTATATTTATGCACGCAAAACGTAGACGATCCACGCATTACGCGCACGCGGATCATCCTATACATTATGTATATCCTATATAGGCATCGCGTAGAAACTTTGTAGGCCCATTATGTATTATTTTTATACAGTACTGGGAAAGTGTAGAATATAATATATGTGTGCCCTTCTATCGTAGATTCCCAACATATAATATTAGCAAGGCGTGACGTCGACGGACAGGACATATATAGAGACGACAAAGACGGACAGCCATGGCACAGTTCGTTCGCGTGACGCGTCGCCGTTGTCTCGCGTTTAACACACACACACACGCATTACACACAATAATCATCATCTCAAGGCCGTACAGTCTCTCTCTCTCTGGCACTAAATATGTATATATATTTGTGATATTCTATGTATACACAATCATCGCGCGGAGTACACCTACACACGCGTATATGTACATTCTTTCGTCATCGGCCGTTTCCGCCGTTGCTCGGGCATCACCACGCATCACACTCCAGATAGAGAGAGAGAGAGAGCATCTAAATTTGCAAAAGCAAGAGAGAGAGAGAGAGGAGCGAGATAATATAACACACGAACGCGCGCCCCGCCAAACTCGGCCTTCGCCGGCGCGCATCGGCAAAGCTCCCTCCCTCCAGCTCGCGTGCTCCCAGGAAAGTCAAGTTCAAGGCCACCAGCCAGATAGCCGAGAGCGCTCTGTATATATACGCACTCCACCTCCCCTTCCTGCGCTCTTTTAATCACCACGTCTCATGCGTAGTGTACACACACACATGGGGTGCTTGCGGCTGTAAGCTCCGTTGTGCAAAGGAGGGGGGGGGGAGGAGGAAAGGAAGAAACGGGACGCGGTGGTGGAGGGATGGTGTGCTTAGCTTTTTTTTTGGCAGCTCCCTCTCTCTCTTGCGTGACACCGTTAGCCGTGGCTTATCGCGCGGGTCGAGGTTCGGTTGTTGTTGTTGCCGGCACGCCAGGAATTTCGGACGCGCCACCACCCTTTTCTTTCACTTTGGCGCGGAGAGACCTTGCTGGAGCG
>NW_019384238.1:1260031-1281084 GCF_000648655.2 Copidosoma floridanum | reverse complement strand
GATCAGTTGCTTGAGATCACTACTTGGGCTCTTTACTGTTGATTGATTAACTAATTATAATTTTTTTTAGCAAAAAATAACTTTTAATTAAATCATTTGCTGACCCTGGTTAGCTAGGTTAAAGTCTATTGTATTATTTCGCTAAAAATGCTACTTGTTTTAACATTACTTTTTCATTTAATAATTAAATAATAATTATAATTCAAAAATAACGATCTTTTAATATGATAATTAATGTCTTCTGAGTAGTAAGAGTAAGTCTATTGAGTTATTTGGTTAAAGGAACTCGTTGTTACGTCAGCGCAACGTACTTTTTGAGCCTAAGCTTTCGCTTAATAACTCGGGACTCGCACTGGGCGCGTAGGTGGAATGCGGGGCTAAAGGGGTGGTTTAACTTGATAACGCGGTACTCGCAAAGGAGCTAAGGCTGCTTTCACGCGACTAAGACAAACTGCTGTACAATATTCCGATGTACTTACTCACAGCTCGCTTAAGATTGGTCGATTTTACCGGGAGCGGCATATCGAAGAGTATCCCGTTTGCGATCTTAAAACTGTCAGCATCGTCACGAGTAAGGGTATTGTATCTCGGCTTTACGTGGGGAAGAGATGGGTTAACTCGCAATCTGACTTTGATGCCTTAATATCGTTGCGAATATTTGCTTTAATCTGATCAGTCCTTGTTATTCAGATAGTATTACTACCGCGGGGAGAAATGGCACACGTGTAGCTAAATTATTATTCTCCGTGACCGACAGGTACCAATACCATGGCGAGTAATGGCGTTCGCGAAAAAAAAATACTTAATATTTCCCGGTGATCCACGGGTACCAATACTATGGCAAGTAATGGCGTTCGTGCAAAAAAGAACACCTGATAGGAGGAAAGAAACTTTAGAAAATCGATAACTTACCACTTACTTTTATTTGATACAAAAATTCGACAACAAAATTCGACTGTATCCTCGCTTCGTAGTAGACTAGGTTGTAGAAGAGGCGGACTCACACTACTTAGTCTACATTGAAGCGTATCGTCGAATGTCGCGTGCCGAACTGAACTAATTTTCCTCTGGGCCTACGGGCCTTTTTGTTGCGAGAAGCGGACCTCAGTTACACGCTGGCTCAAAAAACGCAGGAAAACTTGCCGGGGGAAAATTTTGAAGAAAAGACAATAGCCGAAAATCTAATTGGCTAGAACTGCCTTAGTTTAGCCACTCAGAAATTGGCAAATCCCACATCCGGCTTGTTCTCCTCTGTGCGTCAAGAGAAGGGAAGGTGATTCGTTTACTCATGCCCTTCCTTTCTCTTTTACATCAAAAGTTACAAGATTTTATCATAACTTAATATTAATGTTAAGATGTGGTATTAATAAGTATTAAAAAATAGTAACTATTGTTAATCCATTCAATCGAGCCCAATGCAAAAAGAGCGGTAAAAATCGCTTAATATTCAGGTTTGATTGAATAAATGTTCAGTACTTCGTGGTATTAATAATAGTCTTATTAGTAGTTAATTTTAGATATTAATGAATATAATAATTGCTAGATTTTCCGCTAGTTACACCTGTACACGTAAGCATTGATCGGAGTAATAAATAATCATGAATGATTAATTAACAACAGCGGTTTCTGTGGTTAAAACACGTACATCTATAGAAACCGTAGTGGGGAGCCGTCACGAACTATGATATTGTTAACTTACTAAGATTCACCGATAGTTTCCATTCATTGTTAGTTGTAAATGTATTTCGAAATGTTAGTAGCATTTGGTCAACCATGCAGTATGTTTATGAAATTGTTAACGCGATACAAAAGGGTTGTACAGTTAACTATGAGCCTGCGAACATGAATGGTAAAAATCGGATAATTCTTTGAAAGTCAATAAGATTGCTTTCGTAGGTTCATGTAATATTGTTGCTGGCTAATGGTGTACAGGTATAATGGTGTGGCGTGTACAGGTTGTATTAGCCATGTATAATAATTCTAGCATTTGCTAATATTCCCGCTTAGTCAATGGGTCTCAACTTTAAGTTATTCTAGTTTTTAACATTAAACTCGATCTATATATACTAATATCTAATATTAAACCTCAGAGCAGCTGTTTTTCGTTAAACTTTTTTATCTGTTCGTTCTTTAAAGTTATTTAATTAATTTAAGGCTTTGAAAAGTATTTCATTTGAATTCTTTTCTGGTCAGCATGGGCCAGCGTGTATGTATGTGAGTCATGCATGGTCGGTGGTACCTTAGCTACGAGCAATCTTGTAGGTGATTTACCTCTTTGCAGATGCACATTGGCCCCTGCGTTTAGTGTTATAAAACTGGCACGGAAAGTTTCGAAGAAAGGGGGAAAGAAAAAAAAAAATTAATGTGGATACACCGATGTTACATGGTAATTGGGTTTTTCCGTTTAATCAACTTATCAAACTTATCCGACCTTGCACTTGCAGGTTTATCAGACGTCTGGTTGTTTTAACATCTCTGTCCCTTGACTGACTGTAATCTGGGGGTAAAATTGAACACATCTATTGTTCCGTAAGATATAAAAGAAGGATACGAACACACCGGTTTCTCACCACACACTACCACCAAACGCATTGACTGTGTACAGTACATTAATTTCTTTTCTATTGCAACTGGAATATACTCTAGTTATTTTATTCGTGATTGAAACAAGCACAAGTTATACTTTCTTCTTTATAGAAAAGAGGCATTGTAAACAGCAGTAAAAAGTAAAACACCTGCTGGATTTATACTATCTTGTACGCCACTTCCTTATGGAGTAAAAGCAGTTTATATCCATACTGTTTTGTCCATAACTAGTAACATTTGCATTTTTAACAGATTCTGAGAACTGATAGTGAATCTATAGATTATGTCATTAGAGAACAAAATAATGCATCGGGTATGTTGGCCCGGTTTGTATACTAAAAATTACATATGCAACATAACTCATGTGTGAAAATGATATTCAATAGTGTAAAATATGAAGTAATCTGAGACAAATCTGATTATAGTAATTCATCGAACTGTAGTATGGGCTGATCCTTTAGATAAATAATAAGTTATTTTAAAGTGTACATAACCAGGTCTTACGTAAGTTTTTCAGTTATAAACAAGCGCTCTGTTTTTTGTTTCTTTATGAGTTGTATTAAAATTTTGTAGATGAATTTCACTTGGTACAGAATTTTTTTTCCTTGTCATCAAGAGTCGGAGTCTACTATGTCAACAAAAGTACACACTGACCGATATTGTAATCCATTTTATTTGGATAATGGGCATATAGGAAAAGACTTAAGAAAAGTATGGAGATCATTAAAGAGACAGTTTCCACATCTGCAAGAAAATACTAGAATTTGTCATAAATGCAGAAAATATGCAAATGACATTGAAAGTTCTAATGATCACGATAGTTCACAATATATTGATGACATGAAAAAAAGCACAAGCCAAACTGAAAGATCTTCCGAACGTGTTCAATCTGTCACGAACGAAAAAGAAATCGATAATAATGAAACATCATCGAGTGTTACTAACGATTTTACAATGTCAATTGATTCTCTGGAACCTGCCCCTGAAGCAAGATCCCAAAGAGAGGTAGATCTTGAAGAGACGCTTGATAGCTAAAAGCAGAAATTCTCTAGTTCTCCTGATGGGCATCTAGAAAGAGTTAGAATTTTTACAATAGCGACTCTATTCTGGAGTAAACATAAAATTGCCAGAGGATTTTACTGCTCAAGGCATGTCGCAAAAAAAAGCAAAAGAATTGCGGGCTGTGAGGGGTTTTTTAGCTAGCTGTACAAAAAAAATCTTAAAAACACTACCTATGAAGATCTGTAGTAGCATACTTGATTTTTATAGTAATGACAGCAATAGTAGGATTATGCCTGGTATTAAAGACGTTGTGTCGGTAAAGACAGATTATGGTCGCGTTTTATTGCAAAAACGTCTAATACTTTATTCTTTTAAGGATTTGTACATAAAATAGATCAGAAAATACTGAAATAGCAGTAGGCTTTAGTGAATTCGCACAATTAAGACCAAAATTTTGTATACTTGCAGGCGCTAATGGTACACATTCCGTTTGTGTGTATACAATTAACCAAAATTGTAAATTAATGTTGGATTCCATTGATATACAGAACTCATCAAAGCAGTTGAAGATCCCATTTGCTCATACAAGGATTGTTTACATCGAATGGATTGACCAGAAGCAACGCCCGCCTTTTACTTAGATGAATGTTCAAATTGTCCAGGAACAATTGGTATTGCTAACAATATACAGCAATTTTTAGAGGAAAATAATATTTTTGACGCTCAATTCAGTTTTTACATTTGAACTGATTGATGGATGTACTCTAGAAACACTTATTCTTCCTGCTTCAGAATTTGTCATAGACTTATGTAACAAGTTAATGAAACTGAAACCTCATTCTTACATAGCAAGACAGCAGAATAAATACATTGAAAACAGGAAAAAAAAATTTACGTAACAGTGAAGCGATAGTGTGTATGGATTTTTCTGAAAATTACAGGTATATAGTACAAGTCGCCGCTTAGGCATTTCACTTTAACAACGATCAGAGCACAGATTTTCCTGTTGTTTACTACTACAAAAGTAATTCCAAAATAGAGCATAAAAGTGTAGTATATTTGTCTGACAGTACCAAACACGATTCGGCTGCTGTTTACACGGTTCAAAATCTATTATTAGAATTCTTAAAAAAAAGTGTCAAGTCAGCTAAGCATATAATTTATGTAACAGACGGTGCAAAACAACACTTTAAAAACAGATTTCAAATTGATAATTTAGTTCATCATAAATATGACTTTGATATGACTGCAGAGTGGCACTTTTATGCTACGGCACACGGTAAGAACGCTTGTGATGCTATTGGAGGAACCTTCAAACGTGAAGCAGCTAGAGCAGCGGTTCCCGAAATTCAGAAACAGCATTCCTTTGTTGTACTACCCAATAAAACTATACTCCTTAAAAAATATTCAAATGCTCAAAACAGAATTGAGTTTAAGTATCAATAAATTTGAATAATTCAAAGTTTGTTTTATTTCTATGTTATATCTCTACTACATAACAAATATTTTGAACACATCGTATTGAAATTGCTTCAAGTGCTAATATTTAAGCGGCAAAGCCGTTTTCTAGTAAAATTTTGTAGTTGAACAAAGAGCTTTTGTCAAACGTGAGTAGAAAATACAACTTGCAATCATCACAATATTTCAATTAGCTATACACAATGCAAAAATATATTTTTAAAAAAGTTTGTGCGAAGATCGACTTCGCATGCACTTATAGAGTTCGCAAGGAACACCATTCGCTCATTGCTTCAAGGCGTGTGCGAAAAAATTTCGTAACCTAGCCAACGTCCGTTGGGGCGCTGATAGCATCAGCAATAACAAAGAAGAGTGACGGCGGCGTGACGATTTTTTTAGCCAAAAAATGGCGTAATAAAAAGTTCAAAGCGAGACTCGAATCGGCGACGTTTAGGTGGTTTCTGTGCTGTCATCATGATTATCAGGAGATACGGCAAAAATTTCAGTAAACTTTTTAGTTTTAGGTGCCGCAGTCACTATAAATAAGGATAAAATTTATTTTTTACGGTGATTTTGTAGGTTAGGAGCAAGCTCTCGTGTAAAGAGTGTATGATATGGCTGTTAACGTAAATGACAGTAGAAAATACGTAAACGCTAGTTACATTTTTTAGTCTAAAAGACCTCCAGACGCTGTACGTTACAAAAATCTGCGATTTTTGGATTTATTTTGAGGTTAGGTGCAAAAATTAGCGTAGATGATCTCTTATATAGCTAATATTCTGAATTGTGGTCTGATATGCATTTTAACAAGTTGAATTTATTTAGTTAAAAAAGCACTCGGTCGGTATAAGTTATGAAAATTTGCATTTTTTAGGTATATTTTGAGGTTAGGTAAGAAATTTTGGGTCAATGGACTTCCACATAGCCATAGTTTTGAAAGTAGGTAAAAATTGCATATTAAAAAGTTAAATTTCTCATTTTAAAATGCTCTTAGTAGATGCTAGTTACGAGATTAATGCTCTCAGTAGATGCTAGTCACCACAGTCGTATTCAGCAGTCAATAACACATAAAAATAATGTAAAACCTTTAATTTTAAACACCCTTAATTGAAGTGTAGTACGTAAAACTGTTTTTTTGGAGTGATGTCTTCCACTTGTAGCCACCATATTGGCACCACCATTTTAAATTTTCACAAAGTTCCATTTGGCATTAAAAACTAGAGATTATAAGCTAAAATTTCTACGGTTTTTGATTGAAAAAAAAAAAAACAAATGTATTTTGGACAGCAGGAGGTGGCCAAGCTGACATGAAATGCCTCATACATACATATATATATACATACATACATACATACATACATATGTATATATATATATAGAGAGAGAGGGAGAGAGGGAGAGAGAGAAAGTTATTTATACAGATACATTTATTTATACATACATACGTACGTTTCAAATCTGCAAATTCAAACTTATTCTGACTATGATTAACTAAGAATTAAGCATAACTTTGAACTTTTCATCTCAATGTACTTAATAAGTATTAATTATTTTTTCTATAGCTTTGGAGACACGATCTGGAACAAGGACTTGGTACTTATCGTGGATAGTGATGATGCCCTTGCAACCCAAGCAGGTCATAGCCTTCCTGAGGTCGGTTACTATACATTTCCTATCCTTCTCCAACTCTGATAACTTCCTTGTTGGGAGGTGAATCTAAAGGCACAGGCTGAGGCACCTCCTGATATAGAGATATTCTCTCTCCAGAAGTTTCTCGTACTCCAAGGTCTTTAATCTTTATTGGCTATAACTCTTTGTCTACTTCTACTTTTTTCCCTGCAGTAGGATTTTTAGGAATGCTCTATCTTTTTTTTCCATTGTGATTTTACAACCCCAAAGCAGTGTACCTGTAGACTTCTGCAGCAGATGGCACTTATCACCTTTTAGACTCAAAGCTGTTTTTTGTGTTTTTCAGTGTTAACGTCATGTCGCTTGAAACAAATGAAATTTTGCACGCATGAAATTTTTGATTTCTTAAATAAATAATCAACATAGTCTTTAAATCTTATTTTTGTATTGACAACAGCTATTTCAACACCTTTTGTATTTTGAATTATCTTATCATATTGCACACGGATACAATACACTTCACTACATATAGCGATCACTTTAAGTATAATTTCACTACAACACTCATTCTTAATGAGCCCAATTACTTTCTCATTCCTTCAAGGTAAATTGAAATAATTGCTGTCTACATAATCTGATAAATCGAACTTATCAATATCTTCACCTATTACTTTATGAATGTCTGTATCTTTAATTTTTTAGATCAAGTCGTCACTGTCTGTGGATAATAACTTGTACATACTTCCGAAACGCTGCTTTGTATATAAATAACGAAAAGCAAGTATTAAGCTTTTCGATACATTGAGTACACTAAGACTAACGAAGATAGGCTTTCTAATTGTAATATCTGATCAAGCGAGTTGTATGACCACAAGATTTTCAGCAAATGTGGTACGACTGTGGAAGTTCGGTTTAGCAGTAGGGGTCTTTGCATTGTATCACCTATGTCATTTATCAAAAAGCTCTACGTCGACTCTATTTCGTTCATTTTCGATTGTCACTCCGTAAACCTCGTTTATTAACAGCTTAAAGAAGAGTTTCTTCAACTCATATTAATTATTATTCTTTCGGATTTTAATGCTTTATGCATTTTACGTAAGACTAATACATGTTTTAAAGCTTGCTGTAGAGCCTAATAGTGTATGATATCATGTTCCTTATTGTAGAAAAATGTCATAAGTTTCTTCTGCTTTGTAACGAGTGGTGTCATATGTTCAGGACATAATCTACTTAGATCACTTGTCCATTCAAAGCCACTGCATGGTAAGATCTGTAACATAGCCCAACCGTAGAGATTATTGGCATCGTAGTGCGTAAGAAATTGTTCTTTTTCTACGGGATTATATCCTTCGTTCATGTATCTATTGTTTGCGTCCACATACCGGTTACAACATTGACTTATACCACCCCTAATACCTCTCTCGATAAATAATGACGTACCTATATTAGTGAGAAGCTCTAATTCAACTTGCATTTATTTCAACATGGCATCCCATGTTAAACCAGTTGTCGTGTAGTAGTGTGTAGAATCAAGTCCATACGCGTGTATACAGGTTGTACGAACATTTTTTAAAACATCTGCAAGCAATAAAACATTAGTCTTCAAGTATAAGTCTGAGTATTTACCAAAAGATTTGATACTGAATGTTTTACATACATTTAAAGCATGATGATAGTCATTATTAGAGATGTCGTTCTCGGTAAGTTTGTTATATAAGTCTTCTTTACTAAAAAATTGTACATCTTTAAGCTTCTGAAGAGAACTACCGCGATCATACGGGAAAACACCTTTCCTTCATAATTACTTTTTTTGATCTTGAGTGTAACCATCTTGCAGAAATGCATTTGAAGTTATATCGTATCGATCCAAGTAAGTAAGAGGCTTTTTTTTGTATCGATGACGGCATGAATTTGAGTAAGTCAATAAATCTGAAATGAATATGACTACGATCAAATACATTTCGCAAAAAATATGTACTTTTCTCTATTGTCAGCAATTAGTGTTACACGACCTTTTAAGTCTGTCGCTACTTCTTTTATTATAAAGTAAAAGTCATATCCAGTCAGATTATGAAATACAATAATGAATTTTTACGTAATGTACAAAATACGTAATGAATTTTTAATCCACACATAGTAGATTTCAAGTTCTGAAACACTCATTTTACTAGCAGCTTTATCATACTTTTCTATTTGTTCCTCATTTTTGTCAGTATGGTAATTCTGAACGAGTAATAAATTTGCATTCTTTACTTTCTTTACCGAAGTTATATAGCATGAAGCAACGGTGTAATTATTTTCAACTCTTTAACAAATATACAGGTTCACAAAGACAAGATTTTATTTGTAAATTTTATAATATCATTGACTGATACTGGAAACTTAATACTACATGTACTGATTGATACGGTCAGTGTACGCTTCTGCTTGTTGAATAGCAGATAATACTGCCAACATAAAATACTGATCATTATTGATCCTCACGTAAACACAAGCTCTCTTATTCTAAATAACATACGGTCATTCAATGTACGAACTTTCCTCTATCGGATCAAACTTATTAATATTTCTTATTAAATGTAAAATCTGTTGCAATTTTCAGCCTAAATTTATTTTTCCGAACTCTTTTATCTATTGTTTTAATGGCTTTTTTGCAAACTCCAGCAATATGACCTATTTAGCAACAAACACATCCACTTCAATAAGCAATAGATAAAGTGAGTTTTAAAACAACCTCCATTTTACAAGAAGCAAGCCTTTAACAAAACAACTTCGAGATACGGATTGCACAATATTTTATTTTTTGCTCGTGTATGGCTGTTTATGGTGTGTAATTACAGTGTATATGCATCTATAAGATACATAGTACTGTCCGTTTCTATTCTAAACTAATGGTTCTCAATTAGCTTGATAAAGACGGTGTTTCAGAAATGTCCAATACGGTCAGACGCGACTAGACCTAGGCATCTCTCGGATCTTCTACTTGGTGTTTACGATGAAATCTCTCGTTGGAATTTAAACTTTTTCAGCTCTGTCGAAACGTTACGGTTTCTAAATAATTGAATTCCGCTGAAGAATCATACTAGATCCACGTATTTATAGTCTCCCCTAGTGTGCAATAAGACCTTTCGTTAGAACTAAACCTAGTAACAACGTTTCATCTGAACGCGTTTTTCGTTAAGTGAAATCCATTACAGCACTATACTTTTTCTGGCAATACTTAAAAGTTAGTCAAATACATTGAGGTTAAGTACTTATAAACGTATTACTTAACACATATACATAAATCAAGTATGAATGACATACATTCATGTGGGCAACGTGGCTTATTCTTTGGTTGCATTGAGAGAAGCTCTACAATCTCTTTTGCAAGAACGGTTTACAAAAGTAACAAACGACTTAATTCATCCAATTCCAGGTTAATAAGTACATGTATAGGCCTTAAATTTGTTGAAATTTTTTTCATTAAACCTTTCTTGTAACAGAAGTAATAACAGTAAAGAAGCATCAACTCTAAAAAATGAGAATATCTGATAAGTAAAAGTACTGCAAGATGCAAGTGATTACTGCAAAACATGTACAGACATCGTTTATTTATTTAAAAAAAAAAATAACTTTTAGCCCTCAATGAATTCATGTAAGGAATTAGCTAATTTAGGATTTATGAACTTAGCTATATTTAATCTGAAATAAGGAATCACTCAGTTATGTCATTTCACTTCACTGTTATAACTAATGTTTTAATGTAAATATTTCAACACAAATCAAAAGTGTGAGTGTACTTTTTTAGTGAAATAAGTGTCACTTTTTTTTCCAGTAAGTTCAATTGTCGTAGTTTGTTAAAAATTTTAAGTGTGATCAGATTATAAACACAGGTAACGGTATTAAATAAGTTTCGCAAACATATAACATTTTATCTAAATAACATTCGGTCCATAGCCTCTCAACAATCTGTAAACGTGATCCACTGTACGTGTAATATCAAATTAAATTATTTAAGAAATAAGAAGTTAACTATTCAAGACAATTTATAATTTTGCTAGACTTACATTATGCTCAACAGAATTTTCGTTAGCACTAGATGACCAAGTACAATCCAACATCTCGGAGCATACATAATTATTTGCTTCTTGGAAAGCTTCATCTTGAGTTTTATTTATTACGATTGAACAGCTTTCACGATTTTCATCCACATCAGTAATTGTTGAGGTACTTTTGATATCACTACAACTTATTTTAATATCTTCTAAAATAGGATGAACATTATTTTCATGACTGGTTGAAATAGGCTGGTAAATGTGTTGCATTTCTTCTTGTACCTGAAAATTATCAAAAATTTTATTTTAAAATTCTAACCTTGCTCACACCTAAAGTAGAATAAGATTGAATATGATTGAGAATTTTTTCACGTAATAATTCAGTACTCACCAAATGTTAAAGCATGACTAGTTATATATCTTAAAAAAAGAAATTCTGTAAACTGATGTGCCTAACAGCTCTATCTAAAATTACCCTAAATTCCACATGAAGTACAGATATACTTTCTAAACATAGTAAGGGCTACATAAAAAGGAAGCAGGAATCAGCAATAACTACGATGGATCTATAGTTCGAAAAATAGTTAGATTTTTTCTACTAATTTTAGGTCTATCCCTATTTTATACAGAAAAATAGTAAGCTTAGAATAACCTGTTCTCGCTAGAGCCTTACATTAGAGTTTGACGTAAACAAACACTACATCAACATTTATAATTTGTACATTGACAACAGGAGAATGGATTAGGTCTTACATCTGGACTGTAGATGGATGTAAAAAAATACATCGTGATTCACAATAAACAAATGATGAAAATTGATGTTGTGTCTGTTAACATCGATCTTAGCTCAGATTACGCCAGGGTAAAAAAGACACTCTGGTTACATACATACATTTGAAATACCTCATGAACTTCAAACTCCACTTCTTGGACTCTTATCTCAAATATTTTCCTCAAAACTTATGAGGCTTTAGCGAAGAACACGGAGAAAGATTCCATCAGGAGCTTTAAAAGTTTAAGGTCCGGTACCAAGGACTTTGGGATGAGAACATGTTGGCAAGCTACTGTTTAAGTCTTAAGAGAGATACAGCTGCTGTGCATGAACAAAAATCTTGCCGTCAATTATTCAAAAAAAAGAAGACACATTGCTTCCAAGGAAAAAAAAATTTTAATAAAACAGCATCATGTTGATTAAAATTATGTACATACATTTTTTAAATTATTTTTTCTTTATTTAAATATACATTTTATCGATTACTATCNAAAAATACTTATTTATAAAATGTTTTACCATCATAAATGTTTAAAAATAAACGTAATTTAGTACCCTAGTCATACCTCGTTTTTAGGGTTTTTTAAGTCACTAATTATAGGTCTCCCTCTGTCTATTTGCTCCCCCTTACTCACTATATGTCTCTAAAGTACCATTATTTGTTTAACTTGATTGAACTTTTACATTTCAAATCTCTTTCTGGTCCATGTTTACTTTACCCAAATATAAAATTCTTGATGACCTTAGGACTTAATTAACAAAAAGACAGAATTCAGGAGAAGGTATAATTAAATAGACAAACACAATTAAGCTTTTAAAATATAAATTCATTATGTTAGCTTGATGTTGTAACATTTCACGTGTCATTTTAACCCATCTGGTCTTATAAAATCCTTTCCACATTTTTTACACATTTTATTTCCATAGTTTTTATGAATTAACATACTTCTGTTTTAATGTGACGATCTTCAAAGTAACATATTTTTGAATAACTAAAAACTTCTTGCTAAACATTATTTTTAATTTCTGATTTATTTTCAGATTTAAATTGAATAAAAATTCTTTTTGGATTCTTACATCTTAATAAAGCAACGTGTAATTGTCCGTAAGAGAATAAAGGTTTTTTAATATACAATCCTAAGGAATCAAAACCCTGTTCTTGTGATTTGATGATAAACGTAGAACATGCTAATACAAAGGAGAACTGTTTCCTATAGAAGACAAAAGGTTATGATGATGAGGTACCAGTATTCAATATTATTCTAGAAATATAAGCTTTGCTTTTTTTCCCCCCGTTATTATTTCTGCTTCTATATTATACGTAAATAATTTTGTTATTTTTAATCTTGTGCTCTACAGAAACCGTCTGACCGTCTATGCTGATTTTTGCACCTAACCTCAAAATAAATCCAAAAATCTCAGATTTTTGTAACGTACAGCGTCTGAAGGTCTTTAAGACTAAAAAATGTAGCTAGCGTCTACGTATTTTTTACTGTCATACACTAATTACACAAAAGCTTGCTCCTAACCTCCAAAAATACCTTAAAAAATAAATTTTATCCTTATTTATAGTGACTGAAGTACCTAAAACTAAAAAGTTTACTGAAATTTTTGCCGTATCTCCTGATGATAGGGATAATGGGAGCACAAGAAGAGCCAACGCAGCCAGATATTAAATTTATAAAAAATTGAATGACTTCTCGGACTTAACCTTCACTTCAGTACCTAATTAGGTAACGGACCTGCTACCTACAACCATTCAGACCGCTCAGAATGCCAGCTAGGCTTTCGTGCTCTATGAGCGAGGCCCAGGTCATAAAAATAGTGAGTTACTTGTTCTTAACTTTATTCAGTTTAAATTAACCTGTTTCCATCATATACTATTCACCGTATACAAAGTAAATATACTTTACAATAACTATACAGAGTAAAATTTTGTAAGCTTGGTGCAGCCAATCATAACGGCACTATACCGTCTTCCACACAGTTGTTTCTTACTTTTTGTCTTTTGGGTCACTAGGAAAAAGTCTATTGAGTTTTTTGGTTGAAATTTTTAGTGATTTGTTTGTTATTTATTTATTTTTTAACTGATTTCTATTATGAGTATTATGATTCTCTTGCAATGAGCAATATTTTTTTCAATACTAGTTGTGCCCTACGTCTTTCGTCAAAGTCTGTTGGGTTCATCTGGTTGAAGTTGCTTGAGATTACTACTTGGGCTCTTTACTGTTGATTTATTAACTAATTTTAATTGTTTTTAGCTATAAATAACTTTTAATTTAATCATCTGGTTAGCTAGGTTAAAGTCTATTGTATTATTTTGTTTAAAATGCTGCTGTTTTAACATTATTTTTTCATTTAATGATTAAATAATAATTATAATTTAGAAATAACGATCTTTTATTATTTTAATAGATGTCTTCTAAGTAGTGAGAGTGAGTCTATTGAGTTATTTGGTTAAAGGAACTCGTAATTGAGTTTTTCCGTTTAATCAACTTATCAAACTTATCCGACCTCGCACTCGCAGGTTTATCCGACGTCAGGTTGTTTTAACATCTCTGTCCCTCAACTGACTGTAATCTAGGGATAAAATTGAACACACCTATTGTTCCATAAGATACAAAAGAAGGGTACGAACACACCAGTTTCTTACCACACACTAACACCAAATGCATTGACTGTGTACAGCGCATTAATTTCTTTTCTATTGCAACTGGAATATACTCTAGTTATTTTATTCGTGATTGAAATAAGCACAAGTTATAATTTCTTCTTTATAGAAAAGAGGTATTGTAAGCTTTTTTTGTTTATATCCATACTGTTTTGTCCATAACTAGTAATATTTGCATTTTTAACAGATTCTGAGAATTGACAGAGAATCTATAGATAATGTAATTAGAGTACAAAATAATGCATGGGGTATGTTGGCCCGACTTGTATACTTAAAATTACATGACTCTTGTGTGAAAATGCTATTCAAAAGTGTAAAATATGAAGTAATCTGAGACAAATCTGATTATAGTAATTCATCAAACTATAGTATAAGCTGATCCCTTATATAAATAATAAGTAATTTTAAAGTGTACATAACCAGGTTTTACGTAAGTCTTTCAGTTATAAACAAGCGCTCTGTTTTTTATTTCTTTATCAGTTGTATTGAAAATTTGTCGATGAATTTCACATGGTATACAATTTTTTTTACTTGTCATCAAGAATCGAAGTTTACTATGTCAATAAAAGTACACACTGACCGATGTTGTAATCCATTTTATTTGCATAATGGGCATAAAGGAAAAGGCTTAAGAAAAGTATCGAGATCATTAAAGAGACAGTTTTCACACCTGCAAGAAAATACTAGAATTTGTGATAAATGCAGAAAATATGCAAATGACATTGTAAGTTGTAATGATCACGATAGATCACAACATATTGACGACACGAAAAGAAGCACAAGCCAAACTGAAAGATCTTCCAAACCTGTTCAATCTGTCACGAACGAAAAAGAAATCGATAATGATGAAACATCATTGAGTGTTACTAATGATTCTACAATGTCAACTGATTCTCTGGAACCTGCCCCTGAAGCCAGATCCCAAAGGGAGGTAAATATTGAAGAGATGCTTGATAGCTTGAAGCAGAAATTCTCTATTTTCCCTGATGGGTATCCAGAAAGAGTTAGAATTCTTACAATAGCGCCTCTATCCTGGAGTGAACTAAAGAATTTTACTGCTCAAGGCATGTCGCAAAAAAAGCAAAAGAATTGCGGGCTGTGAGGGGTGTTTTAGCTAGCTGTACAGAAAAAATCGGAAAAACACTACCTATGGATATCTGTAGTAGCATACCTGATTTTCATAATATTGACAGCAATAGTAGGATTATGCCTGGTATTAAAGACATTGTGTCGGTAAAGACAGATGATGGTCGCGTTTTGGTACAAAAATGTCTTATATTTTATTCTCTTAAGGATTTGTACATGAAATATAGATCAGAAAATGCTGAAATAGCAGTAGGCTTTAGTAAATTTGCTTAATTAAGACCAAAACATTGTATACTTGCAGGTGCTAATGGTACACATTCTGTTTGTGTGTGTACAATTTACTAAAATTGCCAATTAATGTTGGATTCCATTGATATACAGAACTCATCAAAGCAGTTGAAGATCCCATTTGCTCATACAAGGATTGTTTACATCGAATGGATTGACCAGAAGCAACGCCCGCCTTTTACTTAGATGAATGTTCAAATTGTCCAGGAACAATTGGTATTGCTAACAATATACAGCAATTTTTAGAGGAAAATAATATTTTTGACGCTCAATTCAGTTTTTACATTTGAACTGATTGATGGATGTACTCTAGAAACACTTATTCTTCCTGCTTCAGAATTTGTCATAGACTTATGTAACAAGTTAATGAAACTGAAACCTCATTCTTACATAGCAAGACAGCAGAATAAATACATTGAAAACAGGAAAAAAAAATTTACGTAACANGTAATTGTTGAGGTACTTTTGATATCACTACAACTTATTTTAATATCTTCTAAAATAGGATGAACATTATTTTCATGACTGGTTGAAATAGGCTGGTAAATGTGTTGCATTTCTTCTTGTACCTGAAAATTATCAAAAATTTTATTTTAAAATTCTAACCTTGCTCACACCTAAAGTAGAATAAGATTGAATATGATTGAGAATTTTTTCACGTAATAATTCAGTACTCACCAAATGTTAAAGCATGACTAGTTATATATCTTAAAAAAAGAAATTCTGTAAACTGATGTGCCTAACAGCTCTATCTAAAATTACCCTAAATTCCACATGAAGTACAGATATACTTTCTAAACATAGTAAGGGCTACATAAAAAGGAAGCAGGAATCAGCAATAACTACGATGGATCTATAGTTCGAAAAATAGTTAGATTTTTTCTACTAATTTTAGGTCTATCCCTATTTTATACAGAAAAATAGTAAGCTTAGAATAACCTGTTCTCGCTAGAGCCTTACATTAGAGTTTGACGTAAACAAACACTACATCAACATTTATAATTTGTACATTGACAACAGGAGAATGGATTAGGTCTTACATCTGGACTGTAGATGGATGTAAAAAAATACATCGTGATTCACAATAAACAAATGATGAAAATTGATGTTGTGTCTGTTAACATCGATCTTAGCTCAGATTACGCCAGGGTAAAAAAGACACTCTGGTTACATACATACATTTGAAATACCTCATGAACTTCAAACTCCACTTCTTGGACTCTTATCTCAAATATTTTCCTCAAAACTTATGAGGCTTTAGCGAAGAACACGGAGAAAGATTCCATCAGGAGCTTTAAAAGTTTAAGGTCCGGTACCAAGGACTTTGGGATGAGAACATGTTGGCAAGCTACTGTTTAAGTCTTAAGAGAGATACAGCTGCTGTGCATGAACAAAAATCTTGCCGTCAATTATTCAAAAAAAAGAAGACACATTGCTTCCAAGGAAAAAAAAATTTTAATAAAACAGCATCATGTTGATTAAAATTATGTACATACATTTTTTAAATTATTTTTTCTTTATTTAAATATACATTTTATCGATTACTAAAAGTATATCACATCTTTCTTTATTAGTCGTGTTACTTTTACGTCAAGACTTAGTAATGTACATAATAATCACAAAAGACATATTTATTTAGCATTTTATGATGCTGAAAAAATAACAATGTAGAGTAATGTAAGAAAGCATTGAATTGTTAAAGGACACATTAAGTAAAGTTGCACAATTTGCATGTAGCAAAACGTACACTGACTTTGAAAGTATTTATTGTCGCTTACACACTATTTTAAAAGACGATCAAAGTACCTCAGTCATTTTTTATTAAAAAAAAATTCAGACCTTTGGTTCAAACGATCGATAATACAGCTGTTGCAAGTACGGCTGTTGTCTTCAAGATCTTTGGTTATAAGTGCGATGGAGTGCATAAGTTTATGAAATTTCCTTAAAAAGCTTGCGTTATTGCATTTTTGTGTTCAAAATTCGTTTACTTTCGTGGTTTAAAATACAATTTTAAGATAGTTGGCTTGTAGTTTAAAGCTAGTCTGTTAACCATTTTCGGTTATAGTTGCCCATGATGTAAAAATACAAGGTGTGGCGTTTCAAGGTCTCATTTTCGTGCCGTTCTGCACCTTCCATCACGACGCCATATTTGAGGGAGATGTGACTACTACAGCGCTGAAGAGCCTGTGCAATGAAACGAAGTGGCTAAAGTTGAAACTAAAACCTATCCCCCGAATCCACCTCGAAGTGATATATATATATACAGACATACGTATGAATTTACATGTACGTTAGTTGATGAATGATTACCTATTTAGTCAGATTTTTCGGTGTAAATATTCACAAATTGTACGTTTGGTTACTGAAACAACTGGAATGAAAATATTGTAAGAAAAAATATATATTGTTTCACGAGTTTCTTGATGTTGATATGCTTAATATTTTAAAAGCTTTTAAAATTCGCAAACAGACATGGCAGCAAGATGGAAGCGTTCCTGATTGGTTAATCAAAATAGATGCGCAACGCAACACCTTATATTTTTACATCATAATAGTTGCCAACGATTACACAACTTCATAGAATTACGTAGAAAAACTTGCGTAACTTGAATTTTTGGGGGATTAAAATAAGGTTATTTGGGCTTTTTGTAATCCTTGGTTATAGTACTGATAAGGACAAAAGTTTCTGATATTTTGTGAAACAGCGCAAGTTACTGGATTTTTGGATGTTTCAGGTACAAACTTTTCAGGTAAGGTTGTACAAACTTTAATAGTTCAGAAAGAAATTTCTGTGTTGTTGATTTGCCTATTAGGACTTGACTGCTGAGAATTTTTTATTATAGGGGCTATGGGTTGCATTAATTTACAGAATTTTGTCAAAAAACTTATATTATTCGACTTTTTAAAGTTAGATTTTACAAAATCTTAACGTGCTGAGGTAATTCTGACACTAGTTTTGGTTTTAGCGACCTGATAAACCAAGAGTATGCGAGGTTTGATACAAGCACCCTGACTTTTTGTTGTGGTCCTGTCTTCTTAGTCTATGTTTGTAGCAAAAACGGTAGGTACGGATGACAATGAGGCCTATTATAACTTTCCAGCTTTTTTTGCAATTATACATTAAGTAAGTCGATTCATATACTAGTATCACATATTTAAGATAATTTGAAGACTCAGCGATGGTAAAATTTAATAACAACGACACATGTAAATTACAATTTATGAGTATGATTTCCACAATTTTTAATTTCACAAAAAAATCAGTAAAACAATATTGAGAATCAAGATATTAATACATGGATTGACGTCTTTACACATTTCTTCATAGATCCATGTGTACATATATACAAAGAGGCCCATACATTCTATTTGTCAACATATTGTATTATAGGAGTAGCGCTGTTACACCTTCAGTATACTGTATACGTGATTAATAAAATAAAAAACGCATACGAGGCATTTCACGTCAAATGTCCTAGCGCGATCCGCGAGCACCAAAACGTGTACTTTTCCACTCGCGATTGCGGTATTATAAAAAACTGAAAAAAAATAATGAAAACATAGGATCGACATGTTTTTTCCTTAGCTTTTCGGTGATGCAATCGGTTTTTTGACAAAATGACGATTTAACCTAGATAAAACACAAATTGTGTTATATCTCGAAAACGGCATTTTGAATATTTTTTTAACTGTCACTAATTAAAAGAGCAGGACTTTTTACGTCGGTATGGCGATTTCTAGAGAGTAATTTTTTCATTTTAGCTAGATATTAAGTGACAAAGTTGGACGCAACAACACAGCAGCAGCGGCTACTCATCTCGCGTGATGGTATGCTACATATATNAAGGATCCGTTTCCCTCAGAGGTTGGAAAATTTGATATATATCTTCCTATATTATATAGTCGTAAAAGTTAAAGCGAGGTTTTGCTCCCCCCACCTTCCCCGCTCCGCCCAAGCTCCCCCTCAGCTCGCCCCAAATACGGTAGTTGTTCTTTCATTTTCTTGCATTTTTCGAGTAATCCTACTTTTTTGCTAGCTCCCCCCCGCTCCCCCCCAGCTTCCCCATATATAATGTAAATATATTCGTAAAGCCTTATGTATTAACTGTTACAAGTGGTCTAATTTTCACATATAATTTTATTTGACCTTAACAAAAAATTTTGTTACTATTATCTTACTAACGATGTTTATTTCGATAACATACTCTAAAATGTCTTTTTAGGAGCTCTGCTCTTACATAACCTTTTCCATAATTTTGACAAATATTTTTTTGAACGTTTTTTTCATGACTTTTTAAATGTCTCTGTAAGTGATAATTTCTTTCTAAACTTTTTTCGCATTGAATACACTTAAAATTTTTTTCAATGTTTCGTAATTCGTTTGTGTAACGCAAATAGTTTTTCTTGTCTAATATTATAATGCTACACAGATCAGGTACAGAAAATTTTTTTTTGTGAATTTTTTCGTGCGATGATAGACACTCTTGATTTAAAAACTTTGAGTTACATCTGTCACAATGATAAAGTTTTGCATCCATTATGGCGTATCTGAAAGCATATTACAAAAAACGGATTGTTTATGATTACATAAATCTGGGTACTAGACGGTACTGAAATTTGCTTTTTTGATGAAAGGTAAATTTGCAAGAAAGTATAAAAATAGGAATGAACTATAGAATAGTTTTTTTGTTACTTAAAAATTTCATACCAAACAATATTTTTAATTTCAGACTTGTTTTCTGATTCAGTTGGGATAAAAATTTTTTTTTTGTTTTAACATCTAGACAGTGCAACATGTAATTGCCCATTAGAAAATAAAAGTTTTCCAAAGTACAACACTAAGGCATCAAAACTTTTACCTTAAGATTTATTGATAGTTATAGGAAGAGTTAAGATAAATGGAAATAGTTTTATGTACAATATAAATGGTAGCGAAGAAGAATTGTTTGTTTGTAGTGTTATTCTTGGAATAAAGACTTTATTTTATTTTTTTTTACCTGTAATTATTTCAGCTTCGATGTTGTATTTAAATAATTTTGTAATTCGTGATCTTGTACCATTGCAAAGTCCTTCAGATATGTTTCAGTTTCGTATTAACATAACAATAGCGTTGATGTTTAAATCTAATTCGTGTAAAAAAAGACCTTCTTAACTTCTATTTAAATATTCTGTAGAGAAATAAGTATAAATATTATCGTCTAATTTATCTACTCCTTTGTGAGTTGCTTTATCAATACTATAGTACGTTACTCATGTTCCTACCATATTATTTAAAATTTTTTTGTTCAAAAAGTAATTGTATTCATTGTGAGATGTTAATGTAGCTTTACTTATAAAAGAATCATCATCGTATCAAAAATTTAAGAACATATATCATTTGTTTTTCATGTCTGAGAAATTATAAAAGTTTTAATTTTGCCTCCTCTTATATCTAGTAGCAATGAAGAAAATTTTTTATCAATTGAACGTATATTATTTTTTAAATAAAAAATATTAAATAAAGGCCAAAAATTGGAAAATTTTA
>NW_019384238.1:1112781-1246333 GCF_000648655.2 Copidosoma floridanum | reverse complement strand
TTCTAAAAATTGTACATCATGAGATTTAACGCATTTTTACCAACATTTGCATTTTTATAGGTTATAAAGTGAAAATTTTGTGAAAACTGATAGCATCATCAGAAAGCTGAGAAAAAAAAGCATAAGAATTGATGCTTTGTTGATGTTTAAAACATTTTTCTCAGGCCCAACGACGAGATTATAAACAAAATACTTCATTAAATTTTTTAATATTTTTTCATATATAATCAACTCAAATGTTGTTTAAAATTAGAAAAAAATCAAATAATTGTATTTTTAAAGAAAGCGTAATCACTAGCTTTGAAAGTTATACTGATTAGAGTATTACGTCCATCAGCGATCAACCTACAGCGATTACACTACCTAATAATGTTTTTAATTTAACATTGTGATGTAAGTTTTTTAGGTTTTGAAAAATGTTGCTCCATGCTTTTTACTCAATAATAACTTATCAAAAAGAATCGTTTATGATCCTAAAGAAAACTATACTGAACTTACCTTGATACTACTGGATTTTTACTCACTCATTTACTATCCCCTCAAATCCTAAGGTTATTACTTAAACTATTGGTTCCTGCAAGGTTGACAGTTTTCAATAATTTTGATATATATAATAGATTTTATTTCACTTGATTTAGGATACTGAAATTAATTATTAAAAGTAGTCAGTAAGGCTTTCAACCATCAAACAGAAAACCGATAAGAAAAGTTAAAAAAACGAAGTCGTAATCTATGTCTGAGGCAGAGGGTGGGGTAGCATGCAAATCAAATATATAACTGTATATGGAGAGAATTTTCTCAACTGTCCTAGTGCCACCACAGACAGGCTGCGTGAGCGTAAAAGACGATTTTTTATCTCGTCATTTGGGCCTGAGAAAAATGTTTTAAAAATCACCAAAGCATCAATTCTCTTGCACTTTTTTCTCAACTTTCTGATGATCCTATCAGTTTTCACAATTTTCACTTTATTACCTATAAATATGCCATTGTTTGTAAAAATGCGTTAAATCACATGATGTACAATTTTTAGAATTTTTTGGACTATCTAGATCGAAAGATGAGACAATTTTACTAAAGTATAGTCAACAAAAAAAAAGAGGTTTTTTGATAATTTTATGTATTGGACCGATGAATGTATAAGTGCGAGTCACTGCGTGGCACAGGCGGCTGCAACGCGTCCGTTGCCGCTTGTAAAGCAGCCACACACTGCGAGGAATAATTTTTATTTAATCCGAGTGTAAAAAAGTACGCCTAACCTAAATACTGTATAAAAAGAGTTTTGTCTTTGTATTGTTTCGATACTCTTCGATTAAAATTATCAGGACATTTTTTATTTTCTGCCGTAAATTGCACTTTTTTTTAAATTCCTTTTATTTAGAAAGTAATTTGCCTATGATACGTATTATTCTTATTATAGGGAGTTGAAACAGAGCTATGGTAACGCATTCTTGAATACCAGCTTATATTTGATTGTTGTATTTCACTTTTTACAATCAGTAATGAAGACGGTTGTCTGCTATAATCCCTTGAATAAAGAGAATCATCACGTTAACGAAAGTTTAGGGCAATTTCCGCAATTGTTGAAAGAACAATTTTCATTTGTTCAAAATAAGGCTATGATATGCTTACAGTGCAAAATTTTGGCTTCCAAACCCAAAAATAAGGAAAAATGCAATGACGATAAGTACCTCAAAGCAGGTACCGTAGTGTTAGAGGAAATTAAAGAAAAGTTTGCACCGTCAAATAATCAGAAGGAAAAAATTACGCTACTCACACTCGCCCCAAAATTTTGGAATCAACGCAATCTGATGGAAGAGTTTGAATGCACTGAAAGGAAAGCTAAAAAAGCCTTGGACTAAGATGGAAAATATGGAATTTTATCGTCACCTGATCAAAAAAAAGGTAAGGTATTTTCAGCCGACAGTGAGAATCGTATCAAAAGTTTTTACGAACAAGATAACTTAAGTCGTCTAATGGCTGGTGTAAAAGATTGCATTTCATTGAAGCAATATAACGGTGATAGAATAAGCGTTTAAAGAAGACTTTTACTTCGCAACTTAAACGAGTTATTTATTTTATTTGAAGAGAAAAATGAAAATATTAAAGTAAGCCTTACGAAGTTTGTTTAACTAAGCCAACCGCATCGTATTTTAGCGAGTAGTAGCGGTACTCACAATGTTTGTGTGTGCGTGCACCATGAGAACGTCAAACTCATGTTGGATGCAATAAAATAAGAAGAGTTGACAAAACACACAGCATCACCTATTAAAACTTACGGAAACTGTCTGAATCTCATTGTATGTCGCGATCCTTCTGAAAATTGTTTTTTAGGAAATTGTTTAGATTTTCTGAATTGTAGACGACTTCGATTAATGTTGCTGGAGTTAGATGATGAGTTGAAGCACAAGAGTTTGGCAATAATATTAGATAATCCATCACATAATACGATAGCTGTACACGTATATCAAAAGATTATAGTTGATTATTTAAAAAAACACTTTAATCCAAAAAAAATTTACTACGTGAGTGACGGCGCAGCACAACACTTCAGAAATAAAACGAATTTTCCTCTTCTTTCAAATCATGAAAATGATTTCAACATTTTAGCAGAGTGGCATTTTTATGCCACAGCTCATGGAAAAAAAGCATGTGATGGAATAGGAGCAAATCTGAAACGTGGTGCTCGACGATCGAGTTTGCAGCTCTCGGCTGGAAACCATATTCTGACGGCAGCAGATTTATTTCATTGGACTGAACGATATTGCTAGAAAACGACAGTTTCTTTCAGTAGTAAAACTGACCACGAAGATACTGCAAAAACATTAAAAGATCAAATTTTAAGCGCAAAAATGATTCCAGGAACATTGAATTACCACGCTGTTATAGCTACTAGTGACAATTAAATTATACTAAAAAATATTTCTGGAAGTGATAAATATGAAATATTCCCGAAGTTGAAAGGGCGTAAGATAGCTTTGAAAACAACTACTGTCAGTAAAAAAAAAAAAAAATAATAAAATAAAGTAAATATGCTCAAAAGTACAGAAAAAAATTATTAAAGTTTAAAAAATTAAAAAATAATTAAAAGTATCTTGCAGCGGTTGGCAGCTTTAGGAGCGGCAATGGGCGCGTAGCAGCTGCCCGTGCTTCGCGGTGACTCACACCTATACATTCATCGGTCCAATTCATAAAAACATCAAAAAACCCTTCTTTTTTTATTGACTATTCTTTAGTTTAGTTGTCTCATCTTTTGATCTAGATAGTCGGAAAAATTCTAAAAATTGTACATCATGAGATTTAACGCATTTTTACCAACATTTGCATTTTTATAGGTTATAAAGTGAAAATTTTGTGAAAACTGATAGCATCATCAGAAAGCTGAGAAAAAAAAGCATAAGAATTGATGCTTTGTTGATGTTTAAAACATTTTTCTCAGGCCCAACGACGAGATGAAAAAGTCGTCTTTTGCGCTCACACAGCATGTCTGCGATGGCACTGGGTTAGTTGAGAAAATTCTGCCTATATATATGTGTGTGTATATATATTGGGGCTTTACCGCGTCCTGTGTGATGCGCACACAAACTTCTCACTACTTTAGCTTTAGCAAAAAGTCTTCCCATTTAATATTTAAAATAGAAACATGTGTAAGATTAGAATTTAAGATTTTTTTAACTGACTGTTTCAGAAAAATGATCTTAGCGAAATGCAGAATTGTGGTAAATTTTCCATTATATTTTGCCAACCTTAACGCACTACACCACACCACTAAAACGCATATGTAAATAAGGAACATTTTTTAATTTTTATCTTTATTCTACATCTCATTTTTCTGTAGCTGAGTATCCTATTTACTTTGCTACGAGCAACCTCTATCGTAGGTCGACCTCTTACTCCTTATACTATTGTGGCTTGGAACTTTTTATAAATTTTAATATTCATTAACTGTTTATATATATATTATAGTGCTTTACGTCCGACTCCTATAAAGGGCACTATTGGGGGCACGTAGTACTTGGGAGAAGGAAGGGAAGAGGGATGGAAGGCCTCCCATTATAGAAGGAGGGTGGGCGAAATTAGGCAATTATGCTGCGAGGAGGTCGCCTAATGCCTCTTCAAGGAGCGTTGTGTGGTGAAAAAGCACATGTGATAATTCACATGTGCTTTTTCCTAGATACTTGCTCGGGAAAGTCGCACTGGCCGAGAATCGAGCCCGCAGTCTCCTACGTACCGTCCTAAAAATCAGCTGACCAAGCCACCGTGCGCTTACCGACATATTCAGCTAAACACTAATTTTTTTATCATTCATTTTTTTTATTATTATTTTTTTTTTTTTTGAATCCAATCNAAATGTATGATTTATAATAGAATTATGGTTAAAAGATTAAACTTCAAGTTAATGTAAAAAGTCTTGTTCATATGGTGTATACATTAGGATTTTCTCGTGAAGTACATTTTTTTCTTTTACTTTCTTTCCAAACAATATTTGGGATTTACAAATTATCTCCTTCAACATGAATAAACTTATCATTTTTATTTATGCAACTTGATAAAGCTATATATAATTGGCCAGAAGAAAATAATGGTTTTCTTAAATATAAAGCAATATCATCAACTTTTACTTTGAAATTTATGGATGGTCATAGCTAATACCGCAAGTATTAGGAACTGCTTACGATATGGAAAAAAAGGTAGTGAAGAGGGGTTTCAAGTGTTTAAAGTTATTTTTAAGAAAAAAACTGTAAATCTAATTATTTGTCTAGTTATTATTTCTCATTGTACATTTTATTTCAATGATTTAGTAATTCCTAGCCAAGGACCATCGCACAAGCCACCTGATATGCTCAAATTTTGAATTGGCATGACTATTGCGCTTTCTTTTTAAACTAAGTTCATAGAGTAGTAAATCTTTAGGGATACTTTTTAACATACCTATTGGTAAATTAATAGAAATATTACTGTCTGACTTATCAACGTTTTCATAAGTTGCGTTGTCTTTGCTGTGAGAGGTTTTAGTTTTCCTAGTTAATTTTGAAAAAATTCTTTTATTCTTTTATGTCACTACCCCTATGAATGTAGTCATAAATATATTTTATGCTCCAGACTGATGCACAACATTAAACGTTGATATTACATTTATACTTAATGAATTAAAAATATATTATAAGGTACAACCATTTAATTTTCTACTAAAATTTTATCTTCTGTCTAAGTTTAGTAAATATGTACATCAGATATATTATTTTATTTCGTATTGCAGGTAACCATTTGTTTAAATTGTAGCTTTAAATGTAGAAAGTTTGTTAAGGGGTTTAAGAAATGCTTTGTACACTTTTAATTAAACTAAACCATACGGAGACTGTGTACTGTATGCGAACTGTGAGGCATGTGTTCAATAACTTTATTAAAATTTTGTTAGTTCCACATTGCCCGAAGAAAGTTCAGCAGAAATATGTTTATCAATTTGTTTGGGAATAATAGTTTTTTAACAGTATAAAAAGTTATTGAAATGTGTGCATAACGTAGACCACTTTGCTAAAGTTCAATATTATGACCATATTCTAACACTAAACCAAAAGTATAATTTTTATATCATCTAAAATTGATATAAATATACAAACTAACTGTTGCAAATGGAACATTATTTAGTGCCATGTTTTTTTGGAAATTTAAATAAAATTTACTTTAATTTTTATTTTATGATAAAATGTTTCTATCATGAATAATCCACCAGATTTCTCATCACAGCTATCGCATCCTGATAGTGCTTCTACATAAATCCTCGACTTCCAATGTATTTAGATAACAGTATAAAGAAATTCAAATTTTTTCTGTTTGTTTGAAAATTTTTAGAAATACTAGATGTTCTATTAGTGATTGCATTTAATAAGTCTCAATAAAATTCATTCTCAAAACTTTTTTCGATTATATCTCAAATAATTGAACCAGATGTCTTTAATTACTAAATAAAGATGAAGAAAAATTGTTTATTTGATATTCCTCTACAACAAAATGGACTGAAATTCTCGTTATCTGATCTGTAAGGCAGTTTGCATCCATGATATTAAAACATGGTAAGTTGTCTATTTTCCGTTAAGTAATTATGAATTTAACCAGTAATCAAGCCTCAATAATCTAGAGAAAAAAATAATAGCCTCACCATTCGATGAATAAAATTAGATGGCTCCCTTAAAATTGTATCCGTAGAATAATTATCTGGTAATTCTTTAGGGTACACATATAAATCAAAATTTTTTAGAACTATCAAGGTTGAAACCATATTTTTTTTACACTTCAACTATTTTACGCGAACGTTGCTACGATGCAACACTGCCCTCTTTCCCCCTCACTAGCCACAATCCACTGCAATGCCCCACAAATCCCCGTTGGCCTCCGATGCCCACCCACAAAGCAGAGTAAAACTCCTCAGTTTTCTTCCTTATTTTGACTTAGCTTACTTTTTGTTCTGACTTATTTTTACCAAATTCTTTCCCATTAACGAAATTCCAAAAGGGATCAGCGAACAGTTTTTTAATAAACCAACTGCTTCAAGCATCATATACGCATTATAAATTTTTTAACCTTTAATAGACGAGATTATTTTCATTTTATTACATTTCACTTAAAATATAATAATTACGAAGCTTTATTGTAACCACGTAAACATCTAACAACACAATAAATATCAATTTAATAACATCGCTGGTTTAATAAGTTGACTCATAACAATGGGCCTCCTAGTGGGGCAGTTATTCTATGGTTTTCATCATTGTATAATAGAGTGTTATTCAAATTTATGTACGTTTTAGTATCACACCATACAAAAAAAAAAAAACTAAAAATTCTTGCATTAATTATGACTAATATCACTAAAAAAGCTTTAGCGCAGTAAAAACCTTATACTTATATGTCAATTAAAATAAAATTAATATAAATCAATTTATAATCTTACTCCTAATTATATAAATGGATAAATTTTGAACTTCTCAATGCATAAAGTCCATCTTTTTGAGCCTTGAGCAATGTGCAAAAATATATAAAAACATGTATAAAAAATCAAATATTTAAAGATTTCAGGTCCGTTAAGGAGGGTAGGGAATCACGGTAAAAAAAATATACGTCAGAATAATAATAACGTTACTTGCACACACTTACAATGTTATTTATACATGTGTAACTAGCAAATTATAATGACTTATATTTATACATGTATTTGTTAGTTTATTTTCAAAGTCTGTCTCATTGTGGTTAGTTAATAAAATAATATGTATACATGTATATATAAGTAGGTGTCAGGGTCCACTAAAGTAAAAAGAGTGTCAGTGAGATTTTACAAAAATGGTGTGATGGGATGTGTGTGTAGAAAGGGGGGGGGGGGTCAAGAAGAATTAAGCGTGTGCCGGTGGATTTGAGGGCACTAAAGGGCTGTAAGTCCTCTCTCGTTCTTTAGAAAGATATTAGAGAGACATGCACAGAGTGTACTTCGCAAACGCTGCCATGTGGGTTTCTCAGCCCAAAGGTGGTAAAAAAAAAATTAATCTCATAGGAGTTAAGAAACCTTATAGTTTGCACAGATTGAAAGTTCGTTCTTTACATTTTGTTTCTACTAAAAGATATAATAGCATTTAAAAACGATACCTGCAGTAAATTTCTTAGTTGGAAGATGCTATCATTACATCTTATTAATTTTTGCTTGGTTCCACTAATGTAAGCGCACTATCAGTCAACATTAATGAGTGATCCTAAAAGAAGTAATCAGAATATGTTCCACTTTGCTAATCTAAAATATAAAGCGCAATATATATCAAACCTTTCCACTCATTTAGCACCATAAATGTATGATTTAAGTTATACAAGTTTCTTTTAACCTCTTTTTACGGTAAGTCTTGCCTTATGAGGATCAAAATGGCGACAGCCCATAGAAAAATTTTTTTCGATCACTTCTTTAATGACTACAAACATTGATAACATAATTATACGGGAATTATTGTTATTTTTGTCTTTTTACTGAAATCGATTAAATCCCGCTAGAATTGTAAGTGTTGACACCACTACAACCGAAAAATTTCCTGCAAGTACCGTTTAAAAATGCAAAAGTTGAACTTTAACTACAAGTAGGATTTAAAAAAACCAAACAAAGTACATTAAGAACTTTTATAAATACGTATTTATCCTACAGCATAAAATACATTTAATGAAGCCAGAAAATACATTGTGCTACATACATAAACAGATATATATTACAATAATACATTCTCATGTACAACATATTGTAAGGCGACATTTACGTTGCTGTTTTGTTAAATAGTTTGACACACGAACAGTATGTAAACCATGGTCAAAAACTTTATGATGTGCTTACTTCACAAACAAATGATGAAAATGTCTATCAGCCAAAGAAAACACTAGAAATACAAAGCAGCAGATCCCTAGCACTAAATATCTCCCAAAAATAAGACAAGAGTAGACAACTCTTTCAACGTGAGCTTTACCGCCTTTATTCGGAATTAGCAGTCTATTCTTCATACCTTTCCGAAATCAGCCCCATAACTTTTCCCTAGCCCCCCCCTCACAAAAATTTTTTGTAAGTATTCTCAATCTGGTAGTATAAAATTAAACGTATTTTTTCATCTACTCGTTACCTAATAAGATGATTTTTTAAGGTCTCGTGAAACAAAAATGCCAAATTGATTTAAAAAAGATAACACTTATACAATGCATAGGTAAGGGTTGGCACGCAGAGTTTACAGGGAGCTGGATCCCCACTAGTATACATCTTCCTATATCAAGTAGCTACCTAGCCATCATAGTCCTTCTGCTAGCCCTCCTTTATAATAAAGGAAAAATTTTTTTTCTTCTAATTGTTAAGGAGGCTTGATCATAACAGTTCCCGAACCAAGACCAGATGAATTTAATTGTTGAAAATCTATTGAATCCAATGATATAATTATTTATATCACTTAACCTGCAAAATTTCGAGATATTAATTGAATATAGCACTTTTTAACATTTATTCTTATGGTGGAGCTCGCACACGTGATGAAAACAACTTAAAAACTCGAATAAATCAACAGTTCCCGTAATAAGAGCACACACGTTTTGTAGAAAAAAATTTCCTCTTTTGAATGACGCCTAGCAAATTGATTGTTACCCTGAAAAATTTCGAGATATTCTATTTAAAATTATTCAAGTCATTGTATTTCCACAAGTTAGCCAATGTTCTCTTGCGTCAGTGACGCAAACTATACTTGAGTTTGCGACAAAATTTGTGACCTACGACGTGGGTTGGCATTTCTGCACGAGGGAGCCTCCTTTCATAACACATTTCATTTCAGTTGAGCCCGTCTCTACCTCCAATCTAAGCTCTTTTACATTTTTTCTTTATCGTTTATCATCCTTTTTTTTGATCCCTTCTAAATAGGAAAAAATTGTTTTTATGTAATTGTAGTTTAATTATTATTATTATTATTTTTTTCTCAATAAAGGTTGTGCAAAATGCCTTGATGCACAATAGAAGGGGGTAATAAGCCTTTCCCTGTGTGTGACTCGCAGTTAGTCTGAAAATGTTTATTTCTCGCTACAATGTTCTTTGCGATATTGACTAAATACTCACTAAACTGGCAAGTCCTATCTCCTGGGGCGCCCAACTCGGAATTCACTATCGCGTTAATAATTCGAGCCAAGGTCACTAAGTGTTGACCATTGTCGTAGCCTTTCATCGGGCTGTTATCACCGTCGCTATAGTGCCTTGTCTTTATTCCACCTGGTCGTCTGCTGTTTTGTGAGAACATCAATTTCCGTTGATTCCTCTTGCTGATGGCTTCGGTAAGTCAGCGCAGCTAGGGTCAGCAAAAGTCATCTAGCTTCCGTTCTCTAAAACTCTATCTGCACCATAAAGACACCTTACACTTGGCCTCTTCTAGTGTATTTCTAAGTGCTCATCAGCTGACACTACCTGCATAGTGTTTGGTACTTTTTGTTCCACAAGCGAAACATCAGGCCTCCTTGCATCTTCATTACGGTGATTGCAGCTGCCACATCAAAAGCATAGCTTTGACCAGTCTTCCTTGTTGCAGTTCTGAGCTATGTGCCCGAACACCAGACACCGTTAGCATCTGAGGACTTCAACCCGTCTGCTCATTTGGCACCTTGTGAAGCTTATTAACAGCCTCTTCGCTTCTTCTATGTATGTGGCATCAGTGTCTCTGGTATTTACCAAAGCTACCTTGTGCCCTCTTTTATTCGCTTCTGGCAATGTCACTGTTCTCTTCTGTAGTGAGAGACCAGAGATCCTACTTAATGCGAGTTCAACGTCAACTTTCTTGATAATCGGATCCATATCCCAGATTTCGAAGGTTACCCTTTTTTCGTCTGCTTTTAACGGTCTTAGGTATACTGTTCACCAGGGCTCCTCTGCCCTGTCCTCCATTAACTTTAAGGTGGTTCTTATGGCTAGAGAGAGAAAGAGTGATTCATGCAAGCGAGACAGAGAACACGTAAAGGTAACATGACAACATCGCACTTAGCCAGCAGAAGCAATTGCTACGTTAACCTCCAAGCTTAGACAGCCAATTGACGCATGTTTGCTGCGCTTGAGAGTTGAGACATTGCTACATTTACTGAATGTGAACGCAGAACATAATTCTGTGTTCATAGAAGTTGTTTTATGTAACAACCATTCAGTGATAATTGTTTTTTTCTCTGTATTCGTTATAACTTTTCCTACACACATGCCAAGTCTCGTATAAATGGCAAGCCACGTTCAAAAATTATTTTGTAATGAAGACTAAATTTTACGGTATTTACGTAAGAGCCTCTGTTATCATCTTTAACTTTCATCAATGATATTTACAAAACTAGACGTTCGAAAAACTTTTGTCTTTTTTCTAGTCCATTGACAGCTATCCTTAAACTTATGCAAGAGGTTCAACGCCACTTCCATACCTTCTTTAATCGGCATTGCTGTTTTTGCGTACATCGTTGTGGCTGGTTCTACGATATCTATAATTATTTTCTCGAGTTCTGTGAATATGGTGTTCTCCTTTGTCTGCTTCATAGTAAATTCTGATCTTCAATTCCTGGTATATCCAAGATCCATCTCGGTATCATTGCTGAAGAAGCTGGCAGCACTGACGTCACTCGCTCCGCTTCCAGTGCTAAGCAGCCTGTCTTGTTCATAGCTGAGCAGAAATAAGAGGCCCTTATGTGAGTGTTTTTAATTAAAGGTTGTTTTCTCACTTTTGTTCTGGATACCTTTGTGGCTTTCCCTAGAATCCGTGAGGCCAACACTAGTCTACCGGACTTTCACCAAGTCGGAGCTGGCTGCAGATTCCCTCGGGGAGATTTCCCCTTGGGTACTAAGTTTTCATTAGCGTCGTCCATTGTAGGTTCATTCGGGAAACAACTCTGAATTTTTTTACGAAGTGTTCTTCTCAGCGTTTTGGTCAATGGGAATTACTTCATTCCATTCCAGCCACCCATGGGTACAAGCTCCAACTGCCATAGCGCCTCGGAATCATACATCCGCGGAAAGCCTGCCTTTATCTTCCACCCGGAAAGCACGCACGCGATAGGCTAACTACCTCAGCCCCGGAATCATTATCATTATTGTTATTATTATCAAAATAATCATTATCATTNCGGCTGTGTTAAGTCTATTACGCTGCAAGACAGCCCTATTGCGCGGCGCAATAGACTTAACACAGTCGCTTCAACTGTTTTTCTTATAATCTACGAGTTGTATTGCGTAGCAATAGTAGCGTCAAGAATGACCATTTACATTTCACTTGTGAGGTTTAACTTATCCTTATCATCATGATTATCATCATAGTTATCATTCTTCATTATCACTGTTATCAACATTTTTATAATTATTATTATTATTCTCATTATCATTATTATTTTTATCTTTATTATTAGCGTTTTAATCATTATTTGCATTATTATCACTATTATCATTATTATTATTACCATCATTTGAATTATTATTTGCATTGTTGTCATCTCTATAATCACTTTATTATTGTCATCATTTTCATTTTCATTATCATTATCATTAATATTAATATAATCATCATCTCTGTTTTTATCATCGGTATTACCATTATAGTCATCAATATAAGCATGATAATAATCAGTACATAAGTAATTTCATCATCATTATTATCATTATTATCTTCATCATTGTTATTATCATCATTATTGACGTCATTATTGTCATCATTTTCATTTTCATTATCATTATCATTAATATTAATATAATCATCATCTCTGTTTTTATCATCGGTATTACCATTATAGTCATCAATATAAGCATGATAATAATCAGTACATAAGTAATTTCATCATCATTATTATCATTATTATCTTCATCATTGTTATTATCATCATTATTGACGTCATTATTGTCATCATTTTCATTTTCATTATCATTATCATTAATATTAATATAATCATCATCTCTGTTTTTATCATCGGTATTACCATTATAGTCATCAATATAAGCATGATAATAATCAGTACATAAGTAATTTCATCATCATTATTATCATTATTATCTTCATCATTGTTATTATCATCATTATTGACGTCATTATTGTCATCATTTTCATTTTCATTATCATTATCATTAATATTAATATAATCATCATCTCTGTTTTTATCATCGGTATTACCATTATAGTCATCAATATAAGCATGATAATAATCAGTACATAAGTAATTTCATCATCATTATTATCATTATTATCTTCATCATTGTTATTATCATCATTATTGACGTCATTATTGTCATCATTTTCATTTTCATTATCATTATCATTAATATTAATATAATCATCATCTCTGTTTTTATCATCGGTATTACCATTATAGTCATCAATATAAGCATGATAATAATCAGTACATAAGTAATTTCATCATCATTATTATCATTATTATCTTCATCATTGTTATTATCATCATTATTGACGTCATTATTGTCATCATTTTCATTTTCATTATCATTATCATTAATATTAATATAATCATCATCTCTGTTTTTATCATCGGTATTACCATTATAGTCATCAATATAAGCATGATAATAATCAGTACATAAGTAATTTCATCATCATTATTATCATTATTATCTTCATCATTGTTATTATCATCATTATTGACGTCATTATTGTCATCATTTTCATTTTCATTATCATTATCATTAATATTAATATAATCATCATCTCTGTTTTTATCATCGGTATTACCATTATAGTCATCAATATAAGCATGATAATAATCAGTACATAAGTAATTTCATCATCATTATTATCATTATTATCTTCATCATTGTTATTATCATCATTATTGACGTCATTATTGTCATCATTTTCATTTTCATTATCATTATCATTAATATTAATATAATCATCATCTCTGTTTTTATCATCGGTATTACCATTATAGTCATCAATATAAGCATGATAATAATCAGTACATAAGTAATTTCATCATCATTATTATCATTATTATCTTCATCATTGTTATTATCATCATTATTGACGTCATTATTGTCATCATTTTCATTTTCATTATCATTATCATTAATATTAATATAATCATCATCTCTGTTTTTATCATCGGTATTACCATTATAGTCATCAATATAAGCATGATAATAATCAGTACATAAGTAATTTCATCATCATTATTATCATTATTATCTTCATCATTGTTATTATCATCATTATTGACGTCATTATTGTCATCATTTTCATTTTCATTATCATTATCATTAATATTAATATAATCATCATCTCTGTTTTTATCATCGGTATTACCATTATAGTCATCAATATAAGCATGATAATAATCAGTACATAAGTAATTTCATCATCATTATTATCATTATTATCTTCATCATTGTTATTATCATCATTATTGACGTCATTATTGTCATCATTTTCATTTTCATTATCATTATCATTAATATTAATATAATCATCATCTCTGTTTTTATCATCGGTATTACCATTATAGTCATCAATATAAGCATGATAATAATCAGTACATAAGTAATTTCATCATCATTATTATCATTATTATCTTCATCATTGTTATTATCATCATTATTGACGTCATTATTGTCATCATTTTCATTTTCATTATCATTATCATTAATATTAATATAATCATCATCTCTGTTTTTATCATCGGTATTACCATTATAGTCATCAATATAAGCATGATAATAATCAGTACATAAGTAATTTCATCATCATTATTATCATTATTATCTTCATCATTGTTATTATCATCATTATTGACGTCATTATTGTCATCATTTTCATTTTCATTATCATTATCATTAATATTAATATAATCATCATCTCTGTTTTTATCATCGGTATTACCATTATAGTCATCAATATAAGCATGATAATAATCAGTACATAAGTAATTTCATCATCATTATTATCATTATTATCTTCATCATTGTTATTATCATCATTATTGACGTCATTATTGTCATCATTTTCATTTTCATTATCATTATCATTAATATTAATATAATCATCATCTCTGTTTTTATCATCGGTATTACCATTATAGTCATCAATATAAGCATGATAATAATCAGTACATAAGTAATTTCATCATCATTATTATCATTATTATCTTCATCATTGTTATTATCATCATTATTGACGTCATTATTGTCATCATTTTCATTTTCATTATCATTATCATTAATATTAATATAATCATCATCTCTGTTTTTATCATCGGTATTACCATTATAGTCATCAATATAAGCATGATAATAATCAGTACATAAGTAATTTCATCATCATTATTATCATTATTATCTTCATCATTGTTATTATCATCATTATTGACGTCATTATTGTCATCATTTTCATTTTCATTATCATTATCATTAATATTAATATAATCATCATCTCTGTTTTTATCATCGGTATTACCATTATAGTCATCAATATAAGCATGATAATAATCAGTACATAAGTAATTTCATCATCATTATTATCATTATTATCTTCATCATTGTTATTATCATCATTATTGACGTCATTATTGTCATCATTTTCATTTTCATTATCATTATCATTAATATTAATATAATCATCATCTCTGTTTTTATCATCGGTATTACCATTATAGTCATCAATATAAGCATGATAATAATCAGTACATAAGTAATTTCATCATCATTATTATCATTATTATCTTCATCATTGTTATTATCATCATTATTGACGTCATTATTGTCATCATTTTCATTTTCATTATCATTATCATTAATATTAATATAATCATCATCTCTGTTTTTATCATCGGTATTACCATTATAGTCATCAATATAAGCATGATAATAATCAGTACATAAGTAATTTCATCATCATTATTATCATTATTATCTTCATCATTGTTATTATCATCATTATTGACGTCATTATTGTCATCATTTTCATTTTCATTATCATTATCATTAATATTAATATAATCATCATCTCTGTTTTTATCATCGGTATTACCATTATAGTCATCAATATAAGCATGATAATAATCAGTACATAAGTAATTTCATCATCATTATTATCATTATTATCTTCATCATTGTTATTATCATCATTATTGACGTCATTATTGTCATCATTTTCATTTTCATTATCATTATCATTAATATTAATATAATCATCATCTCTGTTTTTATCATCGGTATTACCATTATAGTCATCAATATAAGCATGATAATAATCAGTACATAAGTAATTTCATCATCATTATTATCATTATTATCTTCATCATTGTTATTATCATCATTATTGACGTCATTATTGTCATCATTTTCATTTTCATTATCATTATCATTAATATTAATATAATCATCATCTCTGTTTTTATCATCGGTATTACCATTATAGTCATCAATATAAGCATGATAATAATCAGTACATAAGTAATTTCATCATCATTATTATCATTTTTGTCAATATTATTATCGTCATTACTTTTAGTATAATGAGAATTATCATTTCTCTCATTTTTATTAAAATTAAAATCCTTTAAATTACAATTATCTTTAATACTATAGACAGTATAATCATTATGATTAACATTATTAGGATCATCATGATTATCATCATAGTTACTATTTTCAGCATTATCATCATCTCAATTATCATTATTACCATTACTATGACTATCATAATTATTATTAAAATTATTATCATTATCATTTTTATGGCTATCATCATCGTCGTAATCATTATGATAATTATTTATATCAGTATTTTGATTAGCTTCTTTTTCTACATTTTCATTAACATTATCACTATCATTATCAAGATCATTATCATCTAAATAATTCTCATTATTATCGACATTACCGTTTTTATCATTATTATCACTATTATTGTTATTATAATGACCATTATTATTATCACTATTATTGTTATTATGATCACCATTATTATAACTATCATTACTGTTATCATTATAACCATAACTATCCTACGCATTACTATTATTATCATTATTATCATCAATATTACCATCAGAACCATAACTATTAGAAATAGTATTATCATTATCATTACTATTATTGTTAATATTATCATTATTATTCCTATCATTATTGTTATTATCAATCTTATTACTATCATTAGTTTTTTTATCATTGTCTTTATTCACATAATCATAATTATCATTATCATTACTACCATCATCATTATTATCCTTATCATTATTATCATTATCATTATCATCATTATTGTTATTATTATGCATGTTTTCACTCCATTCTTTTTTTGATATTTTCGTCAGGCTTACCATCTACCACTAGTGTCTTCTTGCAATAGTTGCCAGCGTTACCAGGTCCTTTCCTAGGAGTTTGAATTGGCCTTCATTCTTCCTAAATCCTGCACTATGAGGTGCCGCAATCGCCGTTTCCTTGCAAGGAGACCGATAGGGATTACGCCTACTATCACCATTATAGCAGGCCCTGAGACTGTGCGATAGGTGCAGGCTATCCTTAGGGCTCCTGTTCTTTGAACTTAGGTGATTTTCACTCTCTTACTTTCAACGTTTATTTCATCTTTTTATATCTGAGCCCCGTAAAGAATAATAGACTGGGTAGTAGACATTAGGAGCCAACGTTTTGCAGGTTTTGGGCCCTTAACGTTTGGCATGACTCGGCTTAACGCCGCTTTCCTTGTCACCAGTTTGTCCACCACTTTTCTAAGATGATTCCAGAACGTGAGATTTCTGTTCAACATCACTCTTAGATATGTTACGGCATCCGTTGTCATTTTTTCTTCTCTTTGTACCTTGAGCGATAGGATGGTCTCTATTTCTTTTCTCGTCAATCCTACTATCTTTGTTTTTTTTTGTTGCAACTTCAAGCCTGTAGGGTTTTCCATACATGGAACTACTATCCGCGTAACGATCACTAGAGCAGCATTGTTTGCATACTGAATTAAGAACATCTCCTCTGGCATTTCCCGGCAGAATAGTCTGTCATGTGACACGTTTTAGAGATCAGGTCCAAGTTTGAATTCCTGGAATGCCCCTGCAGTGATTTTCTTTTTTGTTTCATCTTCTTTCTTTTTTGTTATATAGGTCAAGAAGCGCTCCCTAAGATAATCTCTTAATACTCTCAAGAGATAGTCTGGTATTTTAAATGTGTGTTTTAGAATGTAAAGCATGTCCTTCCAACTTACTGAGTTGAAATTGTTCTTTACGTCCAGGATCAACGGAAGGTCGAGGGGTCCCGCTCCATTGCATATGCCTGTGGTGCTGTAGACTGTTTTCACTACTTCCTCTCCTACTCCTATAGTAGACCTTTCTTTTTTTAATCCAAACTGCCTGTTAATTGCCTTCATCAATCAGTACCAGCCGTGCATTGATTCAGGAAGTTGGGAACAACCCCTTTCGCAAGCATGCATTGTATTGATTTAAGAGTAGTTGTGGGTGTTTTGCCACCACTATCTTGATGACTTCTGCCGTATACCATCTGATACAGGGGCTTTCCCGTTCCCAGGGGCCACCGAGGTGGGGGGTCAGGGAAGGCTCAAGCCCCCCCCAACTTTCAAACTGGGGGAGCGCAGCCCCCCCCCCAGTTTCCGACATAAATGTCAAAAAAATATTCGATTGCTCGCGAGCAAAATGACAAAAAAAGACAGATAGTCATGCTCAAATTTTGCTTTAGTTTATAACTTTATGCATAAAATAAAAAAAAGCGAATCAAAGGGTGCATTCAATTTGCATCGTACATATAAATCCCAAGCGCTCAATGCTTTGTAACCCAACCGATCGAGTGCCTGCCTTATTAAATAATTCATTATTAGAAAAATAAAGCCCAAGCGCTCAATGCTGTGTAACACAGCTGGTCGAGTGCCTGCACTGTTAAACAATTGATAAATAAATAAATCCCAAGAGCTCAATGATTTGTAACCCAACTAATCGAGTACCTGCACTATAAAATAATTTAACCCAACTAATCGAGTACCTGCACTATAAAATAATTTATTATTAAATAGATANTCGCGAAAAAAGAGTTTCTTAAAGGCACTCAAGAACATATAAACGCATAGGCAGAAGATTACTCATATACATACGAATATATAAAAAAAATTATTAATACGGTATTTAAACAGTGACCGTCGAGCCCATTCTTGCTTAAAGAGGAAAAAGTTAAGTTAAGCCGGATACTCTCGTACAGAAAGAGCTCTTTTAAATTTTACCATGCACTAGCTTATCGTACACCTATAAAAATTAAAGCAAACTTATTGCACTTGCATGCGTTAAGCAAACGCTCACATTAAAGACATACACATCCTCACACAAATAAATACACAGACATATACAGCATGATATGTAACGTTGGCATTTTCCGGGAACAGCGTGTAGAGCAATTTTTTCTTAACCAAACCCCGTTTGAATGAATTTTTTAGGGCAAATAGCTTTTAAATGGGAGGCGATTAAAAATACGTTTCAAACTACCCCTAAATGGGGTTGGAAGGGTATGGCGCGCCCACATGAACTCGCGACGTTGCCACATTGTCATTGAGCTTATTTGGTAAGTATACATAGATANTGTAATACCCGCAGTAATTATTTCCTAATAAAAAGAGGTTATGTCGGCTACACACGGCATGCATACCACCTCGCGTGAGCGCACACTGCAGCCTTGGTGTACGCACAATGCAAGCAGTCTGACAGCACGACGTGCTCTTTCCACACCATGGTTGCAGTGTGCGCTCAGAAATTACGACAGCTGGACGTCACGGTGCTGCCACGCGTGCTACACGCTGTGCTCCACGATGCGGTCACAGTGCCGTCACGATGCTATCTGGGTAGAGAGAGACGAAAATGATAGCAGCAATCGATATGTTCATGTACAAGTTCCTCAAACACGACTCATGCTGAGAGAGCAAATGTCGGGGTCTGCACTCTAGGGAGTCGGGCACAAGGACTGTGCGGGATTGTTATCCATTGGATATCTATAGTTCACGCAGTAGGGGTAAGTGTACATATTTCCGTGGTCTGCCCTATTACCGTGCATTTACAAAAATGCTGTTTAATTTTTGAAAAAGTGTAATAGCGGTCGCAAAAAATTATTTGATATTAATATCCAAGAATAGCTCAAATTAGGATAAAAATGTAATATTTATATGATTAATTTATAGAGAAAATCATATTTATGCACGGTATTAGGTACCAAGAGTATGTTAGACGGTCGTGTACGTATTACCGTGGTAAGGCCTGTGATTGAGACACCCACGGTAATATGTACACGGTAATAGGTACATGACCACGGTAATACCTGCATACTATTTTTGTTAATTTTAATAATAATCCATTCAACTTTTAGTCTCGAAAAAAATTTTTAAATAATCTTTAAGAGTTTATGCAAGACTTAAGAAAAAAATCCATAGCATTTTGTCATTACTCAATATTTTATGGTGCATTTAATTTTGATTTCTTAACATACGCCACGGAAATAGGTACACTTACCCCTATTGACTGACCAAATCCCGTCCTTCGGAAAGTCATGGTCCTTCCGTCGTTTACAACGACTAGTCCTAGCCTTGTCGCCATATCTAGGACTGCCCAGAATTTAGAATTCGTTGTAGGCGTTCCCCATTATACTGCTGTTGCGTTGAAATTTTCAGCGACTATGAGGTAGCTTTCCACGCTATCTCTGATGGTATCTTTGAGATAGTCTATTCTTCTTCTGTATTTCTCGATACTTGTGTTTAGTGTGAAGTAGCACCTAACATAAGTTATGCCTCTACTTCTTAACCAGGCAAAGTGTCTTTCCAATCCACTTGCATCTTATCGAATTTTGTCTGTTCTGGGAACTTACCCAGCCCCTAAACCGTCCTACTGTAATTGTCCCCTTTCTCAAACGTGACAGGGCGATAGCCTTGTCCATTTCAGCCAGCGCCATTCTCTCTTGCTATTGGTTTAGCGGTAGCATAGCCACTTTGATTTCGTCTGGTTCCTCCTCTATGGTTTTAGCAGCCTTTTGAACAGCTGCTATAACTTTCTGTTTATTAGCTACTGCCTGTAAGTCCAGTACCTCTAGGGTCACTCTAGGTTTCCTTAATTGTACCTTTCCTGCTGTTCCAATAGACAGTGAAATTGCCAGCACCACCTTCTCCTTGTCTTTTGTACTTTTGGCGAGCTCAACTAGAATACAACCAGCCTTTGTGCTACGTATCTCAGTAACTTCCGCATCGTGGTCTCTCGGGTTGACCACGTTGCGTAATGCTCCCAGTACGTCCACATAAAATTTTTCTTCTGCTGGTTTCACAAGAATGGTCTCGTTTCTTTACTTGACCTTACTTTGCTTCTTTTTGTCGTTTTTTGGTTTATTCTTTGTTGAAATCAGTGTCTGCTAACCAGCTCCTTTCTAGTAGTAGCTTGCTCCTTGCGGTTTGCAAGTGCTTGCTTTTTTTTACGACTTGTTTCTATAGTTCGTTGTCGTCGTTATCGTTCTTGCTTTTCTTTGTTGCGCTCCGATCGTCAGTAGAACCATCGACTCTACTCTTCTTTTTTGGAGGCTGCCTGATGACACGGGTTGGCCCAGCTGTCTTTATAGCTAACATCTCCTCCATAGCCTTCTGACAGCAACCTTTTAAGTCCTTTAAGAGTCTGCAGGTTTCTTCGAGGTAGATACAGCCATCCTTGACGTCCTTACTGACGTTAGGCTCACACTTTGTTGCTTTTTTAATACTTTGCAGAATAATCATCATGATTATTATCCACATTGTCATCATCACCATTATCATCATCATCGGCGTCGTCATCGTCATCGTCGTTGTCGTCATTGTCGTCGTAGTCGTCATCATGATATGATTTCTATTATAATGATGATCACGCAACCACAACGAGACTTGTTCATAGTAAAAAGTCGAGTTAACCATTATCATCATCATCGGCGTCGTCATCGTGATCGTCATTGTCGTCATCGTCATCTTCATTGTCGTCATCGTCGTCGTCATCGTCGTCATCGTCGTCGTCGTCGTCGTCATCATCATGATATGATTTTTCTTATAATGATGATCACGCAACTACAACGAGACTTTTTTATAGTAAAAGTTGAGTTAATCCAAACAGGCATGGATTTTTTGTTTCAAACATTAATTCATTATTTTTGTTAATAAAGGGAAAAATCATTCTGTATGGCTTCAACTAGAATAGCTCTGATTTTATTACTGAAAAGAATAACAAGTCATACAACATTACAATTTCGATGAGATATGATTAACATTTAATTCATATTCTTATTATATACAGAGAACAATTTTCTTTCAGTCTAGTTTCTTCTATGCCATTTAATAAATTACAGGACCAGAGTTTTAATAAATTAGGATTTTATTATAAAATATTCCTATTTTCTCACAGTCAACATTATGTATTGTTCTCAAGTCTCAAGGATCCTCTTAATTTATTGATACAAAATGATTCCATAAATAAATTAAATATTAAAAATATAGTAAGGGAAAAAATTTTTAACACTTAAAAATTAGAAAATTTATTTTTTCTAGTTGCCAGTTACAGACAACTCTTATACTAATGAAATTGTTTTCTATATACAATTTAATATAATATTTTTCCTTCTTTTTCTTCTTTAGATTACTCTTTTAAGAGTCTCTTTCACACGAAGTGTTTAAAAATGTTTTAAAAAACTGTTAACACAAAAATAAATTTTCAAAATTAACACAATTGGATCATGTTAATAAAGTGATATGATAATTTCCCTGTGTATAGTTCGGTATTTTTATGATGCTGTCATGAATCATCAACAACTCAATTTTAACAACTGCCATAAAGGGTATCAGAAGAGTGTCAGAGGAGGGACACTTGAAATGTGAGAGAGACCAGTTCTTTTTAAAAGGTAACTTTATCTTTTACTTTATTATTTTTATTTTCTGTAATGCTAGTTTCATCGTGAAATGCGTCTTCCTGTACATCTTTGTTAAAAAAAGTACATGTTACTGCAACTTGTATGTTGAAGTCTTTTGTGTCGATGGTGAAGTCTGTTCCAGTTATTCCTTTCCGTATCACGCTCCTTCACGGGTCATACCCCGGTTAACATAAATTTTTTTCTCAGGCTAATCTGGTTTTGCTTAAGTCATTTTTTTGAGAATGTGCTTGATTTCTAAGTTGCATCAACATCTATAATGTTTCCTAATGGCAAAATTGATTTTTGCTGTTCATTCTGCCGTTTGTTTTTATAGTTTGCCAAATTAATGTTTGTATCACTGTTGTATTATGCTGACGGGGCTGTTTCTTGATTCACAGTTGTATCAGTATCTAAAAAATTAACTCGTAAGCTTCTTTCTTATAATTTTTAACCAGGAACTTTCTTTAATATACTTTATAAAACCAAAATGATAGTTCTGATTGAAACATTTTTGGAACCAAGTTCCTTGAAAGATGACACTGTGATCCAATTTTAGTCGTTTTTTACTTGTTTAACGAAGGGGACATTCAGGGCCTCTGTTTGTTGTTGGTACATTTGAATCTGTTGCTGTTTTAGATGTTGATTTTTGTGCTGATTTTCACACAATGCATCTGCACTGGTGTGGAACTTTCTGGGTTCAAATTTAAAACTATATTTATGATTTATGGAGTCACATTAAATATTGTGCTGGATCCTTTCTGCAGTGCATCTGATTTAGGGGTTCATGATCAGCTATGACAATAAGTTCGTTTCGTAGTTAGTAATAATTAAAATAATTCATTTCATATGAAATTGCTAATTTGAATGTTAACTTCAGGGTGATTGTATTATTTTTTCTTGACTTAATTTCAAATTAATAGCATAGTAAAATGCCTGTGTCGTTAACATAAATGTTTTACTTAATTTGAGAAAATTGAAGTATAGGTTCTTTTTATAAATAATGTTTTAGTATCTCAAAACTTTTTGTTTGCATGTCTATCTACTTAATTTGTTTCGTTTTTTATCAAAAGATTTGAAAGTGGCTGAACAATTTTTGAAGTCATTAAATTAACGATAATACGTGGCTCGATCGAGGTATTATACTTTCATTTTCGCTGGTTTTTTGGCAAGAATATTTCCTAACAACCTGTGCCTTTGTGGGTCAGGTTTGATTCTTCGTTGACTTACAATGTATTCTAGAACGATGATTAGTTTCTACAAACACTCAATCTTATTTGACTTAAAATGTATATTGCTTGCTCTTTATGTGACAAGGAGTAACCTAACGATTTGATCGTTATCTATCAAATCCTTAGCATACATAGGAATGTCATATTTAATATGACATTTAATGTCATATATAATACATGTGTCCTCGGCACACTAACATTCCAACATTTATTAATAATCCTAATATTATATCTATTGACCGTTAAAAAGTAGCTTGTGAACTATTCAAATCTTCTGGAATACGATAATACTGTTAGTATTCGTGTAGTATAGTAATTTCCATTTTAAATTTATCACGCTGGACCAAAATAATTGGTTAAAGTCTGCTTGCTAAGTCAAACACTGTAAAAGCCTTGGATACCCATACATGATCAGTAAGGGCTATAATAGTAGCTATTTAAAAAAAAAACTCATAGTTATTTTAAACCACCGAAGATTTGTTCATCAAGATCTTGGAAATCGATTATCACTTTTTGATGATGGTTCGATAATTTCATAATTTAATTTTTGTTGCATGTTCTTCAAAAACTTTTTCATGTTTTGGCCGATGATGATGTTCCTTAATGTTGGTTGGAAAATTTTTTTCCGTCGGTATTTTGTGTGCAATAAGTTTCGTGCAACTCAAGTGGTCTTCTGTCCGTAGGAAAACATCAAAAAATTTACTTATTAATTTACATACTCTTTTGCATTCTTTAATTCTTAAATCATAATTGTGTGTCTATTTTTTTGGTTCATTAATTCATTTACATTTATTACGAAATTTTTATTTTTACATTTACATTCAGTACCAAGATCCAACTCGAGTATCATCTACTCAAATAGTTAAATTTCTTTTGGATCTACGTCGATGGTTACATCTTCCGTCTTAGTAATTACAGTTATGAGATTATACTTAACAGTTTAATTTTAAAGTACCTCTTTTGCTTAATAAACATCATTATCCCTCTTTATTCACAAGTGGTAGGTAACCCTCGGTTAGATTCGTAAGAATTAAATTGATTTGCGCTATTTCATGGGTTTTAGCTTTAATGGTGCATTTGATTGGGTGGTTACTTTGTTGTTTTGTACAAGACACCTGTTGTTTTTACCAGAGATAATTCTATTTTTTCTTGTATTTTCGAACTTGGATATATTTTTCGGTACACCACTATCCTCATCAAACTTATTATTTTTATTCTTATTACTGTTAGCAGACAAGTGAGAAATATTCCCTCTTTTAGTTTAAACTATTCGATTATACTCGTTTTAAAACAGTTTGTTAGATAGTATATCACAAAATTTGTTGTATTTAAGTATATTTATTAACTCATAACGGCTGACAATGTATTATTGCGATATATTACGATATTCATCGAGAAAATTTTGGTGTTTAGTGGTAACATTTTGATTCTCTACTTGGTTCTGATTATCAAACTTTTGGTTCGAACTTCTCTTTTTCTGTTTTTCTAGTTATTTTACCCCTTATAGTATCTTAAAAAATGGCATGGAATTTTTCAGGTCATTATTTAATGCTATACCATCGTGATAATATAATAGTGTTACTCATCTTTCTATGCAAAAAATTCAGCTCAATAATTCACTGTACTTGATGAAAAAATTTTTTTTGTATCCTTATGTGCACTGTTATCTTTTTTAATACTAGATGGGGTGCTAATGTCGACGAATTTATTAAATTACACAAATTTACTGCAACGTATCTATCTACATAATTATTTTTTATTAGGTTTGTTGCAGCACCATTATAGAGTATAAAAGTGATGTTTTTATTTCTACCATTAGGCACACATAATCTTTGACATGCCCTGATGTTAATAGTTTTAACTTTATCTTTTTTTGCACTATTCGTGCCAATGTATTCAGCATAGTTGCTTGTTTCTGTTTTCGAGGGCTAACCTTTGAACGACAATTGGGGTGAGCCACCAGCGAGTTAAAATAATTGTCTCTTGGCTGTTAATACTTTAAAAAATTGTAGTTTTAGTGATTTAGATTAAAATTTTGTTAGTTGCAATTGTTGAGGTTTCCACGATTATTCTTTTAGGGGTATCTTTAAAATTTTTTATTTTCGTGCTAGTTGTAATTAGTTTTCAGGAGCAAGTTGTGTTAAGAATAATATCGGTAAGGTTTTTTATTAGTATAACCACCATAGATCTTTTGTGGGTAATAAGTATTCAGTGTTTGATTTCTATAGTGGTAACTTTTTTTAGTACTATCGCAATATTCTTTCAAATTTAAGCTCTAACTTAAATTAAATCCATCAAAGACTCTATGATTGGGTCAAATAGATGAAGAGCAAGACTTTAAGGTTATAACTGTTAGGTGACGACTTTTATTTATAAATTTATATTTTTTCTCTATGATATAATTTTGGAGTCCTTTTAAAGAGTCGCGACTAACGAAAGCCACCCCTAAAAAAGCAAACTATGCACTTCATAGCTTTCAGAATTGTCAAGTGACAACCGACGCGAGCCACTAAGCCTTAACTAATAAAGTCAGCAAGTGCCGGTCACATACTATGTAACACATAGAAACTTCGACTGAAACTTGCGGTAAGGTGCATTCCTTATAAGCTCAAGACTTTCTCTCTCTTTCAATATACAAGTAAGTAGTTAGACAATCTGCTAGTCCCACGACCTGTGAAGAAGCGTGAAATTAGAACCAAGTGAATTAAGTACTATCGCAAAAGTTTTACCGAGAAACCCGATTAAATTAAGTATAGATGAGAGTGATAAGATAATTCTTTATACAAACATTAGTATTTCAATCATGTTACAATTTTGCATAAATTTTTACTTTAACTTAATTAAAATCTATCTGGCAATAACAAAAAAAATATAACAAAGCGAGATTACATTTTAACGTTATCGTAAAGTTATTCGGGTATTCATGAGTTTTGATGTTTATTAACCCTTTAATTGATCCATGCATTATACGTCAGCAAATATTTCTATATTTTTAGGCCTTAAACTTTGCTTTCACTTTAAAAAAACTGTAAAAATTTTTTACTCCTGTTTTAGTGTATATTGCTTAACTTTTAAAATAGAACGTTTTTTATACATTATGAGGGCTGCATGATTAAGATACCAGTTTAAAGGAAGTTATGCTATTATGCATACATGGTTTGCATGTACCGTTCTTTCCCTAATGTTTCAATTAAATTTTATAATGATGAGACCCTAGCAAAAAAAACTAAATGTATGTTGGCGAAATAAGTAATCAATATCTTTGCCGCTCAATACTGCTATCCCCTCAAAGCATCAACTTTGTTTTTTACCATTCTTAATTTCTTTACGAGACACGGTGATTCTTTCTCTAAAACTCTGTCGTATATGTTGCCCCTATTAACTATAAAATATCTTCTTTTTGTATTATTCAGTAATATTTGTAGGACATTCTACATAACCTTCGGCCAACGCAATTCTTCATCGCCTTTCGCTACTGGCTCAAAATAGAATAAAGAAGAATTTAGTCAATCCTCTCGTTATTATAGTTTGTAACATTTTTAATGCAAACCCTTAACAGCCCCGCCCATAAACTTTCGAGATACCCTACCATGCTATTGAAATTGACTAAATATTTTAATATGAAGTAATTTTCATCTATTTTTCTCATCACGCAGGAGTCAAATAGATAGACTTCGTACATATGAATAATATATAGTTATGGAATATGTACTTATTCTGTATTTATTGCACAATAGAATAACAATGAATCAATAACATCGACTTTATTTCATATCATTCATGCGTGTTAATTTCTTGATGCCATTAAGTTTTTATTATTGGTATTATTGTTTAACTATGTTCTAATAAGGTATGATTTAAAAAAATAATTTTCTGCCTGTCTAGTGAATAATAAATATTAGATGTTTTGTGCAACGTTATCATTAATGTTACAAGTGAAGTTTGTGATACATACGTATCATTGAATTTATAGGCATATATAGATAAAGGCACTGTTCACTGCAATCTCAGTCCATGTGTGTCTTTTTATAATGACAAATAACTTTCCCATTAAATTTAGAAAAGTCGAAGGCTACAAGCTTTAAAAAATTTCAAACTATTTGCAAGAACGAAAAAGTTTTCCCTGGGTCTCGATCGAACACTTAACCTCCTCTTTTCTAGACAGTTGCGCTACCACTCGAGCTACCCAGAAGTCGTGCACTCTACACACACTGAAGGTTCTGATAAGACTTTATTCTTGAATTTGAGCTGTTCTCAACGAACAGCTCGAATTTAATATCTTCGCAACGTATGATTTGAGAAAATAATTTCCCGCTAACCGACAGTCCACACCCCGTGAAGATTTTTTTGTTCCTACGAATAGTTTAAAATTCCCCCAAGCTTGTGGTTTTCAACATGTCTAAATTTGATTGAAAAGTTATTTATTATTATAAAAAGGCATAAATAGACTAATAGTGCTCTGAGAATAATAACTCTATCTGCATTTGCCAATAAGTTTGATAATTCACAGGTATCACAAGAATTTGCGGTTATACCAAGAATAGTGTCATAAAAACTTCAACATCTAATCTATTTGTTAAACTATGTATGAAATTCAAACTTTCTACATGTATTTATATCACATAATACTAATACGTTTATACATCCAAAAAAACAATTTGTATCAACGTATAGAATGAAAAAGCCGTTCTAGTACTTCGTAGATCTGCACAAGCCCTGTCTTTCCTGACAAGATTTCTCATGTATTCTTATAATCACAAAATCAGAAGTGTTTAGAGCTAAACTGTCATCTACGTGTACATAAGCAGCGCTACGCCTAACATACTTAGGAGTCCCTAGTTTAAAAAAAAATTAAAAATTTAAGGCACACACACGAGATACAATTTTTGTCTCTTCCTCATACATCCAGAAACACAAAAAAATTCATAAATATGCAAAAAGTAGAGGGAGACGAATTTTTTTAGATTTTTCAGAAAATTTGCAAAAAACACTAAACAATTTGATTAATTCAAAAAAGGGTTAACGCTTTTGTTTATAACTTTTTTTCTGTGTAAGCTGTAAAATGTGTGTTTCTCGTATCATGCAAGGCAGTGTAACTAAGCGAGTAGACGGTAGACACTTGAAATGAGTAGTAGTAGAATTTATTATAACAATACATACGTATAAACATTATGCCTCTATGATGAGTACAGCATGTGAAGACATCCTACTAGCTTAGCACTCTTCGGCAGACTATGTGATATAGCGTGGCACATAGGCGCTCGCTTGAGCGACACTCCCACACGCTTACACTTCGGCTTACTATCATTGCGGGGCACGCATACATCACAATTTCTACCCTTTTTATAATCTCGCTGCCAGACGCTTTGAGCGTCTGGGCTTAGTGATTTAAGCATCAATAAGCTGATTGCGGTGCCGCTTACAGCTGACTACTGGCGCGACATAAACTCGGTACGTAACGGGCGACACTTGCTTCTGAATGACACCAGGTATTCGTTTCTTTTCATCAACACTATAGCTTGAAGCCATTACGCGTTGACCAGGATCTCGCGAGCGTTTTTATTTTCACGATGCCCATGTGAGAGGCGTGAAGTTTGCATAAGACGGTTCGTCGGATGCTTTCCGGAATTATGATCCTAATGCCCCTAAACAGGCAATTATTTTCTAGTGAGAGTTCATTTCTTTTATTGAAATAGTCTTTTAATGATTCCGGTGCTACGTTCGGCCATCCGTCTTTTACATAAATCATTACTCTTCTAAGCTGTTCATCTCGAATCGTTTTCGTTTGTATTCTTTTCCAATCAATCGATTCGAAACCGTACTCGATATAGTGAAAAGGAGTCAAGTCGTCATCAAATGAGTCCGTATCGTCCTCAATGGGTAACCGCGATAGTGCATCACAATTACCGTTTTCCGATGACTTAATGTATTCAATTTCGTATGAAAATCCGGATAATAAGTACGCCCAACGTTGCAACCTGCTTGCTGCAGTTAGGGGTATGCCCTTTTTTGTGCCAAATATATAATGCAACGGCTTATGGTCGGTGCGTAAGATGATTTTTTGACCGTATACGAAGTCATAAAATTGTTGGAAACCAAACACAATTGCGCTTGCCTCCTTGTCAATAATTGCGCGATTCATTTCTTTAATTGGAATTTTCTTGGATGCGTAGGCTATCGGCCTTTCAGTGCCGTCTTCGTAGCGGTGTGATAAAATAGCTGAAAGTCCGTACGCCAACGCATTGCAAGCTAGGATTAATTGTTAAGTAGGGTCATAGTGTGCTAAAACGCGTGGTGATATTAGTTCGTTTTTTATCCAATTAAACGCCTTCTCACACTCATCATTTCACTCTAATGATTTTTTATTTGCACAGTCGTATAATGGTTGCAAGTTGCATGACCTATTTTTTAAAAATCTCGCGTAGAAATTGATAAGCCCTAAAAATGAGTTGAGTTCTTTTATTGACGTAGGCCTCGGTGCTTCAACTTTCATCAATAATGTGGTTTTTATCAATAATGTACCCTAGGATTTCTATTCGTTCTTTCAAAAATTCGCTTTTAGCTACGTTTAAACGCAAGTTGCAATTTAACAATCTTTCGCAAACACGCTCGAGTCTGTTGACATGCTCTTCTGTGTTACTACCCGTGACAAAAATATTATCTAAGTACGCTATGACTCCAGGAATGTTCGCCAAACATTCATCTATTTTCTGCTGAAAGATTCCTGGGCCTGACGCTACTCCCTCTCCCATTTTGGTATATTGAAATAATCCTTAATAAGTCGTAATCGTTAAATATTTGCGGCAGTCTTTGTGAGCACTAAATTGCATGTAAGCATGCGAAAATCCAATTGTGAGAATAATTCGCCTCCTTGCAAGGTTGCAAATATGTCATCTATTCGATGGAGAGGGTGTTTATTTATTACGATGTATGAATTTATCGTAAGCTTGAAGTTGCCGCAAATCCAAATTTTTCCATTCCCTTTTACCATTGGTACGATCGGTGTCGCCCATTTGCTCGTTTCTACTCGCTTTAGATGACCTAACTCTATTAGTCGAGTTAGCTCCTCTCCAATTAGAGGTTTCAATGCATGTGGTGCATGTCTCGTTTTGAGTGCGATTGGTGTTGCATCTTTTTTTAAATAAATTTTTACCTCGCTTTTATTATAGCATCCTGGGCTTTGATCGAAAAGTAACTTATATTTAGTTGCTAAGTAATCTTTCATTCGTACTTCGTCTTCTATTTACAATAACTTTTTCGAACTAATTTTGTTTGTCAATTTATTCAACGGCCAACACTCAAAAGACATGAGCCACTGCCTACCTATGAGCGGTGGACCTTTCCCTGGCATGACATGAATATGTAAATATCGCGTGGTGTTAAATAGTGTTACTTTTACGTCGCGTAGTTCGCCTGTTATTTTGAACACTCAATCATCATACCTGCCTAGAGCATTGCTTGTTGGCGACAGATCATGTTGCGGAAAATATTTGTTTTTAATACTTTCGGAAATTACCGTATAGTATGTACCCGTATTGATTTTCATTTCGATCAGTTTGTCATCAATGTTTACACTAAGGAACGCGGGATCGGCACGCTCACACGCAGTCGGTTCGAATTTATTGTTTATACTACCGTTTTCACGCATGGCGAAGAAATCCATGTAATAGTGTACTCGTTCCGAAGCTGTCTCTGCTGTGCTGCTGCTTGATGCTCCGTCCTTGTTATCTTCGTACTGGCTATGGTACTCGTGCTGATATAAAGCAGCCTCGGAAACATTGTCGTCCTCCATGTACTTGACTGGTTTCGTTTTGCTTTTACACGCTACTGCGATGTGTCCAATCTTGCCACAGTAGTTACATTTTGCCTGCTTAAATTTACAGTCCTGTGCTGTGTGATTACTTTTGCTACACCTGTAGCATTTGAGATTGGTCTTTAAATTTCCTCTGCTTGATTTATAGGCATTTAGGCTTTATACTTCTGTGTTTTTGTTTTTTCCTTCGAGCGTCTTGCTCGACTTTGCCGCATTGCTAACCACGCTCTCGCGTGCCTTGGCTTCTTTCAAGGCCACGTCGTAAGTCAACTTCTCTACTTTAAACAAGGCTATTCGAGTGTCTTGGTCTCGAATGCCACACACGAATTGGTCTCGCAATGCTGTTGTAAGGTAATCTTGATAATTGCAATGTAACAACAGTTTTTTTAGTCTTGCTGCGAACTCGGTCATTCTTTCATGATCACCTTGTCGTGCTTAATGAAAACTGCAGCGCTCCATGACTTCCGATGGGGCAGGGGCCAACTATTCGTCCATTAACTTCTTTAAGTTTTCGTATGCTTTCGTCACTGGCTTTGCTGGTGCACTTAGATTCTTCAGTAGCATATATGCATCTTCGTCCAGTCGCATAAGTAAGGCCACTGGTTTGTCTGCTTCCTCAACCTTCTTAGCTATGAACAGTATTTCAAGCCTTTCGACGAAGACTTCCCAGTCATCTTTGCCTAGCACGAATGCCAGTTTCATTGGGTCTGTCATGTCTTCCTGTTTGTGGTAATCGCAACTCTCTTCCGTGTTATCGTTACTTGAACCGCTAGCCGTCTCACTTCCTTGTTCTTCCCCGATCGTCGGTTGTTTGCCTTCTCTAACTGCTGTGACTAGTTGTCTACGCAGTTCATCAATCGTAGTAGTTGCGTCGGCTTGTAGTCCGTGTGCTACTAATTCTTTTACTAATTCTTCTTTAGATTGTTTGTATATCCAGCTGACTTTCACTTCAACCACTCTTTTTTCACTCTTCTTTTCAACATCATCGTCACTCATTGAGGTTTTATGATCGAAAAACCAAAGATTTACGAGAATTTCACCTCACCACCCGTGCACGTATCAATTCGCTCCCTCGTCGCCACTGTGAAATATGTGTATCTCGTATCATGCAGGGCAGGGTAACTAAGCGAGTAGACGGTAGACACTTGAAATGAGTAGTAGTAGAATTTATTATAACAATACATATGTATAAACATCATACCTCTATGATGAGTACAGCGCGTGAAGACATCCTACTAGCTTAGCACTCTTCGGCAGACTATGTGATATAGCGCGGCACATAGGCGCTCGCTTGAGCGACACTCCCACACGCTTAGACTTCGGCTTACTATTATTGCGGGGCACGCATACACAACACTTTCAAAGTGCTTAATATAAGGTTTCGTTGAAGCACTGATTTCATTTAAAATGTTAACTCCGTTGGAAAGTAAAGGGGATGAAAGTTCAGGCTTCGGATTAAAAAAAGAGATTCTGGTCGACTTCTGCAAAAACCACATTAACTTTTAACCATATTAACATTTTTGACTTTATCAGAGCTCACCTAAAAGAACTTTTTAATAGCTTTTAAGAAAATTTTAGTTTGCTTAAAAGTATTCATTGGGTTAAAAGTTGTAGCTGACTAAAGTTTGAGTTCCTTGAAAAAAGTATTGATCTTGGTGATTCATGAAATGATTGAAAATCATCCGTAACTTTTGATCAAATCATCATTTTCAACTTTATTGGAGCTTAAATTAAACAGCTCAAAACAAGCACTAATTTTAGTTTTGTTAGAGTCTAAAGTAACGATCTTATCAAAACTTACAGCTAATGTTAGCTGACACATCACATAATTAAATCAGGCTTCTGTAAATTTTTCTGTAACTACTCAACCTCACCATAAATCTTAATTTCATCATAATTTTTATAATAATAATAAAAAATTTGATGTGCAGAAGCCTTACTAAAAGTTATCTATAATAGAGCAAAAAAGCCGACGGACCGTTTGTGTTAACATACTTATTTTTTATTTACACTCTTGACTTAAAATTGCTTCATCCATCCTTCTTTTTTGTTAACGGTCAGTCCTCTTGAATAATATATGTTAATAGACAAGCTAAAAATTGAGGCTTAAGCGTAGCATAGACTAAAAACATATATAAAATATCTTTGCAACGGTATGCTTATTTTTTAACATACACTAACAAACAAAGAACATTCAAACGTACTTATAAAAACAGTTTTTCAAACGTATTAAGTTAAATGCATATTACCTGATGATCAAAGTATACGTTATATACTTTTTATAATTATCATACTATTGGCTTTTATTAACTAAAATGCACTTTCTACCCTGGCCACATGTTAAAATAATTGTTGCAAAATTATAATTCATATAACAGAATGTCAATGAGCACCCACTAGTGTTAAGAATTTTGATACAATTTAAACTCACGGTGAGATTGAGTAGTTTTAGAAAAATTGACAGAAGCCTGTTTCAATTGTGTAATATGTCAACTAACATAAGCTGAAAAATTTTGATAAAATCATACTTTAGACTCAAACAGAGCTAAAATTAATGCTTGTTCAAAGCAATTTAATTTAAGCTCCAATAAAGTTAAAAATGATGATTAGATCAAAAGTTACGGATGATTTTCAATTAATTCATGAATCACCGAGATCAATACTTTTTGCAAGGAACTCAAACTTGAATCAGCCAGAAATTTTCACCCAATGAATAATTCCAAGCAAACAAAAATTTTCTTAAAATCTAGTGAAAAATTATTTTATTTAAGCTCTAAAAAAGTCAAAAATGTTAATCTGGTCAAAAGTTAAGGTGGTTTTTGCAGAAGTCGACCAGAATTACTTTTTTTAATCCAAAGCCTAAACTATCATCGCCTGTACTTTCCAACGGAGTTAACATTTTGAATTGAATCGATACTTCAACGAAAGCTTATTTCAAGCACTTTGAAAGTCTTCTTGCAGACTTTTTATAGCTCATACAGAAAAAAAACAATGAGCGAAAGCGATGACCTTTTTTTTTAATTAATCAAAGTTTTTGGTACATTTGTGCAATTTTTCCGAAAAAGCTGAAAAAAGTTCGTCTCTTTCTACTTTTTGCACGTTTATGTATCCTCATATTTCTATATGTACGAGAAAGAAAAAAAAATCGTATCCTGTAGGGGTGCCCTGAGTTTTACTTTTTTTTCAACTGGGGACTCCTAAGTGTACATTCAACGTAGAATTTCTTATACATACATGTGTTAAATTATAATAGATAAGAATGTGTTAATAAATAATAAAAGAACCCACTACAAAAACTTTTATAAAATAGTGTGGATCTTAAGAAAGTTAATATAAATAATAAAATACACAAAAGAACCTACAATAAAACATTTTATAAAATAATGTGGATCTTAAAAAAATTGACATACACAATGAAATACGCAAACATAACGAAAATGTAAAAAGTAACATAGAGTTAGTATAAAAAACTGGCAAGTTTTATGTAGCGTTATTTTAATACTCTTTAATTCTTGTAAAAGGTCAAGAAACAATCTTCTGCTAAGCTCACACTTATTACACTCGCCACCCCTGATCACCATCATACAAACCATACTATTAATCCTCGTCGCCAATATAATATATTGAGGTAAAAAAATAATCACGGTAGTTTAAGGCACACGTTTATAGTTACTTACAATGGCAAATATATCTAGATCTAGAGTTATGGCTAAATGACTACGCCTGGCTTTGAACACAGTTGTACTCATAATAGACCTACGAAGGGACTTGCGATTGCTTGCTCGTAACAGTCAGACAGTTAGATGCTCGCTATTGCCACTGTATATAGATACTTACACATTACATTAATTGACCCGGTAGTATAAATACCCATATAAAAATCAGTTTTATCATACATTAAACTATCGTTATAAAAAATAACATCAATGTGATTTCACATTCCTGTATATGACCTTAAATTTTCTGTAATTAACTTATTTCTATTTCTTTTTTCAGCAAGAAGACTGCCAATACCTGGAATTTTACTCATTCATGTATAATTGTTATTATTCCTTTTAATCGTTACAGAATATTCACAACGAATGGTTTTCATTAACTAATTATCTTTTAACTTTGCTTAGTACTATTATCATCGCTCATGGTAGGATCTAATTTCTAATCAGAAAATATTGCCTATTTCAACAACTCATCAAAACTTATCATTTTTATTGTGTTCTTCTGGCATATATGAATTTTTTTTTTTAAGTAATATTATTGTGATTTAGGATTTAAACTAAAAAAATTACTTTCCAATCACATAAGTTTACGTTTTCTTTTACCTAGCGTATAGACTATATAAAATCTCACATTCTTACGATGTACCCTCTTATACATAATTAGCTCAATGGTGCTACCGTTTGGGAATATATAGAATATACCTTCTCAAAAAGACTGACATTGTTTACAAGTTTTAGTGTAAAAACTGTCTGGTGTCTTATGTCAGTGAGACAAAGCGAGCAAATAAAATACGCATAAATGAACACAGAATGAACAAAAAACTTAATTCTGTCGTTTATGCACACTGAATTACATGCAACCATAAGTTTAATTGAAATAACATAAATGTGCTCGTCAAAAAAGCTAACTGTGGCAAACGAATTATTTCTGAAATGTTGTATATAGTAATATCTACAAGAAGGAAGACATACAATACTTTAATAAATTATACTTTCGGTTATTACGAAAGTTTAAATGTTCCGAGCGAGGATAATGCCGTCGGACATCTACCTTTCTCGCGCCAGCTGTATAAGCATCGCAAAGCCTTATTACATAACTTAGTTCATCGTTCGACTAGTGACAAGTGAGTCGTAAGACTCATTAACTCTCGCGTACGTGAGATAACTGGGGCGTAATATAAATTATATTATGCATTGTATCGTTGTGCATATTTAACCATATAAAAATCCCTTTTGGCTTGATGAGGCTGACACAAATAGTTAGCGAAACTTCGCTGTATTAAAACAAGGAATTTAAATACCTCAAGTGTAATCATTCTTTGAACCCCCCCTTCCTCTAACGGATTACCAATCACCTTACTTCTTAATGTATTGGAGGGCACCGAAATTGCTTATACAACTATTCCGTAAGTTCAATCATTGTTTTTTGACTAATTATGCGATTATTTTTGTCATATTCAATTATGTCACATTTTTAAACACAATTAATAACTAAACTCACAATCTCATTAGCAATTCAGAAATGAGACAGTGTGCCGCAGTAATACCTAGATAAAGATTTGGAAAGTTGCTAACAAGTTATACAGAAAAGAAAATTATAATAAATTTTTACATTAAAAAAATTGAACAAAAAACTTATAGTTAATTAAGTAATGAGAACGAAAATACAATTCTGCTTTGAAATTTCGAAAAAGATTAAGAGGTACTAATAAGAAAATTTTAGCCGTTCAACACAGCGAAGAAACGAAACAATCATATTTTACATTAAATGAAACAAAAGATAAGTAGAATTCATAGAAGTCTTACGGAATTAAATAGAAACTTTAGCTGAATTCGATAACAAAAAAACTAGAATAGTATCACCCTGTGTTAAAGGTGGCTCGAGCGGAGCTATCAAGATATCAATTTCTATTATGAGCTCATGGCTAGGTTCCATATTATACAACCTTATATGGATTCACTTTATATTAAGAGGAGCCACGGAGTAACATGACAATGAGAAGGCTTAGAGAAGGCTAACTTTTTATATTTTTAAGATAATTATCGTTAACAGCCAGAGCTACTAAATCATAGTACAAATGTATCACTGCAATCATTCACTGCTGTACTTGAGATGAATATATTAAAAACATGTAAGCCTCAGAACAAGGTGAAAATTACGTGAAATAAAGAGTTATAACGAAAAATCATTTGATTCTACAGAATGTAAGAAAAGGTTCAGAACATCTTCACACACACATACGCGCGCGAGCACGCACACACACGCGCGAGCACATGCACACGCGCAAAAATAAAATTTGTGAAAAATGTCTTAAAGGTTTTAAAATATTATATAGGTTAAAATAGCACATAAGTAACACAACGTTGAACAAAAAAACAAAAAAAAATTTATAAAAAAAGTTATATTGTTTTCATCAATAAGATTATACTATTTTTTAAGTAAAACGTATGTTGGGCCGTGAATAGCTACGTGAGATGAAATGCGTAACGAAAAAATGTAGCCATCCACTCTGCGGCCCAAGCCCTCTCCTTAATCTTCTCTCTTACTTACTTCCTCTTACTCAGTCTCTCTCTCTCTCTCTCTCACATCACTCGCATGTACACCACGCGTTCTGTTCCCCTCACGCTGATACTACACCTATATATACACACGTATTCTGCCACTTTTCTGCCTTCGGGCGTTCTTGTATTGCAGAACTGTTGCACACACATTTTTTTGCAACCGCTCGAAGCATAAACTTCTGCATTGCGGCTGCTTGATTTTCTAAATTTAGTATGTGTTTTTTGTTACGTGCGTAAGTGATACTGTGGTTTTTTTCTTGTACATTACTAGGAATTTTTTTTTTCGTTCTCGTCAACTTTATCTTCCTTAGCACGATTTACTCTTTATAACTCAAAGTTGTACTGTAAAAGTATATGTATATCTATCCTAGAAAATTGATGTACCTCAACTGGTGCCCTTTACTCTTGGTTTCTCCAGTATCTAACTATGTTTGTATACATCGCCTTCCTACATGTCGATTATAGTAATATATATATATATCTTATAAAATTTTTTTGTGTAGTGCTGATAATAATAATTAAGTTTAATTGTATTTTTTTAAAGTACAAAGACTCATTGGAACCTTTTAAATGATATCGGCTCTCCATTAGTTGCTCTAAATTATAAACCCGTATTATGCACAAGTCTTGTCTGATTGTAAGCGCTCTGATTTTTTAAATAGTGCTACGTCCATTAATTATAGAGTGTGCTGTGTTGCCTGTTCGAAACTCTACCACCTTAGGTGTATAAATTATACCTGGTTTATAAATGACCAATTGAAATTTTGCTGCTGTTCTATTACTTACATCTCTACAAATATATCTAATTGCTTACTTGCTTCTTTATTATTATACTATTATACCCGCCTATTTTCAATTATACTTTAAGTCTTTCACCGTTTTTAATGTCAATTATTAACTTCCTTACTCAACTTTGTATACAAATTAGTAGACATTTGCGATTACATTTAGTTTTTACATTTTCTGTATTTGTTGGACTCATTATATACTTCTATGATATCTGTTCGATGTAAAATTACTAGAGGGTCAGATATGGCATAGCCACAAGGTCTCAATGAAGTATAATACGATACAATACAATAAACACATACATGCATACACATTATACTAAACCGATATGCTTGCTCAAGCTGAGGTGTAGGTAAGAAGAAAAGATAAAGGAAGAGAAAAAGATCTGTACATACCTATACTAGAGGCAAAGTATACGTATATATATTGTATACATATATACATGTTGCATGTCCTGGACATTACATAGATGTTTATATGTATGAAAAAAACAAGCGTAAAGTATTAAATATGTATAGTACGAAAACCTAACTTTTTAAAACAAGAAAAAATGCTATATCTCGAAACGGAAGCAAAATTAGCTTGAAATAACAATTTTTATGGGATTCCTAAGGATTAAACACATTATTGAGGTGCACAAATATAGAGAGGTTGGATTATTCACAAACATAATCTAAGTAATTTCCTTTTTTGACTATATCTTGAAAAGAACGAGTAAAGAAATTTTTTTTGTCCATGCCATGTTTGAAAAATTATTATGGATATTTAAAGAACCTTTGATAAATTTTTGGCATAACATAACTTCTCAAAATTTAAAAAACAGTAATATTTCGAAAAGGAAGCAAGATATACCCAAAATAATCATTTTTACGAGTTTGTTGAGAATTTTCTTTTCGTTCTGCATTACATGCCCAACAATTCGTACATGTATTAATAGATATATCATATCAAACATGGTAATACTTAGAATGCGCGAATTACGTGGAACATAAGTATTGTATATAAGTATAAGTACATTGTGCATGCGTGTGCTTACATACGTAATAATAATAAAAAAATTTACTATTTTAATACCGGATTCTTAAAGACCTAATGAAATTAGGTGTAATCTATGTTTCTCAGTTTCTGTTATACCGAGTTAAATAACATTTGAGTTGGATGTTTCACTTCTGCCAGGGGTCCCGAGACCCTCACCTGGTTTTTTTTTATTCTGTCGAGACCTTAAGAGACCCACAATTTCATCGTTACTCTATCGATAGTATTTTATGAATCGGAAATGTATGTAATTACAGGAAGATAGAAAAATAGTTATAAGGTTGATGACGAGTCTTTGTGGGTTTGAAAATAGAATAATACATAAAAGTCAATAAATAAAAGTTGTAGGACAATTACAGACCATTTATTTGCCGATGCATTTAATAAATAGAGTCACGCAGGTTTGAAACGCTCGTGGTTTCGTCACTCCATATGATCCTGCGAGCAATGTCATAGTAAAGAACGCAGTTAATATATAAAAAAAATTCTCGTTATTTTTATTGGAAGGTAACAAAAACAGAAAGCCATCACTAGAAATTTTTTTTATCACTTCACACTTTACAAGATGAGTATCTCCTGTACAGCTAAAAATCAGAAAGAAATTTTTGAATGGATTCGCTTAATAACAAAAATATGTAGCATATTTTGTATCAAGTAAACAAGAAACTTAAAAAAATATTTTTAGGGAATAAGCATGTCAATTTTGAAAAAAAAGATAATGTTATGGCGAAGAATGTAAAGCATAGTTATTGAGTGGGAGCTGAGATATTAGATACAAGCAGTCCAGTTCATTAAACGTTGAAAGCAGTTAATAATTTAATTTAAAAAGGATATGTGAATTATCTTGATCTCTTACCCCTTATGCTTTGTTTAATAGAAGTGTCAACCGCAAGCATCCTTGTTTAACCGGCTGTTGACGACTCCGTTGCAACTTATATAAATACTATAAAGTTAAAATTTGAAAAAACATCGTTGTAAATTCCGAAGCACCACCTAAAGACAGCGGACGTAACGTGTTAAAAAAAATTAAACAATCGGACGATTTCAAGCCACTAAAGCGTTCTCAACGCAAACACAAGACAGTCTCTCGATTAAATTATAACTGCAGTCGATTGAAACAATGATTTTGTTCAAGGTGAAAGGATTAAAATATGTATAAGTAGAACCATGTAAGGCCAAAAGCCAGCATCGGCACAATAACAAGCAAACAAGCACAAGTATCGTCGAATTCTTAGTACGACTGTATGCAAAGTAGGTGTAGTGGTCTTGCTGTTACTTTGTAAATGGATATATTTGTTATTGTGACTAACAATAAACGTGTGCTCCATACTAAGGTATTTATTCTTTGACCTTAATATATCACAAATTTTACCATTCCAAAATATTTTTGTGTTTTTGCACTTGTACGAAAAAAAATTTAACAATCGTGTTTTTGAACTGTAATTATATATATAAAAATTACAAAAGCAAAAATTTATACCTCTAATCCATCAATCTCTTGTAAACTCTGATTATTAATATCGAAGATTTCGGGCACTTCTGCAGGCAAACTATTACTATCATAGTTAAAGCTCTGATTATTTCTTGAACAACAACGGTGTGGTTCTCTAAAGGGTGTCTGAAAAAAAAATAATTCCATTGTAAAGAGAATGATTTTGTTGTAATATTATACACTTTCAAACACAGTAACCTTTAATAAAGAACAAAACAAACCCTATTAAAAAATTTTTTTTAGCTTAATACATTGAGATACAAAAATATTGAAGTTTCCAGCATGAAGAAAACAAGATTTAACAAATATTCAAATGAAATAGCAGCAAAGCTGTTAAAATTACTTGCAAGCACCACTATATGTTTAATGCTTTTCCAAGCTGATAAATAAATGTACTTAGCACAGTATGAGTCTGCATTAGGTTTTACAATTCTAAAAAAATTTGCGTCTTCACCTAAGACCCACTTAAACCTTTTATCTAGCCTTATGTAGAGAACGTTTAAATGTCAAGCAGCTCCTACTGCCAGCTTCACGGTTCAGATTTCCTATCTAACAGAAAAGACAATATGCTATAGTCTCACAGTCTTTTTTCTAATAATTACAGCTGCCACACCAGAAACATAGCTTTGATCTACCCATTCCACTACATTCTCAGAAGACCGAAACGTGCCCTAGATATTAGAAGCATCTAGTCACGGTCTTCAAGTTTCAACTTTGGCTTTTAATGACTTTCAAGAAAAATTCCTTCATTTCTCCTTCTTTCAGGAGACTACATAAATCGTAAACCTCAAGCGTCGTTTCCAGAGCTGTAATGACTACATTTCCTTAACCAGCTACTGACATTTACATTCTTTGTAAAAATTTAACTGCATTCATAACTTCTTTTGAAAGCAAATCTCCTTTTTTGGATGTGACAACTATTTCCACAACAGCTCTTGTCATATCAAGGTTAAAAGTGGCCTTCATCGACGATAGTAACCCTTCTCCAACCTTTACTAGGACTTTTGTTGTTATGTCAGTGCTTTACTTTTGGCCACTTTTATTACTATAAAACGTTTTTGCTTCTTCATCGACCTTGTTGAACTTCATCTGTTCTCTTTTTTTCCAAATGACAGATTTATAATCATTCTTGGGGCTGTCTGAGAAACACAAGTTTCTCTTGACACGATCGATTTTCTAAAGGGCAGTGACCCAATTTTTTTTTTTTTTAAAGTACCGACAGTAATTATTTCTTCTGTGTTTCTGAAGTTGCAGAATTTAAAATGCTCCTTTTATAATTTACTGTACCACTCTTTATTAATAAGAACAGCTTCTCTTTTAGTTGCTACTGATTTTAGGTATCTAAGAGCAAATTTTAGACCATCTTTGTCGACCATTTTAATATTCTTAAACTTCTGGTTGATGACTTTGAGTGTCTTTTAAATCCCTCTTGTAGCAGATTAAACTTCCTAAATTTCTTGATTTCACTTAAATCTGAGATACACACTATCACTTTCCATAGAATCAAGCTTCTCTTGTATCAGCAGAAGCAATTGTAGAAGTAAAGTAGTAGTAGTAGTAGAAGTTTTTTTTTTTTTTTTGGAGGGAGGGGAAATGCATTGAGGCACACCGCAGGGACAGCGGTAGTGTGGGACTCGGTGGATTTTTTTTATTAGACCACCCATACCCACTAAAACCCCCCCCNTTTTAGTAGTAATAGTAGTTGCAGTAGTAGTAGCAGTAGTAGTTTTTTTTTTGTGGAGGGAGGGGAAATGCATTGAGGCACACCGCAGGGACAGCGGTAGTGTGGGACTCGGTGGATTTTTTTTATTAGACCACCCATACCCACTAAAACCCCCCCATGCCACGTGGCTTTTGATCCACCATGGAACCGCGATAGCATTACTTCAGGGTGGAGCCACCAGGAAGACCATCGCGTCTCATAGCATTAACGAGCTACCTCACCACCAATTGCTAGAGGTGCTAATGCTCACGAGTCCTGTAAAGGACTCGGGGTCCCTGAGGACCAGCACCCTTTCAAGCGCTCCATAGTAGGCTGCTAACCTAGAAAGCACCACTAATATAAGCTTAATGCTTGATGCGTTGAGCCCATTTTTAACAGCGTTCGCTGTGTTGCAGTACTTATCGTTAATCATTTGTAGCGTCTCTATAATGTCTTCCGTTGCTGATTGGACTTCATCAGCAACTTGCAGTCACTTTACTCGGAGCCTAGCGACACTTACTTCTAAAGAGGCAAGCTCCTTCCAGGTCTGGTTGCTAAATACCTAAACGTTGCTGTCCTCAGTGTCGTTAGTGCCTATACTCGACAGGCTTCCTCTTCGTCCTTTGTCTGTAAGAGAAGGCCATGGAACATTTACAGTCCCTCTTGGCCATGAAACACGTCTTTATGCCCTCCCGCCCCAAAATCCGTGGGACCTGCGACAGTCACCCGAGCTTTCACCGGATCAAAACTGCCGGCGGATTCCCTCAGAGAGGTTACCGCCCGGGGTACTAGTTTTGCATCAATGTTTTTGATTTTGGCATCTTTTTTTGTGTCGTACTGACCCGCGAAGGCCAGTACTACCCTTTTTTTTCCTAAAAATAAGTATTTGGAAAGGGTTGAAACCAGGGCAGCAGCCCTCTCTGTGACCAGAGAGAACCGCTACTTGCTTGGGCCAGCTGGGAGTCGCCACTCTCCCTCAGTCTCACCCGCGGAGACTGCCCTGGCGTTGAGTAAAAAGTGTGAGAATGATGTTCGTGTGTAATGTATGCATATGTTGGTACACAACAATCATCCCAGCGAGGCGAGCGGAGGTGTACAGTCCCACGACCGCGCAGACAACTCAACAAAACGGGCTGGCGTAAGGCACTAAGGTACCGCCGTGTAGCCTCCTTAGTGGTAGTAAGCCTGGATTAGTTGGTCCACCACGTCTTTTTTTATGAGGCGTCCAGCCATATCAGATGTAGTTACCCAGACTTATCTGGGCCTCATAATCCGGCTTCACCAGCCGCCAGGCCTCCAACGCAAGCCCAGAAAAGGACCCGCCACACGCAACCCAGAACAATCCGTAAGTGTCCCTGTGTTTGTTAAGTGAGAGTGTGTGATGCATGTACTGAGAAGAATGTTTTAACCACCGCTTCCTTCTATAAACAACGGGTAATAGTAGTAGTAGTAGTAGTAGTAGTAGTAGTAGTAGTAGTGGTAGTGGTAGTGGTAGTGGTAGTGGTAGTGGTAGTGGTAGTGGTAGTGGTAGTGGTAGTAGTAGTAGTAGTAGTGGTAGTAGTAGTGGTAGTAGTAGTGGTAGTGGTAGTAGTAGTAGTAGTAGTAGTAGTAGTAGTAGTAGTAGTAGTAGTAGTAGTAGTAGTAGTAGTAGTAGTAGTAGTAGTAGTGGTAGTAGTAGTAGTGGTAGTGGTAGTGGTAGTGGTAGTGGTAGTGGTAGTAGTAGTAGTAGTAGTAGTAGTATCAGTAGTAGTAGTAGTAGTAGTAGTAGTAGTAGTAGTAGTAGTAGTAGTAGTAGTAGTAGTAGTAGTAGTAGTAGTAGTAGTAGTAGTAGTAGTAGTTGGTAGTGGTAGTGGTAGTAGTAGTAGTAGTAGTAGTTTTTTGTGGAGGGAGGGGAAATGCATTGAGGCACACCGCAGGGACAGCGGTAGTGTGGGACTCGGTGGATTTTTTTTATTAGACCACCCATACCCACTAAAACCCCCCCCCTCGATACCGCATGGCTTTTGATCCACCCCGGAACCGCGTTAGCATTACTTCAGGGTGAAGCCACCAGGGAGACCATCGCGTCTCGCAGCATTAACAAGCTAACTCGCCACCATTTGCTAAGGTGCTGATGCTCTCGAGTCCTGAAGAGGACTCAGGGTCCCTAAGCACCAGCACCTTGTCTAGCGCTTCATTGTAGGCCGCCTACTTAGCCAGCACTACTATAAGCTTAATGCTTTCCCTTGCTGATAGGTAAAAAGTACCCAGCGCAGCATGGGTCCACATAAGACTGTCTTTCAACTCAAGGCCTTTTTGCCTTATTTGATCCTGCTTGAGCCTTATCCCTAGCCTCTTTCAGGGCTTTTCTAAATAAAGGGCAGCTCCCACTGCCTGCTTCGTGCTTGTTGTCCGTTGTTAGGCAAAGGAAGCACCGTGCTGGGCCTGGACACTCTTTCCTCCAGTGGTTAAAGCTTCCACACCGGAAGCAAAGCTTGGATCTGTTTTCGTTCTCACAGTTGCCTGAGATGTGTCAAAATCCCAGGCATTTGTAACATCTTGTAACTTTAATTCTTCTTCGAATTCAGCAGCTTACAAAGCTAACTCGTAACCTACCTGCCTTTTCTACTTGTCTGGCAAATGCTTCATCCACCTTTATTAAAGCCAGCCTCTGTCCTCTGGCATTTGGCTTTAAAAGGGCAACTTCTGGCTCCTGGCTCTGATGTCCAAATGTCCTAGCGAAAGCCTCTTTGACCTCATCTTAATCTACAATGGCATCCAGGTCTCGGACCTCTAATGTCACTTTTCTGTCACTCATTTTGACAGTACCCTTTCCGGCTACTGACTTTTCAATTTGCTGTGAAAATACAGTAGCATTCTCTACACCTTTAGCCTTAATAAGTATGTCTTCTTTTTTTGTGGTGACAACACTTTGGACTGCCACTTTAGCCTTATCGGGAGCGAAGTTCGCCTTTATAGTTTTCAGAACCGTTGCAAAGGTCTGTCCTTCAGCCATCTTCACTACTACTGTTGTTGTGACGTCCACATTTTTCTTCTGGCTTGTTTCGTCATTCAGTGAAATTTCTTCTTGTTTGCCACTGCCTGTTTTCTTTTTCTTTGAAGACATAGCCTGCTGGCGCTTTTCAGGGCCGTCCGATGGGCTCCTGTTTCTCTTACTTTGTTATATTTTCTTTAAGGCAGTGTTCAGGGTTCGTTTCTGTAAATGCCATCGCAAATTATCTCGCCTTTTTTCCCTCCACTGCAGGGATTCAAATGACGACTTCCAAGCGTTGGAATACGAATCTTCTTTAATAAAACAGCCTTTTCTTAACACCTCTGCTTCTTGAAAATGCTTAAGCGTCGCTTTAAGCCCATTTTTAACAGCGTTTGCTGTGTTGCCATACTTATCATTAATCAGTTGAAGCGTCTCTGTAATGTCATTCGTTGCTGATTGGACTTTATCAGCAAATTGCTGTCACTTTACTCCGAGCCTAGTGACACACTCTTCTAAAAAGGCAAGCTCTTCCTGGGTCTGGTGGCTAAATACCGACACGTTGCTAACCTCGGTGTCGTTAGTGCCTATACTCGACAGGCTTCCTCTTCGTCCTTTGTCCGTAAGGAAAGGCCATGGAACATTTAGCAGTCCCTGTTGGCCATGAGACACGTCTTTGTGGCCCCCCCCCCCAGACTCTGTGGGGCTTGCGTCAGTCACCCGGGCTTCCTCCGGATCGGAACTGCCGGCGGATTCCCTCAGAGAGGTTACCGCCTGGGGTACTTGTTTTGCATCGACGTTTTTCATATTGGCATCTTTTTTAATATGGTACTGACCCGCGAAGGCCAGCACTACCCTTTTCTTCTAGAAATAAGTATTTGGAAAGGGTTAAAACCAGGGCAGCAGCCCTCTCTGTTACCAGAGAAAACCGCTACTTGCTTGGGCCGGCCGGAAATCGCCACTCTCCCTCAGTCCCACCAGCGGAGACTGCCCTGGCGTTGAGTAACAAGTGTAAGAATGGTGTTCATGTCTAATGTATGTATTTGTTGGTACACAACGGTCATCCCAGCGAGACGAGCGGCAGGTGTACAGTCCCGAGACCGCGCAGACAACCCAACAAAACGGGCTGGCGTAAGGCACAATAATGCTGCCATATAGCCTCCTCAGTAGTAGTAAGCCTAGATTAGTCGGCTTACCACGTCTTTTTTGTTCATGAGGCGTACAGCCCTATCAGATGTGGTTACCCAGACTTACCTGGGCCTCATCATCTGGCTTCACCCGTCGCCAGGTCTCCAACACAAGCCCGGAAAAGGATCCGCCACACGCAACCCAGGACAATGCGTAAGTTTCCCTGTGTTAGTTTAGGGAGAGTGCATGATGCATGTATCTGAGAAGAATGTTTTAACCACCACTTACTTCTAAACACGACGGGTGCTAGTTTTTGTTGGCCCGCATCAAGCAATGAAGTGCCACTTACGGAAGCAGCAAAAAGCGAAGAACAAGGAGCACCAGCAGAGCCGGCCTATGCATCTTCACCGATGAAGGCATAAGGCACTAGTCCCCCATCAACATCGCCGCAGATACACACGCCAACGCCACACACGCCCCCCGATCCACGCCCCCGACCCACCACAGAGAGCCACCCTAGCTGCCCATCGTCCCCTCATATTTTAAGAGGATGCCCTTATCCGCCACCCAGGGAAGCGCCCGGTATGGAGAAACTAGCGAAAACCCCAACCGGGCAAAAACCCCTCTCGGGAGTAGTAGTAGTAGTAGTAGTAGTAGTAGTAGTAGTAGTAGTAGTAGTAGTAGTAGTTGGTAGTGGTAGTGGTAGTAGTAGTAGTAGTAGTAGTAGTAGGTGGAGGGAGGGGAAATGCATTGAGGCACACCGCAGGGACAGCGGTAGTGTGGGACTCGGTGGATTTTTTTATTAGACCACCCATACCCACTAAAACCCCCACACCATGCTGCGTGGCTTTTGATCCACCCCGGAACCGCGTTAGCATATCTTTGGGGTGGAGCCACCCAGGAGACTATCGCGTCTCACAGCATTAACGAGCTAACTCGCCACCATTTGCTAGAGGTGCTGATCCTCTTAAGGCCTGAAAAAGACTTGGGGTTCCTGAGGCCCAGCACCTTTTCTAGCGCTTCAAAGTAGGCCGCCTACTTAGCCAGCACCACTATGAGTTTAATGCTTTCCCTTGCTGATAGGTAAAAAGTACCCAGCGCAGCGTGGGTCCACATGAGCCTGTCTTTCAACTCAAGGCCCTTTTGTCTTATTCTGATCCTACTTAGGCCTTATTCCTGGCCACTTTTAGGGCTCTTCTGAATGAAGGGCAGCTTCCGCTGCCTGCTTCGTGCTTGTTTCCCGTTGTTGGGCAAAGGAAGCACCGTACTGGGCCTGGACACTCTTTCTTCCGGTGGTTTGAGCTTCCACACCGGAAGCACAGCTTGGATCTGTTTTCGTTCTCACAGTTGCCCGAGTCTCTGCTGTCCTCTGGCATTTGGCTTTAAGAGAGCAACTTCTGGCTCCTGGCTCTGATGTCCAAAAGTCCTAGCAAAGGCCTCTTTGACCTCATCTTCCTCTACAATGGCATTCAGGTCTCGGACCTCTAATGTCACTTTTCTGTCGCTCATTTTGACAATACCCTGTCCGGCTACTGACTTTTCAATTTCCTGTGAGAATGCAGTAGCATTCTCTACACCTTTGGCTTTAATAAGTATGTCTTCTTTTTTTGTAGTGACAACACTTCGGACTGCCACTTTAGCCTTTTCGGGGTCAAAGTTCGCCTTTATAGTCTTCAGCACCGTTGCAAAGGTCTGTCCTTCAGCCATCTTCACTACTACTGTTGTTGTGGCGTCCACTCTTTTCTTTCGGCTTGTTTTGTCATTCAGAGGAATTTATTTTTGTTTGCCACTGCCTGTTTTCATTTTCTTTGTAGACATAGTATGCTGGCGTTTCTCAGGGCTGTCCGATGGGCTCCTGTTTCTTTTACTTTGTTTTATTTCCTTTAGGGCAGTGTTCAGGGTTCGTTTCTGTGCATGCCGTCAGAAATTATCTCGCCTTTTTTCCCTCCACTGCAGGGATTCGAACGACAACTTCCAAGCGTTTGCACACACTTCTTCTTCATGAAGAAAGCCTTTTTCTAGCACCTCTGCCTCTTGAAGGTGTTTAAGCGCGACTTTGAGCCTAGTGACCAGTGATCGTCTTGAGCCTAGTGACCAGTGAGCGTTCCAAAGTGACCTGAGCTGTCTTTGGCTCCTGCTGACTGCAAGACGGGAGGCCAGATTTTTAACCAGGTCTGGTTGATCGGCTAATACTGGGGTGGCCACGGGGCGAGGGTGGGCTAGTCATGCTGCTACTGCGGTCTTGCTCGCCTGGCAGAGAACTGTTGGGCTGGGATGGTGTGGAAGTGGTGCAGCTTCTGATCGGCTCTTGCGCTTTTTCGGCTCGACGGACCTTTGTCCAGGCTGGTGGGATTGCTGACCTGGCGCTGCTGGCTTGCCTTGGCTGCGCGGTTCTTCCAGTGTGGTGAGTGCATTCTGCCACGTGATGTTTGCCGGAAGCTCACCAGAGAGTGGATCACTTCTTGGTTGGGGCGTGATGATCGAAGAAGTAGAGATGGGCTTGCGTTCAAAACCGCCCTTTAGTCACGTGTTGGGGGGAGACAGCAGCCTCCACCGATTGGGGGATCCAGATGGATCAATGGGGACCTTGAAATAAAGCTTTTATGCTACAGATATGGTACAAAACAACACAACTAAGGAAGGAGTAAAAGAAGTGAGTGACGAGAGGGAATTTTTCGGCCAAAACGGTGTGGAGAAGCCTCACCAGCAAGTGGAGTCGCACATGGCTTCGGCTGAGCGCGTTTGTAGTGAAGCACCCCAACACGGCGGGCACCATAAAGGCCAACGTCGTTCTAGCGGTGACTGCTATAGGCATCCTCAGGGGAAGAAACCCTGAGCCCAAAATAAACGCCGGAGACAGCCCCAAAAAAGGCAAAGGGGTCTGGACCTCAGCCAAATACAAAGGGTGATGCGGCTGATGATCCAGTCAAACAAGCTGAGTGGACGAATTTCCAAAAAACGGTAAGAAGAACAGGAAAGGCTGGGGATGTAAGGCCTCTTGGGGGTAAGGTGCTACCCCCTCCCCCTAAAGTCGCCGACAAGAAGCGCCGCAGGATCAGGCCCAAGGCGATGTTGGTTGTGCCAGCAAAAGGCAAAAAGTATGCCGAGGTCCGGGCCCTGATGAAGACGGTCAACAAGGCCAGACTTGAGGCGGACGTGGGGTCTGTTAGGAAGACGAAGACGGGAGATGTCCTCGTTGAACTGTGAAACACTGCGTCTGTGCGCCACGATGTGTTCGCCGAGGCACTAAGGGGAGCTGTGGCGGACGCGGGTGGTGTAAAAACCCTTTCCCCGAGCCTTACCTGGGAGATCAGGGATGTCGACCCAACGGTGACCAAGGAGGACGTCAAGGCGGCAACAAAGGGCTGCTTCGATGAAGGCGCGGCCCCTGGTATGGCTGAGCATCCTCTGGATTCAACAGAGGGAACCGCATAGCCTACGTCGAGGCACCTGCGACGGCGGCTCCTATTCTTGATAAAAGGGACCACGTAAGGTTAAGTTGGGTTAACTGCAGGATGCGCCTGAGGCCAACAGTTGAGCACTGCTTCAGGTGCCTGGGTTTCAGACACATTGCGAGGTGGTGTGGTAGACCTGACAGGACCGGGGCGTGCTGGAGGTGTTGTGAAAAGAGCCACGCGGCACGAGACTGCTCCAAAAGAGAAGTGAGCTGTTTTCTGTGCGAAAGCGTGGTCCCAAATTCGGAACAGAACACTAGACACGTCTCTGGGACTGCCGGGTGTCAAGCGCCTCAGGCTTCTGCAGGAGCGGCTTAGCGGAAATGGCGGTGACCCTGCAAGTAAACCTTGATAGGACAGTGCTTGCACATGATCTGCTGGACCAGTTCTCCCGTGCCGAGGGCGTAAACATGCTCTTCGTAAATAAAACATCCCGAACTCGAGGATGCTATTCATGTGTGCGGGGAAAATGGCGACATTGTCCTGGCCAGCCACTTTAACTCCGAGGCCATCGCTATGGGGGAGCCAAGAACCGACTCCAGGGGGCGGGCGGTAGTAGAGACGGCCGCAAGGCTAGACCACATCGTCATAAACTCTAGTAGTTCAGCAACGTTCAGGTGACCCAGAAACCAGTGTACGATAATCGACCTAACACTAGCGTCGTCACAAATGGCGGCACGGGTGTTTAACTGGCAGGTTCTGGAGGACTACACGGCTGGTTATCACCAATATGTCAGCTTTGTGGTTAATGAGGAACATGGTGCAAACTTGCGAGGAGTACTTCGAGGACGTGCAGCCAGGTGGAACGTGGCGAAGATCAATCAAGATTTGTTGTGACCAGCCATGACAAACGCGCCCCCTTCTGCTAATTTAACCAAGATCACTAATTCGGCAGAAGTCGAGGCTCTTGTAGGAGGTACTATGAGGCGTGTCAAGGAGTGGTGTGACGCATGTATGCCCAAAAGGATCGCCAGGCAGGGCCAGCGTTCGTGCTACTGGTGGACTAAAGAAATTGCCAAGCTGCGCGGGGTGGCGCAGCGCCTACGCCGTCTTGCACAGCAACACAGAAATCGCGAAGACGCGGAGGTGTCTGTTACCGCACACAGGGAAGTCAAAAGTATCCTGATGCGGGAGATCAAGGTGGGCAAGAACCGATGCTGGCACGAGCTCATTGCTGAGGTAGATGAGGACACGTGGGGCCTGGGTTACCGAATCACGCCAAAAAGACTGCGCGGCTCGGACCCGTTGGCGCGGATGGAGCCTTTCTTCTTGGAGAGAGGATGGTCTACTGCCTCTTTCCAGAGCATCCTGAAAGGAGGCGGGAGGACATAAGTGTAGGCGAGGTGCCTCTCTTTACCCTCAATGAATTTAGGTCAATGGTCTCGAAGACACTGGGCCGCAGGGCTCCCTGTCCGGACGGGGTACCGTCTAAAGTCCTCGAGGTCACAGCTATGGAAAAACTACACATGTTACTGGGCATGTTTAATGCATCTCTCCGCCACGGACTGTTTAGTAAGCGGTGGAAGATCCAAAGGCTCATTTTTTTGGTAAAGGGTAAACCAACCCCCTTGGTCCCGTCGTCACTCCGACCTTTGTGCATGCTGAATAATTCCAGAAAAATGTTGGAGAGGCTGATACGAACTCGTCTAAGAGGGAAAGTCAGAATCTCGGACCATCAGTACGGGTTTTGAAGGGGACGTTTAACGGTCATGGCTGTGGCTGAGGTTCTTGAAACGATGAAGGAGGCATGGAAACCCTCACATAAAACGAGGAGTCCCTGTGTCCTGGTGAATTTCGATGTTAAAAACGCCTTTAACTCAGCTAAATGGTCCGACATAATGAGGGCGCTAATGCGCCAAATTTTACAGGACTTCCTTGAAAAATACTGGATAGCTCCCTCCAGGATCGTGTACTCCGGTACGACACGAAGGATGGACCAAGAGAGAGGCGCCAGACGTCAGGAGTCGTACAGGGCTCTGCTTTTGGTCCTGACTTATGGAACCTAGTCTATAATGAACTTCTGCGCTTTGAAATGCCTCCAGAGGTCAAGCTGACGGATTTTTCTAATGACATAGCACTGCACGTCACCGCAAGATTCCAAGAGAAGGCCGAGCGCAAATTTCCGTCGGCGGTCGCGATAGTGTTGGAGTGGCTGCGGAATCACAGTTTTGGTACTAGCAATCGACAAGACGGTGATGGTCGTCCTTACCAGGCAAAGGTGGATCGCGGGGGACTTTGCCTGAACGTTGCGGGTGAGGCAATCTGTGCAAGCCCAGTTGTGCGCTACCTGGGGGTGTGGGTCGACTCACGGCTCACCTTCTGAAAGCACATCAAGAGAGCAGCCAACAAAGCCGCCAAGGTTGCAGGAGCGCTAGCACGGTTAATACCGAACGTTGGGAACCCGCAGGAAGCCAGAAGACGGCTTCTGGCGTCGGTCCCCAACTTGATACGGTTGTAAGGCACGGAGGTATGGGCGGAGGCAGTTGCAAAACGGGACGTCCGAGAGGGCCTCACTTTGGTGCAGCGTATCGGATCTCTAAGGATCGCTTGCGCCTATTACACGGTTTCCTCTGCTGCTGTTATTGTGATAGCACGAAAAATTCCCATCGTGTTGCTTGCACTGGAGCAGCGAAGAAAATTCCTAGGCTCCAGTGACGAAAGTAATGACGAAAGGCGGGAGGGAACGTTGACGATGTGGCAACAGGATTAGGATCAGGCTAGTGTGGGTAAATAGACACCCCGGCTGATCCCGGACCTGCAACCATGGGTGGAGAGAGGGCACAAAGAGGTAAATTATTACCTCACTTAGTTCCACTCTGGGCATGGTCAGTTCAATGCCTATCTCCATCGCGTGGCGATGAAAGCATCCCCCAGATGTGCTATCTGCCCCGCGGTGGATAATACCCTTGGACACACAATTTTCGTGTGCGAGAGATGGCACCGTGATCGCCAGCAACTGGTGAACAAGCTCAGCGTGACGCCTACTCCCAAAAACATCATCTCTAAGATGCTTTGCACCGATGAAGGAAGAGGAGAAAGCCACCGCGCGAACGCTGAGGCTGCCCTTTAGGCAGCAGCATAGGAAAGCATCAAATACTGTAGCACTAGAAAACGGGTGCCAATCTTCAGGGATCTAAAGTCCTTTTCAGGATTTGAGAGAATTGGCACCTTTAGCAAATGGTGGCGAGTAAGCTCATTAATGCTGTGAGACGCGATGGTCTCCATGGTGGCTCTACCCTGAAGTAATGCTAACGCGGTTTCAGGGTGTAACAAAAGCCACGCCGCATGGGAACAGTTTTAGTAGGTATGGGTAGTCTAATAAAAAAAATCCACTGAGTCTTACACTACTACAGTACCTGTGGTATGCCTCAATGCATTTCCCCCTCCTCCACAAAAAAAAGTAGCAGCAGCAGTAGTAGTATTAGTAGCATGCACTGAGGCACACCGTACGGACGGCGCACAGTGGGCAAAATCGGGTTTTTTTTTCTCTAAATCGTAAATCTCCAGAACGGAGAAAGATAGAACGATAAAACTTTTTGGAGCTTGTAGCTTATTGAACTAGGAATAGAGAAAAACTATAGTCAACACAGACGAGTTATTTCCTAACCTACAAAAGCTGTTGAAATCACGTGAAAAAAATTTTTTTTTCTAATTCTAAACGTAAATCTATTAGACAAATAAATATAGATCCATAAAACTTCTTGGAGCTAGTAGCTCCTGTATCAAGGAATACAGAAAAATTACTAAAAATATTTTCCAGAGGTTTCCTAACCTATTAANCTCCTGTATCAAGGAATACAGAAAAATTACTAGAAATATTTTCCAGAGGTCTCCTAACCTATAAAACTGTTGGAATCACGTGAAAAGTTGTTATTTTTTTCAATTTAAAACGTAAATCTATTAGACAAATAAATATAGAACCATAAAACTTCTTGGAGCTAGTAGCTCCAGTATCAAGGAATAGAGAAAAATCATTAGAAATATTTTTCAGAGGTTTCCTAACCTATAAAACTGTTGGAATCACGAGAAAAAATTAGCATTGTTTTATTCGAAATCGTCAATCTCTTAAGCAAATACTGATAAAACGATATAACTTTACCTAGCTAGTAGATTTTGAAATGATGAATATAGGAAAATCGTCCAAAATTCTTTTTATAATGTTATAGAATATTTTTATTGGCCATGATTCTTTTTATGATTATCTTCCAAGTAATTATAAAACTCTAGCGTTAAAATAACTTGTTAATTTCAAATTGTAAACTAATAATTATTCAACAAATAGAGATGCACTACATTTGATTTTCAATAGACAATAGATGGAGAAATACGTTTATTGCATTTATGAGATTGTTTCTGCAGATCATTTTAAATAATAAGTTTGAAAAGTATGCAGTAATTGATACCGTGTAGTCTGGTTCCAAAATGTCAGGTATTTTAACAACCCTGAACGGTGTATTGATTTCATGTAACCTTTAATCATTTGGTTTTAAAGACTTTTACTAAATAATGATTTATTATATTACCTTAACGGGCATGAAATTGATATTTGTTTCTTGTATTATTTTAAAAACGCACTTAATATGCTGAAATTTTAACTTACATAGATACATTTTTTTTTATTTTTTAGTTGTCGATGTACACTAAAAAGATAATGGTGTTTATTACATGGTAATTGTGTTATTTTTTTGGCTCCCTTGATATACAGGCTGATAGCTTGAACTCATAGATAAACCAAGTTGTAATACTTAAACAACGCAGAAAAGTATTATGACTCCGAGAATAGTATAGTATAACAGTTTAAAATTTGGCTTTGATCATGATAATCTGACATAATGGCCAAAAAAGCTAAATAAAACTTCTTTAACTTTTACAAAGTAAGAAACTGTGCAATTTAATACTCAATTCATAGGAATACAATTGTAAAAAGGTGCCATATATTAATAACGATTGAAATAAAGATTTTAAAAATAAGGAATATAACAGAAAACTGCTATCTAGCGATTTAAGAAAATAATTAAATAATTTATTAAAATTAACTATTGATTTTCGGAATTTCCAACTCTCTTTACGACATAGTTCAAAGATTTTATCATCGTATCTTAATTCTTTTTAAAAATTACAATTTGGAAAAGAACAAATGGTTATAGTTTATAACAAATAGTTTCTATATGTAAGGGAATGGCTTTACAGTAATCTGTATAAGTCTTATATATTTTCAATGACATGGGCTATAAGCTCTTATAAGTTTGATTAAATCCAACGTTTTCTACGTTCTGGAGTTGCATAATTTAAAATGAAGGAAAGACTTTGTCTCTGTTTTTTGCAGTTATTGGATCTAAGATGACGGATTTCTTGTAAATGTAAAAATTTTATTACATGTTTATTTTTATAAACTACAAGCTCCCAGAGATTTTATTATCATACCATAAGTAATTGAAAGAAGATTTAATTTTAAGTGAAAAATATATTATATTGCTCGTAATTCTACAGAACATGTTTGGTTAGGGAAAAGCTAAAAAAAAGTGGCAGAAATCTTCGTTTTTTTTATTATATAAACAGTATGCTCCAAAAATTTCCATTGTAGATTCATTTGTTAATGATTTTCCCGATTTTTTATAAAATAAGCCATTTTTTCACGGGATCCTAACAGTTTTGTAGGTTAAGGAATATCTGAAAAATATTTCTAATGATTTTTCTCTATTCCTTAATACTGGAGCTACTAGCTCCAAGAAGTTTTATGGTTCTATATTTAATTGTCTAATAGATTTACGTTTGAAATCGAAAAAATAACAACTTTTTACGTGATTCCAACAGTTTTATAGGTTAGGAAGCCTCTGGAAAATATTTCTAGTTACTTTTCTGTATTCCTTTATACAGGATTTACTAGCAACAGAAAGTTTCATGGCACTATATTCATGTGCTTGAGAGATTTACGATTTTAATTGAAAAAATATCAATTTCCCACGTGATTCCAACAGTTTTATAGCTTAGGAAACCTCTGGAAAATATTTCTAGTAATTTTTCTGTATTTCTATATACAAAATTTACTAGCTACAGAAAGTTTCATAGTACTATATTTATGTGCTTGAGAGATTTACGATTTTCATTGAAAAAATAACAACTTTTCACGTAATTCCAACAGTTTTATATGTTAGGAAACCACTGGAAAATATTTCTAGTAATTTTTCTGTATTCCTTGATACAGAAGCTACTAGCTCTAAGAAGTTTTATAGTTCTATATTTATTTGTCTAATAGATTTACGTTTTGAATTGAAAAAAATTTTTTTTCACGTGATTTTAACAGCTTTTGTAGGTTAGGAAATAACTCGCCAGTGTTGACTATAGTTTTTCTCTATTCGTAGTTCAATAAGCTACAAGCTCCAAAAAGTTTTATCGTTCTATTTTTTTCCGTTCTGGAGATTTACAATATAGAGAAAAAAAAACCCGATTTTGCCCACTGTGCGGCGGTAGAGTGGGACTCAGTGGATTTTTTTTATTAAACTACCCATACCCACTGAAACTGTTCCCATGCCACGTGGCTTTTGTTCCACCCCAAAACCGCGTAAGCATTACTTCAGGGTAAAGCCGACATGAAGACCATCGCGTCTCACAGCATTCATGAGCTTACTCGCCACCATTTGCTAGAGGTGCTGATCCTCTTAAGGCCTGAAAAAGACTTGGGGTTCCTGAGGACCAGCACTCTTCCTCGCGCTCCATAGTAGGCCGCTGACCTAGCAAGCACTACTATAAGCTTGATGCTTTCCCTTGCTGATGGGGAAAAGTACCTAGTGCAGCGTGGGTTCACAGTAGCCTGCCCTCCAACTCAAGGCCCCTCTGCTTTTCTTTCGTCCTGCTTGGGCCTTCCTTCTGGCCTCTTCTAGAGCTCTTCTAAATAAAAGGCAGCTCCCACTGTCTGCTTCGTGCTTGCTGTCCGTTAGTGAACAAAGGAAGCACCATGCTAGGCCTGGACACTCTTTTTTCCGGTAGTTTGAGCTTCCACACCGGAATCAAAGCTACGATCCATTTTCTTCTTTACAGTTGCCTGAGACGTGTCCATATCCCAGGCATTAGTAACATCTTGTTACTTCAATTCTTCTCCGAATTCGGCAGCTTACAAAGCCGACTCGTAACATGGCTTCCTCCTCTGCTCGTCTGGCAGTTGTTTCATCCGCCGTTATCAATGCCTGTTTCCTCTGGCATTTGGTTTTAAGAGAGCTATTTTTGGCTCCTGGCTTATAAGTCCAAAAATCTTAGCAAAAGCCTCTTTCACCTTATCTTCCTCTACAATAGCATCCAGGTCTCGGACCTCTAGTGTTACTTTTTTCTGGCTCATTTTGACAATACCCTGTCCGGCTACCAACTTTTGAATAAGCTGTTAGAATGCAATAGCATTCTCTACACCTTTGGCCTTAATAAGTATGTCTCCTTTTTTACAGCGACAACACTTTGGACTGCCACATTAGCCTTATCAGGGTCAAAGTTCGCCTTCATCGTCTTCGGCACCTTTGCAAAGGTCTGCCCTTCGGCCATTTTCACTACTACTGTTGCTGTCGCATCCACTTTTTTTCTCTGGCTTGTTTTGTCATTCAGAAAAATCTCGTCTTGTTTGCCACCGCCTGTTTTCTTTTTCTTCGAAGACATGATTTGCTGGCGATTCTCAGGGCTGTCCGATGGGCTCCTGTTTCTTTTACTTCGTTATATTTTCTTTATGGCAGTGTTCAGGATTTTTTCTGTATACGCCGTCGAAAATCATCTCGCCTTTGTTCCCTCCATTTCAGGGATTTAAATAATGCCTTTTAAGAGTTTGCAAACACTTCTTCTTTAGAAAGAAAGCCTTTTCTTAGCACCTCTGCCTCTTGTAAGGTTTTAAGCGCGGCTTTAAAACCATTCTTAAAAGCGTTTGCTGTGTTACCATAGTTATCATTGATTGATTTTACCGTCTCTGTAATATCTTTTGTTGCTGATTGGACTTTATCAGTCACTTGCTGTCACTTTACTCTGAGCTTAGCACCATTTTCTTCTAAAAAGGCAAGTTCCTCCTGGATCTGGTGGCTAAATACTGACACGTTGCTGTCCTCGGTGTCGTTGGTGCCTATGGTCGGCAGGCTTCCTCTTCGTCCTTTGTCTGTAAAAAAGGCCCATGGAACATTAAGCAGAACCTGTTAGCCATGAGACACGTGTTTGTGGCCCCCCTCTTCCACCAGAATCTATGGGGCCTGAAACAGTTACCCGGGCTTTCACCGGATCGGAACTGCCGGCATTTTTAATACTATCTGCAACAATGAGAGTCTGACCAACGAGGTACAAAGCATACGTTAGCGTAACAACTGAGCAGCCAATGATCTTCAGTTTTCCAAGTAAGATACCATTCCTAACGCGATCGAAAGTTCTGAGAAAGTCTAACAGAAAGAGAACTGTAGCTTTACTGCTGAACAATGATCATCTTATAGACTCTAATATTAACCACGGTAGTTTAGAAGTTGTAGCCCTGATGGTTACTAGACTGATAAAAACTGCATAACGACTTGCGCTCTGGGTGTTTGGGCAACTGCTTCTAAAATGTGTTACTATTAGGAGGGTCATATTGAGGCCTCCTCAAGTCTTTAGGCATAGTGCACCAATCGAGCCATGTCTAAAGCGTTGCGGATTCTAAAGTATCGAAACCTGCAATACATTATAAGTCGAAGTATATCACGATAAGTTAATGATTTTATGTGTCCTCCAATTTTAAAGGTTAAAGTGGGGTATGCATGTCTAATGCGTCTGTGATACTCTCTGTTAGGGCTACGGCCAGAGTATATTTATCAGCAGAGTTCTATCTGTGCACATCGAAGTAATAAATAATCAGATGTATCATGAGGTTAATGTATCAAACTGATAGACATGGTCAGCAACGTATATTTTTGAAAAAACTTTTATAAGTATGACTCAAAGTGTATAGGTCCTCTTTCTTATTTATATTATTGTCGTCTGACACTATATGAAGCATTTCAGAAATCAGTCGTTTCCTACAATTCGGCTCCTTGTCTATTATTTTGATGTCGCCCCATTTAAAATTATGATTATTGGAAGTTTGATATACAGATACCATATATTCAGTTTTATAACTGTTTATGTGTTTTCTTATCCTCTTTTTTAGTGCTCTCTTTGTTTCACTTATGTATTTTGTGGGACAGTCATTGCATTTTTTCTCTTTCGATATCGACACCACGACATCGTTCCAGGGAATATAAAGAATGCAAGTAAGAATTTTCATAATTTAACTTTTGCAAGTAACTTGTGCAACAAACTAGCCTCAACTCTGTTTCAATAAATGGGTGTGCGGGTTCTTAACCTCGAAGTTAAAGACATAGTTTTGCATAAAAAGTTTATCAAGAACGCTGTTAGAAACCTCAAAGAACGTGTAATGAATTTAAAAATCTGTGAATCTCAACTAACAGAATTTTTCATGAATGTAGATGAAAAGTATTTTAAGATAAAAAATAGATTAAAAAATTTATTAAAATGCAAGTTTATAAGGCTATACACTAAGCTCGACAGACAAATAACTCTAGAAAGAAATAACATTGGTAACCTAACACAAACACAGATACCGTTAGACGTGACTGAAATATTGTCACTCCGACCAGATTTTAATGAAGCGACGCCAAAGTTCAATAAAAAAGATGCTATAAAACTTTTTAAGGATTTAGAATTCGGCTTCCAAATTCCAAAAATAACTGAAAATGCGAGGGAATCCATCAGAAAAACTGTCAGTACAATAGTGTCGTCTTCTATACGTATCAATGCTCATATACAGAAAAAAGACAAAGTTTAAATCAATAAAATAAAAACAGACAAATCAGTTTTTAAAAGATAACCAATAGTTGATTGTTTTAAGCGGAGATAAAGTTAATGTCTCTATTTGTATGGAGAGGCAAGATTCTGTGGACAAAATAACTTAGCTACTTAGCGATACCACCACATACGCACAAATAAAGAGAAATCCTTTACAACAATTGCAGAAAGAAGTTTATGAACAATTTCAGTATCTAAATGAAAACGAATTTTCAAAGTACAAATATAAGAATGTTCAGATTACATAAATAGATACACAATTGGCGAAGGCTTACGGCCTCTCAAAAATACATAAAGAGGGTACTATATTAAGACCAATTATCTCTTTAACTAATAGTCTAACGTATCAGCTTTCCAAAATACTTTATGATAATTTAAAACACTGCATACCAAAATCAAAATACAATTTAAACAATAGTGCAAATTTGATGAACAGAATTAAAGCAGTACAAATTCCTGTAGATTATATGTTGGTGTCGTTAGATGTTGTGTTTCTGTTCACAAAAGTTCCACGCGATCTTGTAATTAAGAGTCTCGAGACGTGCACACTATATTTTTCAGGGCTCAAAAATTCCTTTAACTGAAATTATTAATGTACCCAAATTCTTATTTAAAAATACAGTTTTTACTTTCAATAACAAAATGTACCGTCAGATATTTGGCACACCCATGGGGTCTCCGATTTCTCCTCTTTTTGCGAATTTGGTGCTCGATGATTGTGTCGAGTTTTGTTGGAAAAATCTAAAAAATGAATATGGCATGGAGCTACTCTTTTTATTTACTTATGTAGATGACTCAATAGCTTGTATAACAAAAGACACTACTAAAACTGTTCTCCAAACGTTTAAGAATTCTGATAAACATTTACAATCTACTCATTAAATAAAAACTAATAGCCAGATTAATTTTTGAGATGTTACACTATTTATACAAAACAATAGATTTAAAATGAAATAGTTCCAGAAAGAACCGTCTGCAAATAGACTTTTAAATTTCACGTCAGCCCATACAAAACAACAAAAAATAAATATCATGTATAACTTAGTAAATAGGGCCGTAAGACTGTCAGATCGTTAGTTCCATAGTAATAATATCAGGCTTACAAGACACACGTTTCAAGAAAATGAATATCTTACACATTTTATCAACAAATATATAAGAAAAAGACTTAAGAAAATTAAAAATACAAAATCGTTAAATTATACACGTGCAACACTTGATAACAGCAATTTTATTAGTTTGTCATATTTCCCTAACATTTCTGAAAAAACAGAATTATCTTTCAAAAATTTCAAATGAGTAATATTCCAAAAATAACAAAAAAATTGAGTCACATTGTGCAATTAGATAAAGACAAAACAAAAAAATTAAAAAATACTATCGTGGGGTATAAAGTTTCGTGCAATGACTCATAGGTGAAACAAAGAGAGCACTAAAAGAGAGCAGAAGAGAACACAAAAACAGTTATAAAACTGAATCTGTGGTATCTGTACATCAAACTTCCAATTATCATACTTTCAAATGGGACGACATCGAATAATAGACAAGGAGCCATATTTGTGACTGATTTATGAAATGCTTTATATAGCGTCAGACGACAATAATATAAATAAGGAAGAGGACCTACACACTTTGAGTCATACTTATAAAAGTTTTTTCAAACATATACGTTGCTGACTATGTCTATCAGTTTGATACATTGACCTCATGATATATCTGTGTAAATATGTGTGCTCTACTATAAATTGACAACTTTGCGAAATATGGAAATTTTTGCTGACTTGACTTGCGTGCGAACGAACATCGTTACGTTAAATCTTTCCCTGGAGTGTTTGTAATTAAGGTATAATATCGCTTGTACTTCATGTCTATTATTCGTTAGTTTGTACTGAATTTCTATTGAATTTGTTAATAAAGCCTGAAGACGTCAACACTCCAGTTGACGAAACGTTGCTGTGTATAAAAATTACGTGGGGTGTGTGTTTTTCATTTTCGAAGTTGGCCGCAAAAGATCAACTTAAAAAAATTAATAATTCATACAAAAATGGAGGGCAAGAAACATCATTATATGATTATTTGTTCAAAATGGGCCAAACAACAAGGAGCAGTTTTTTGTTTCTCGAAAAATTATTATTAATAGTTTGTTTTAAAAAATTTGTTTAATCATTTTCTGGCCATATTTCTGCTTCACAAACTTTACTTCCCTATAGAGTAACACATTTTGAACAAGATGGTGCAAAAAAATTGCGGGCGAATCAATTTTTCCGGTCGATTGCTAATTTTACCCCGTCTATATGGACAAATTTTATTTCCAACATTCTTTTCACACCTGGAATGTTCATAAAAATTGATACGTAGTTACAAACCGCTTTTATCTTAATGAAATACATGCACAATTTGATTATAGAGAAAATGTAAACATGTAGACTATATGCAAATGATGACGGTCATCAACTTTTATCAAGATTAATACATATCAATGCATTCCTTTTACTTGCTCCTTTGTTACTATAAATGAAAATAAGGTCCAAACTAAGGTCTAAAGCTCAATACTTTGGAGCATGGCTATTTATTTAGGTAATCGTCAATACACATGACCAATGGTTCGCCGTCATGCTGACGGCCTCTTCGGGATCAAGAAACTATAATTGTACATAAATAAAACTTTGTAAGAATTCAACAAAAATTATAGGTATATACGTCCCAATAAATAATTTGTTTGGAATAGGCCAAAGAAAAAGGAGCAATTTTTGTTTCTCAAAAAATTAATTTTCATAATTTGTTTAAATGATTTCTGACCACATTTCCGCTTGACAAACTTCACTTTTCCACACAGTAGCACATTTTGAACAAGATAGTGCAAAAATTTGCGGATAAATTAATTTTTGCGGTCGATTGCTGATTTCGCCCTGTCTAAATAGTACACCTCACTTTTTTTTGAACATAATTAATAGCCAGCTAAACAAGACATTTTTAATCAAATACTGTATCCTGCAAAAAAAACTTAAAACATTAATCGTTAGCTTATCTTTCATAATCACCTTGCACTTAATGGATGGAATAATTCATATACACCTCACACTACTTACATTTAAAGACTACATAGTGAAATCTAATTAAACTGATACAATTTTTCATCCAAGTCTTCTGTAGATAGCATGCTTATTTATATAAACAAAAGTAAATTATGTATGACTATATACATGCTATTATCTATGGGGCGTTGACTTCATAATGTGTCATACGTTTACTTTCAGGCCAAAAAAATTTGTCTTTAGATGATAGATGTTGGGGTATGTAAGACACAATCAGCCCACCTGTAACTTCGAAGGGCATCTGCCACTTACCAGCTGATCTGAGGTACCGAGTCCCCCACATAGAAGGAACGATACTTTCTTCACCCAGGTAGCCCTGCTGTACGAATCAGCAAGCTGTTATTCGACTAATGTTATCCTTAATACTGACGGCCTAGAATTGAGCTTTTCATAATGATCTCATATATATTCGAGTATTTCGTACGTGACACTGCGTTGAATGGCAGTAACAGATGCTACGTGAAACGGTTCGCCATACGCCTAAAGTAATTATAAAGGCGCAAAGTGTAATCTGAGGGCGCAAAGCGGTATTTGCACTCTGTGCCTATGATAAGAATATAGTTAACATTTTTCATATTTTTCTGGCAAGAATTAGTTATTTAACTTAAAGCTGGCTTCACTACATGACGGTTTAAAATTGAGCAGTATATTTAAGAAACATAAACAGAACAATGGATGTACATAAAAAAATAATCAACGAGGGGATAAGAAAATACAGTTAAGTTAAAAACTTAGAAGTAAATGAAGGTATTATTGCAGTTTTTTGTGGATAGCTTTAAACGTCTGTTTAAGAAATCTTAATCGTCAAATCTTTGTACTTTTTTTTAAATTTATATCAGACTTAAAAACTACTCAATTCCACTTTTATAAGAGTATCAACTCATGAATACTGACTTCCAAAGAGGATTGAAAGTTTAATTGCTTATGCTGGTACTATTGCGGGCTTGTATATAGTATAACATGTATTATGTAGTATTGTGCACGTTCATGTTAATCAAGCATATCAATGCTAAATCAACAGGGTATCCAAAATAATACCTTCATAATAAAAAAGGTTATATATGCACCACTAATCAAAAACGTAATTTTTTGTTAAGGAAATATCAAACTTTCAATGCTATTTTGTAACTTAAGTCCAATTAATTAAATAATTTATAACTTTATTTAATGATTTCAAGTGTTTACTCACCATACCTTATGAGTTCTATTGAAAAATAGGCAGTATTCGAGAGTTCCGCAATGACTGGAGCAACCACAACAATACCCTAACACTTACCCCTACACTTCAACATTCTGTGTACAGAGATCATGAAGAGCGTTCATAAATAAGTTACATAGTTTAGTAGTAGAACAATGTATTAAAAATCGAAAAATAAAAAACATAACGTTCATTGTAAAACTTCTTGTATTCCAATTGAGTCCAGTGACTCAAAGCGTTAACAAACAAGTATTTTATATTATAAACAAAAAAAAACTTACAGAAAAACTATCATGTAGTAGAAGTGTTGTTTCACTAGTTATTTTTCAGATTACTTTTAACGATGATATTAAGTTTTTACGCAAAGTTTCTCAGCACACAAAAAATTGGAGGTAAGTTAAAGAATGCTTCTCTGTGATTTTTTTCGTGCAAGAAGTTTAGAAAAGTATGCAATGAAACATGTAGTTAAGCTCTATGTACGATAAAAATAAATATTCACTGGAATCATCAATAATAGTGGTTAAATTTTTGCAACTTATTCGCTTAGTGGGAGACACCTAATTTTTTATAATTGTCTCATAAAACTCTTTTATAAGACCATAAACAACAATTAAAAGTTTTTTTCATATTAATAACTACGTTTGATTACCTCATTTTCTGTTGTTTTAATACTTATAGTAGTATTACCACTAAATGATTCATCTTTCATGAAAAATTTTAATTTCGAAATAGCATTCTGATAAGTTTTAGTATTTTGTTGGTCGGCAGAAAGTTTTTCTGACATTGAACCTGTTTTTTTTTCATTGTTATCCGAAAAGACTTCAAGACCTTTCGTTGAAATACTTTTACAAGTATCTGCTGTCAAATGTTTCAATTCTTTTAGAGATGTCTTCGAACATCTTTCAATGTTTCGCCCTCGTTTATCGCACTTCTGTTCCTTTAATTTAAAATCAACTTCAACTATATTTTTGTCGTTCACAAAATCTAAAACCATTTCTTTTGAATACTTTTTTTGTTCTATTATAGGCAGTTCTGAAGATAGTTCTCGACTAAATATGTCTTCATTATTAGTATTTGTAACAATGATTGCTCTGCAATGCTGTGATTCTTCTTTAAGATAAGCTAAGGAAACATGTGAATCAATTTCATCATCTCCATCTTCATCATCTACATTTTCTTCCTCCTCATCTTCTTCATCTTCATAATCATCTTCATCGTCTCCATCATCTTCGTCTTCATCGTCTTCATTTTCGTCATCACCATCTTCATCATGTAATATCCGTACACTAACATTATATTTTGGCATGATTCTATCATTTTCCAGTAATTTAGAATGCATTTTACTTGATTTGTGTTCAGCAAATATATTTGAATCTCGGTCATATTTATCACCCAATAACGACGGATGAGACGACTGGTGATTGTCCAATACTGGATTTAAAGATAATTCAATTTGTGATCTTAGACTTGATCGTGGTGGTATTGTAAATCTGTGCTCCTTATTAAGACAGTGCAGGCCTATTTTTAATTTATGCATTTCCCGTTTTTCTCCCCAAATCGGCTCAAAATGTTTTACCTTCCATGGATCCAATTTGTTTTTGTCTTTTTCAGCTTCGATTTTCAATTTTTGTTGATTTTCTGGCATAAACTCTCCTTCAGCTAAGCGCTTTCTCCATTCTTGGCACGCTCTTGCAAAAAACTCATTATTAAGTCCAGAAACAGCTGCATCCTGAAAAATAATTGAATGTGTTAAATATGAACATATTAAGAATGTTGAATTAACACAAGTTAATCATGATTGAAATATTCGAATGTAATTATCGTTGTTTTGAATCAATACAGTTTCTTTGCATCCATTGTAAAGTATAGTGGCTAATTCGTAAGAGACTGGTGCATTTTTTATATCTTCGATAAGTACTGTGCAACAAGTGTAAAAAAAAAATTCACGAGTTTTTAAAAATAATTTTGTGGGTAGAATACAAATTTTTTTAGTTTTCAATCCAAACGACTGTTGATTTCATTGCAATGATTTAAAGGAATTAACTTAAAGCTCCATATTTTGTTAAAAAAACATTTATCTCATACTTTGGCTCATTTTAGGCAGGAAAATTTTCTTACAATTTTTTTGATTGATTCACTGTTTTCTCGTGAGAACTTGAAAAATGGGGTTTTGGAAAGTTTCAGTCAATTATTAGAACGTAAAATTTAAAGATACGTAACGTTTACTTGACATATTGTGTAAAAAGTATCAAACGAGTAAATGCAAAACTAAAAAAACCGTTTTTAAGAAATACGAATATACTTATAACCAGATTGTAAGTTGACAAGAAGACTAGTTTATTTNAGCTCGCGTGACCAGGAGTTCGAGAGCTCGTAAAAGCTTTGTTGCTTGTACTCTTCACGTGCAGACTAACTGCAACTCATGCTTTTTGTCGTTGAATAGTTGACTCCCTCCGTCAGTCTACTTTCTTTTTGTGTACATACCAAGTTCTTATAGCGCGGGCTAATCGATACTTTTTTACTTATTTGAATTAGGAAATGGAGTGAGTGACATAGTAGGCGTTGATTAAATAGCTTGTTCATCGGCTCGTTGGGTTAGTAACTTTGTTGTTTTAAGATACTTAGAGCTTTTTTCCTACGTAATGCTTTTCTTTACTTTATTTTATTTTAATGTAGGAATGACATACTGCTCGATTCTGATAGAAAGATGTACGAATTTAATTAAAACTGGGGATACAACTGAAAACTCTAATGTTTTATGCTATTAATTAAACATTGAAACATAAATTCAAATTCCAACAATTCATGAAAATTCAATTTACTTTTGAAAAGTAAAAAATTTTCAATGAAATGTTACCATTTTTTGGATTTTATTGAGATAAACATTGCTTTTTAATAAGAAAACTTTGGTATAGTAATTATATTAAAAGAATACGAAAAGTAAAATTATCGTAATCATATGTATCGATAGCCAAATAATAAAAGTATTCATACTATTATGCACAGGAAATTTAAAAATGCGTAAAAATTGATGAAATATAAATAGAGTCGACTTTGTAGAGCCACAAAGTAGAAATGGTTGATTAGCCTTTAATGACTCATAACCCAGCAGAGTTGTGAAGTCATTGCCACACTCATTCAAATACCATTAGACTAGTTCAGAGGCACTTTTAGTTTATGGCTGATCGTTTAGTCAATCGTAAGCTTTTTGTAGTCTTTTACTTTTCCAAGATTTCTACACAGATAAAAAGTACTACTTGTATTAAAGACCAAGTATGGACTTATTTTTAAGGAATGTGGATTTAAATCTGAGCAGGTTTTTCTTCATTGATGATTAATAAAAGCTTGTTAATAGTTAAAAATTTAAATTAAAAGCCACCTTACTTTTCGTTAATGCCAATTCAAAATCTTAAGCTGTTATTGATACATGATTCATGATCTACAAATTGTCCATTTTTTAATTAATTATAATGACAAAAATATTTGATATCATACATGAAAAAATCTACTGAAATTTCTGCCAAACATGTCATCCATTTGAAAGAAATGTTTTTTTTTAATTGACGGCACACCCTTGAGATGAGGCTTATATTACTCGTAACGTCATGTACAAACAACCGGGTGAGCAAGGCATAGAAAAATAGCGAATAAGCCAAAGTGAGGTAATAACGAGAAACGTGTTTTCATCGCCTTAAAATATGATCCCATTATTGGGACTAATAGTTTTGTCAAACCAAAGGGTGTCCTTAAATTTTTATCAAATACTAAAAAAAACAACTCAGTTTTTTTTCAATCTTTCGATTGTAACTTTTTTGCTTGCAGTCAGATTTGAAAAAAACCAAAATAATTAGTTCTTTATTTAAATTATCTATCAATCTGCGTTGGTTTGATTATCCAAACCGTTTTTTTGCAAAGTTATAGTGTAAAAATGTGCAAAAATTGTCATTTACAATTTCAATTTTTAAGCATTCATAACTTCAACATTTTTTACGAAACTTAAGCAGACTGGTAAATTATACAGATTCAATAGTTTTGCAAAATATTGACATGTTTTTCTCTGTTATAAAATATTTACCTTATTTAAGTATTTTAATAATTGTTATATGGATTTAGAATGGTGTATAAAAAACTTGACTTTTTTTTGTTGATCTCATTACTTTGTAAATAATATTTAATTTCGTTTTTTTAAATTTTTGATTAACTTACACTACTTTATAAAAATATTGTTTTCAATATAAAATCATTTTAAGTGAGAAAGATTAAATGTTGCAAAAAACTAGAATATTTTTATTAATCTTACTATTTTTCAAATTTTTCATTTTGTTGAATACTTTTGAATAAGTACCATGAAAAACACAATACATCTTTAAAAAGGCACTTAATATTATCACGGTTTTTGTCATTAAACTGACTACTGTGCCAGATACCAATGTACTTTATCATTATTTTTGTAGTCATGTTTTTTTTCAATAGATATCAAACACATTTAACTCGCCTTACCTTTCACTTCAAAATAAAAGACTTCATTCTCTTTTGTAGACTTTATGAATCAACCTGTTGCAATAGATAAAAATTGAGCGTAAATAGTTGTAAAATTCATAAATTATTGTTTTATTAAAAAATAACTGGTTTGGTTAATGATACGTTATATTTAAACTTATCTAGTTAATTGAGCACCTTGAAATTCTTAAAATTTGCTCTTAAAATAAATCAGAGATTTTTGGCAAGTGTGGGCCACCACTGTGTTTGCGCCGGGAAGTAATGCTGCGACAAAAATTGCCACAAAAAGTAATCGAGATCAGCAGTTAACAAATTATCAGGATACAAATAACTATGTACAAATACATTAACATAAATTAATCATAAATGCTCGCTGTGAGAGAAGCGGTCTCAACAGCGGCCATAAGCTCACTGACTATTGCGGTTTATAGGTCTATACTTTGAAATAATAGAGTAAAAATAGCTAACGGTTGAGAAAAGATAAGCATAAATTTAATACAGGTAAAAGTCTTTATTTTGATTTAAAAAAATCTGTGTGGTCTTTTAGGAAAGTCTGGATTTTTGCTAAGTCAAGCGTTGTATTAGTGGTTCCATTGTTATATAATCGAAGTTCGTTATTTCAAGATTTTCTAGGTAATAAAAAATGCATTAACGTGCTGAGAGTGTGCTGTCTAGTTTTTAAGTAAGGAAGATGTTTTAAGGAGGTTCCGACAAAGAATAAAAAATTTCAAACGCTCAAAAAATTTTGTACTTTTTAAGAACATTTTAGCAGAGTGTACTTATTTAATATTTTTTTCAAACGTTATTTCGAAAAAGAAGCTCATTAAATTCTACAATTTAACGTAGGCCTTAATGGGGGTCAGTAATTGAATCGTATCTAAACTATCATTTAAATTAATAAAAACTTTTGTGACGTGGCGTTTTCGTGACCTGAGACACTTAAATGTCATGGCCAGGGCAGTCTTGAAACAATGACTAAAGAAAGTTATCTCCACTCGTCGATGTCTACACGTTCCTGAAATGCGAAACTTATTCCCTTAGATTACAGTGCTTGTCTCTTCGACTCTCTCTTCGCAGAGGAGGTCCCGCCAGGGGAAGGCCCTTGGGAAGCAGGCTGCTCTCCTAGGGAGAAACGATGGACTCTACCTATTAATACCGCTGTCCGAAAATGGCATACAAACAATAACACGGTGAAGCGAAATTCTCGAATTACAACGATCACTTTATTCATCACGAAACAGTTACGTGAGCGTCCATGCCCGGAGTTCTCGGCACGATCGGCGCTTTCCACGAGGCACAACACGCGACATGCACTCTCTCTCTCTCTCTTTCTCTTACGCTTTAGTCACTCCTGGGGCCGTCCTGCACGGTCATCACTGCTGGGCTTGATCTCCGGGTGGTCTCAATGTCAGCTCAGTCGTGGTTGTCCTTGAGGAGATCTTTATGCAGCGGGTCTGGCTCGAGTTGTTCAGAAGGTGGCCTCGGGTACGGTGGCAACACGAGGATGGAGCTGGTAGGCTGGAGAAATTACTGGCAGCCTTCCTCTTAATCTCTTGTTTACTCTCACCTTCCCGCTTTTTTTCGTCTCAACCTCATTCGCTTTAAGAAAACGCTTAACTCTTCTTTGATCTGTACCGAGCGCGGGCTCAGACTCGAATGATGCGTGAGGTCCACCAATAAGTGCAGCCTCGCGCATCATTGCTTAACATCAATGTATCTGTTTACACACACATGCACACTCAACGCTGCGGCAGTTTATGGTGCAGAAGTCAGTACATTTAGCGTCGTTACAATAAGCGCGGTAATTATATAAGATTTACTATTTCATTATATAAGTGTCTTCGTGTATTGTGGTTATAATGCACATATATTCCTGCGTCTCTTCTGTTCCCTTTTCTCTTCAGCACTGCCCTCCTCTCCAATTATTTTCACATAAAACAAACAGCATAACGATCCAAGCCGTTATCAGTTCTTGATAAATTCTGATATTTCCCCTTTAAGACGCATTTCAATGCTTACTGTTGCACGGGAAAGAGAACAATGACTCCATTATAGTTTTTGGAAGCAGTTTAAAAATGTTTCCAAGTTGAAAATAATCACATTAAAAAAGAATGAATGGAAAAAAAATCTTACGAACAACTTTTAAAGAATTAACCTTCAATAAAATTTAATTGATGACCTGAGTAAAGCCTATATTAAATGGTATAGCTCAGGGATCTTTTTCAAAAACACACGTAGTAAAAAGTTGAAAAATTCGTACGTAGTATGATGTTCTTAAAAATTAAACAATTTTTAGTCAATGTTACCTAACATTTTCTACTTTTTCCAGAACTTCTGTAATGAACATACTATCATATTTTAAAAACTTTGAAAACGTTTGGGTACTGATTGACTGTTACCAAGTAGCTATTTGGAAGTTGAACATTTTTTGCTATTAAATTATTACTTAATTTTATCATGAGGTCTGTCAAACCTTCCGAATAAGCATAACGTTCCTCAAGTTTTAAATATATGTTTTTAATTATACAACTTATGATGGACAATACTATTTAAATTATACTATAAACTGCTAAGGTTAACAGTGATAATAAAATCTTTTTATAATAAACGTATATTTTTAGCATATTGAATATTCGTTTTATTGTTTTATAATTGTTAATATTTGTTATATTAAAATTAAATTTTTCATACTATAATTTCTTAACTAAATAACTCATTTGGTTAGAGCCTCCTCTTGTAGCTTTACATGTGATCCAAAAAAGTACGTATTCCTAGGGTTCTAATCCCAATATTAACAGACTTTTTGCTGTGTTTAAACCGTCAGTGAGGATAAAAAAAACAACAGCAGAGCCAATAATATTAGAAAACTGCAGATTGGATTTTGGAGGATTCAATGAGCTATTGATCATACATCATTAGGTTTTTGAACCACTGTTGTCAGACATAGAGATAACGATGACTATCGTGAACGTAAGCGTCACAGTTTTCTTTATTAAAAGTAATCGAAATTCATAATTCTATATTTAAGTTAGAGTTTATGAAACAGAACCAATGATGACTATATTTACGGTCACTAACGTCAAACTCACGTCACTTTATTCTGCTTCGATACTACAACAAACAAAAGTTATGTTACTAGATTTGGTGTCGTCTTTACTTTGCTAACATGGATGTTAGTATTACACTCAACACTATGTATACTTAGGAATAATCTTAGTTATCGAGATTACCATAATTTTTACGGCTATTATCATTATACTATCATAATTAGTCAGTAATCTTGAGTTATTTACAGCTGAAAACTCACTGAGCCTCAACTCGTCCAGCAAGTTCACGCTATTCTGGCACCAATACACTTGCACATAGCGAATAGCCATACGCAACGTTGGTAATCAATCTTTTATGCACAGGGCATAGATCTTCCATGTGCGAACCATCGCGTAAGACTTTTGTCTCTCTCTCTCTCTTTTTCTCTCTGATGGCCTCTCCTAATAAGCTTTTGGACGATTCGAGTCCTATCTCTCTGGTCAGTCTCAGGTTATCGTCTTTTCAGAGATTAGGCGCTTTTAGCCTTTAAATAGACACTCAGGTGTGCCTCAGGGCTCAATGCATGGACCTCTGCTCTGATGTACATAAAGAAAATAAGCTAAGAGTGAAAAGAGAAAATCTAGGAGCCACTAATCTAGTCTAGTTTTAGCCAATTAGGTTACTAGCTGTGGTGCCAACCGCACACCTAATAAAGGTTACGAATTCGTATAAGCAGGAAATTGTATCTTTTCCACTAAACTATAGAGTTTCTCCAGGTGCCTAGCCATAAAGTGCTAGGCGCTCTCATTTGCTGGCTGATTCGTACGAACCACATCTAAACTCTTTAATAATAGTAAGATTTTTGTATTTTGATTGTATTAATTCTTCCTTTTTTAAGTACAAACTTCTCTAACGCTCCAGACAGCTGAAGTAACAGTCGAGTAAATAAAAGATAATTATTATGCAGACGTTAACTATAGGGCTTCACCACCGCTTAAGACAGCAGTGATAGCCTCTAGGCCACTCCAAAACAGCTAAAAACCTTGTCCCGTCTGCCTCAAGGTAGTTGAATACCCATGCTTAGGACATCCAGGGCACCAACTAACCACGTAATAATACAAAGAGAAACTTGGCCGTGAGCCACCCCCCCCCCCTCCACTGTTCCCTTACCCTACGACTTACCTGCACAGCCTGTTTGAATGCCATGTTATTGAGCGCAAGCCAAGACTCAAAGAATACATTTCACTGACATGTAATACCATTCCTCAGAAATATCAAATAATTTTATTGTTTCATTTCTTTTTTATATAAAAAAAAAAAATTTTATTGCAAATAACATCTAATGGCAATCGAAATGTATTACAACTATTCATTTCTTTTAGTAATAAAATTGAAGCTTTTACAGTCCAAGCCATTGAAATAATTTTTTTTTGCATTGACAAATAATAATAAATTTATGTTTTATACAAAAATGCTTTTCTAGAACTTTCTGGACAGTTAATGACATATTATTTAATACTGTTGAGCTTAACGAGAAGACCTTTGAAATATGTTTCTTCTTTCAAAATTGTCTTGTTTCCTTTGTTTTTTTGGGAATTCTGAATTAAGTTGGTTCTGGTGATTTATACATTTTGCATGACATTTTTTTTCAATTTAAAAATTAAATTTAATGATTTTATAAGATCATTGATTTCATTAAATTCAAACTAAACGGTTAACAGTTATAGCTATTTTTTTATATGTTGTGAATCAAGTCGCGCGGGAGCGCGACGAGATGAGTTTGAGTAAGCAGACGAAACCTCGGTGACCGAATAACTATTTACTTCAGATACGCATACTTCAATTTTCAAGTATCAAAAATTAAGTATTTTTTCCGGTATGCCTGATGTATTTTGGTTAAATGAAGTCTCTTTAATCCTAACAGTTTTACCGAAAAATTAACGTCAGAAAGTCGTTATAACAACGGAAACGAGGCATGTGTATCTCAAAACGTTCAAATAAAGATTGAAATTTTTTAAGTTTCAGTTTCAGCCTGAAAATTTTTTTACCATGAAGTTGGCTGCAAGCCTAATTTTTCCGGTGGATAATTGGGAAAGGCGTGTTTGTAAGATCAAGCAGAGCTACGAACAGTGTAAAATTCGCTACAGGCATTCCTTATAATACGATAGTATAGACAGCGTGCAGCATTGGGAGTTCTCAGTGGCTAAGATAGTAGAGTCCACTCCGTCACTTCCTCCCGGGTAACTCTGTGGTATTTTTTAATGTGGCCTAATCACTAAGATATCATACTAGTATACAATTGGTGATATGATTCCTATATACCATGGCATGCAGATTTGCAAATAATAGGAGAGAACAACAATGCCTCAGAAGAGGGGGGGGGGTGAATGCCTCTCTCACAGTGAAAAACAAATAATGAAATATATGGGGCGAATCGAAGTAGTGTATATCTTTGTATGTGTGTTCTCACAGCCATAAAACAAAGACAGGCAAGACGTTGCGTTGCTAAGGTAGGATACTAACACAGCGGCAAATTTGAATAAGCACGAAATTTAAATATCTCAAATATATCAATAAACTATCGTTCTAACCCTGAATTTTGTGCGCTTTAAACGTAAACACCTTAATTTTAGTATTCAAATAGAGATTTGTAATAAATAAATAAATTATTAGCAATAAACTTTACAATTTTTTAATAACAGTAATAAGTTATTATTCGTACCATTTTTACGGTTTTCGTAGATGAATTAAACGTAGAAAGAGTTTGATTTTTATGATAAATATAAATTATAGATAATAAATGATGGATAATCAAAAGAAACGGTCCATTACGTCACTAGGGCACAACAAACGCAATTTTTGTGTGTTGATGCCCGAGTCACGAATGTTTTTCTTACCGAGGACGCAAAGTGTAATTTTGTGCCCAGGGGCACACTTTGCGCCCGGTAAATCACTTTGGGCCCTAGGGCAGAAAAATACTTTGGGAACAGAGGGCGCGAAAAATTTTTCTGCCCGTGGGCTCAAAGTGATTACAACACTGAGAGGGAATTGGGGGAGCCTCTCTACCGACTGGAGATGACTCGTCACTAAAAGCGGTAGCTCTGCTCTTATTACAGCAGGACTGCCTTCCTGCTGGACTGGGGGCTATTTTCTCTCAGTCAGGAGCGCTGAGCCACTAGCCCAAGAAACAGAGCCACCACAGAGAAGGCTACTTCCTTTTAATAGATAAGGAGAGCTGTTCCTTGACACTATCGAACAGCTGCTCGCCTAGACTGGGAAAGCAGCTCTACTAGGTAAGAAAGAGGTGCCACTAAAGCAATGGTGGTGCGTCTCTTCTGTATTCCAAGGAGCATCCCCACCAATTTCTTCTCAGTGAAGAGCACAAAGTGTGACCCAAGGGCACAAAGCGGCAGTTGCTCTTTAAGCCCATGGTAAGAAATGGTAGTTTTCCTACGAGTTTGAAAAGTCTCTGTTTGCGAACCGAGACGTTTGTGGCCCGAGCCGAAGGCGAGGGACGTAACGAGGTTCATAAAGGAGACTTTTCGAACGAGTTCCGGAAAACTGCTTTTTCGCCCGAAGAAGTACCAGCCTCCCAAAACCACCCGAGGGCGGAAATTGTAGTTTTCGTCAGATAAGTGCCATCGTCTCTGGGGCTATTTTGCGTAAGGTAGCCGCGGAGCAATGGCATTTATGTGGCGAATCCTATTTTTTCTACTAAGGGCACACCAGCCTCTCAATAACGCCCAAGGTAGGAAAATTAAAATTTTATACCTTAATAATAAGATCCTTTTAAGTAACAAGTTAATCAACAAAACTTACTAAGAAACTCTTTTATTTCAAAAAGAAACATTGCCACTTTACTCTACCGTTCCTTAACAATTAAAACATAACGTTATTTTTAATTTTTTTAACCGTGTGTCATGAGTCAAAGATGCAATCGAGAAACTGATTTAGGTATAATTTAATAAAACAGCTATCTACAACAAATCTTGCAACACAGCTGTAGTGGTATCAAAATAATCGATAATAGGAAACTCATGTTATTTTTTAAAGCGCCCTAAATAACAAGCTGTAAGTCTCAGTCTCATTTAATTCAGCGATTTGGGTAATAAATAAATATTTATTGTGAGAATCACTTAGTTATTGAATGACTGCAATCAGGAAAGCTTAGACTTCATCGATACATAAGAAAAATATAAGAATAAAAGCTAGTTGAATAAATGAAACATTCGGGATTTTTTATGCATACAATTACTAAAATATTTTATTTAAAAAGAGATATTAATTAGAAAATTATTTCTGTTCAGTAAATTTATGAATTATTTATACAAATTAACCTCTGGAGACATTCATATATTCAAAATATCTTTATATGAGTTACTTAACGTAAAAATTTAGTGGAACCATTGTAGTTCATCGTAGCTATATTGTACAGACCTCGTTTCTATCCAGTACTTTCTAGTATGAGCGATGTCTAATGTTATCATTTTTTAATACAAACATTAAAAAAATAGTATTTTCCTCAAAAGTTATAATATCCCCATAAAAATACCTTTTAACAAAACAAAAAGGATAGGTAAGTTTGATGTGTTGTTGCGTTAATATTTTAATGTAAGGAATTGCTGAAGCCTTTATACGCTGGCAATAAATAGTATATTCTTACTGATGAATCTGTAGCCTCGAAAAAATCTGAAATCCAAACATAAAAACGGTAATAAAATCAAACTAAATAATATTGACTTTTGATTGGTACTCCATGCAAACCTCACATTAAATACAATAATGCCTTGCTATTTCGAAAGTACATAAAAAGATAAGGGCATAATTTTAATTCATTTAAAAAAAGGTTTATATATAGTACCAGTCAAAAGTCAATATGATTTAGTTCGATTTCGTTAAATTATGAGTTCTTCACAGTATTATGACACGAGTGTCATACAAAATGTATAATGCGCAAAAAAAACTCTACCGTTTTTATTTAAGGATTTCAGAACTTTTCAAGGCTACAGATTTATTAGGAAGAATATACTTTTTATTGACAGCGTATAAAGTACTAGTACCGTTAAAAAGGCTAGAAAATGACCAATTTTTAACATTTTTTTTCTCGTTACCTTTATTTAAAAATATTGTAAAAAATTTTTCCAGTAGGAAATACACACTATGGTGGTAAAAAAAAATTTTTTTTAATTTTATTTCCATTGAAAATTTATTGCTATATGACGTCATGGTCAAGTCCTCGAAAATTAGAGCCTCGCACAGTCCGGGGTTAATCTCCAAAATGGTAAGTCTGAAATCTAAATTTCAAGAAGCATTTTATAGAAAAAGGTGGTTAACATCGTAATTCACCAGAAAATTTAAGAAAAATTGAAAAAAAATGGCGGCTTCGTAAACGAAAAAAATAAAAAATCACTGTTTTTTTTACCTTTTTTCACTTGCCAAATAATTTTTTTTTTTTTTTAAATTTTTCTTAAATATTCTAGTGGATTACGGTAAAGGACATCAAAAGTAAACAAATTCATCCAAAATATAAGAAATCCATTAAGTAGTTGAGGAGAATAAGTCTGAACCGTTTAAAAAAATGCTATTTTGAGTAAAACGCGTTTAAAGTTTATGAAGAAAAATTTTAAGAATATTTTAAGAATAACCGTATTTTAATTCTTACAATTGGTCAGTCCACGACTCCTGCTCCATAGAGAAGTACGCCAGAGTCTATGAAACCTTGCACTCGTTCTTGTTGAGTAGATTTTTTTCCCAAACGTACTTCCTTCGTTGCTGCCGTACTTGCTCTTTCAGCCATCAAGATCCGCTCATTGTCTTTCGCCTGCGTCCAGTGGTGGGCGGAGCTTCCAATAATGCATCCCATCACCTCCATCATTTTCAAGAGAGTCATTCTTTCTTCGTTAAAAATGGCCAATGATATATTAACAGCTAATTTAGTAACTTCACACCCAACAATCGTATGTTTAGGAATATAGCCCAAAGTGTCTTATTATAACATTCGTTATTATGTTGGTTATTCTTTCCCAGGCATCGGTTTAATAATTCTTCACTGGACAACCTTCTAAAAACAGGTTTGACATATTCTTGGACCTCAGCATTAAAGGCTGGCTTATACGTGTATGCGTCTTTTTGGGCCTTTACTTTGAGCCATACTTTGAGCCATACTTTTAGCCATACATTTACCCATACTTTTAGCTGTACATTTAGCGATACTTTTACCTACCTATTACGACATATTTAAATCCATACATTGAGATATACTTTTAGCTATACATTAAGCTTTACTTTTAGCCAGACATTGTGCCATACTTTGAGCCATACTTTTAGCCATACGTTTAGCCATACTTTGAGCCATACATTGAACGATACTTTTAACCATACTTTGACGGTACAGAACTGCTTGGAGGTGTTTTTGATAGTCAAGATCTACTCAAAGATATTTTTGATGGTCAAGGACCGTCCCGAGGTATTTTCGATATCTAAGAACCACTTGAAGGTTTCAATGACCTATGAAAACTGCTTGGAGATATTTTTAGTAATCAAGAATCGCTTGGAAGTATTTTCGATCGTCAAAATCCGCTCGAAGGTACTTAAGCTGGTCGAGAACCCCACTTTGAGGCTTTAATGACCTATAAAAACTGCTTGGAGTTATTTTTAATGATTGAATGCTGCTAAGAGGTACTATCGAAAGTCGAGAGCTGCCCGGACATATTTTTGATAGTCAAGATTCGCTTAGAAGTCATTTTGAAAATTGAGAAGCGCTCTGAGATATATTCGATGTATAAGAATCACTCGGAGGCTTTCAAATGATGTACGAATACTGTTCGAAGGTATTTTTAACAGGTAAGAGGTACTATTGACTGTCAAGAGCTGCTCGGGGATATTTTAGATGATTGAGATCTTCTTGGAGGCTACAACTACCGTTAAAAATAGTTGAGAGGTGTTCCTAACGGTCGCAGACTGCTCAAGGGCATTTTTAATAATAGAGAACTCCCCTTAGGTATTTTCGAGGATCAAAATCCAATCGGAGGTACTCTTGATGGTCTAGAACCACTCGGAAGTACTCTCGATGGTCAAGAACCGTTTAAAGTTTTTGTCAATGATTAAGAACTACTCCGTCCATAATTGTCCATCCAAATCTCAACCCATCTTTGATAATCATGCTTAGCTGGCAAAAATAATTGTATTGCTAAAAGTATGGCTAAAAGTATGGCTAAAAGTATGACTAAAATTATAGCTAAAAGTATGGCTCAAGGTATGGCTTAAAATATAGCTTAATATATGGCTCAATGTATGGATTACTGTAAGGCCCAAAGTATGGCTCAGTGTATAAATCAAAGTATGGCTTGAATTATAGATAAAAGTATGGCTAGAGGTATGGCTCAAAAAATGGCTAAATATATGGCTTAATGTATAGCTTAAAGTACGGCTCAAAGTATGGCTTAAAATATGGCACAATGTCTGGCTAAAAGTATGGCTCAAAGTATGGCTAAAAGTATGGCTGAAAGTATGGCTTAAAGTACGGCTCAATTGCCTGGCTAAAAGTATAGCTTAATGTATGGCTAAAAGTATTGCTCAATGTATGGATTAAAGTATGGCCTAGTAGGTAAGTAAAAGGATGGCTAAATGTATGGCTCGAAATATGGCTAAACGTATGGCTAAAAGTACGGTTCAAAGTATAGCTAAAAGAATAGCTCACTGTATCGCTAAAAGTAAAGCTCAGAGTAGGGCCCAATGCCTGGCTAAAAGTATAGCTTAATGTATGGCTCAAAATATGACTAAACGTATGGCTAAAAGTATGGCTTAAAGCATGTCTCAATGTATGGCTACAAGTATGGTTCAAAGTATGGCTTTATGTATGGCCCAAAGTATGGCCCTAAGTATGGCTTAATGTATGGCACAATATCTGCCTTAAAATATAGCTTAATGTATGGCTTACAGTATGGCTAAACGTATGGCTAGAAGTATGGCCCTAAGTATGGCTCAAAGTATAGCTCAATGTATATATAATGTAAGGCTCAAAGTATGGCTCAATGTATGAATCAAAGTATGGCTTACGGTATAGCTAAAAGTATGGCTTAAAGTATGGCTGAAAGAATAGCTCACTGTGTGGCTAAAAGTGTAGCTCAGAGTAGGGCACAATGCCTGGTTAAAAGTATGGCTCAATGTATGGATTAAAATATAGCCTAATAGGTAAGTAAAAGTATAGCTAAATGTATAGCTCAAAGTATGGCTAAACGTATGGCTAAATGTATGGCTAAAAGTATGGCTTTGTGTATGGCTTGAAGTATGGCTACAAGTATGGCTAAAAGTATGGCTAAAAGTATGACTCAGCGTATGGCTCAATGTATAACTCAAAGTATGGCTAAACGCATGGCTAAAAGTATGGCTTACTCTATGGCACAATATCTGGGTTAAGTATAGCTTAATGTATAGCTAAAAGTATGGCTCAATGTATGGATAAAAACATAGCCTAATAGGTAGGTAAAAGTATGGCTAAATGTATGGCTAAAAGTATGGCTTGAAGTATGGCTTAATGTATGGCTTACAGTATGGCTAAACGTATGGCTAGAAGTATGGCCTAAAGTATGGCTCAATGTCTGGCTAAAAGTATAGCTTAATCTATGGCTAAAAGTAAAGAAAATGTATGGCTTGAAATATATTATGATATGTAGGTAATAGTATGGCTTAAAATATGGCTCAAAATATGGCTATAAAAGTAAAGTTACAAGTCTGGTTAAGGGTACAGCTCCAAGTATATTGGCCCTGCTAATTAACAAATGTTGTTAGGTATATAAAGGTGAGTATTGTACATGAAAGATGAGTTTTTTTTGCACGTTAATAATAAACATTGGTTTCATAAGTATGCACATATGAGTACGGGTAATTTCGTCGTGATTGACTTAGAAAAAGCATCGAGTACAGATATATACTCGTACATAGTCGAAATGCAGTAATAAACGGTCCGTGGGGGTGTGCAAAATTTTAATAATGAAAGTCAGAGTTTCAAGTCGTTTTCATTCAGGGACGCCTTTTAATTTTTTCATCCTTTTGCCCCCGCTCTGTGAACACAGAGTTTGTATATCCTAGCTGCGGGTACACGTAAAAACTTGGGGATATTGTCGATCTTTGGTTACGTATATCGCAACGAAATTCACACATCAAATCCGGCGATGCGTGCATACACTTTGGGCTGACACTTAAAGTCACATACTTATAAAGCTTTATGCATAATTCGACTTGCTTGCAATAGTAAAACAGTTATTAAAATGAAGTTGAATTATGAACAACGAAAATAAACGAGAATAGTTTCATTGGTTTCAGAAATTTTTATAAAGTTCAAATAACTTTTCAATACGTTACTTTAACTTTAGTACTAATGCATATTAACAAAGTCCCTGTAATTTCTTTAAAAAATATGTTTTCATTTTTCTTGGAAAGATAAGTTGTGTAAACTAAGTACTTTATGTATCGCAAAAACTGGTTATTTGTTTTCGAAAAACTTGATCTCGTGTACGAAAGTCAGTATTCATTGCCACAAGAAAAGGTCCAAGACAACGTGGGATCTATAAGTAGTAGGTTTTGGGAACGTTGAGATCCAAGCTGAGAATACATGTAAGCAATAGCGCAAATAAAATAAGTAAGACATGAAATGAAAAAAATATTTATCATCAGTAAATGATCAATTTACATATAATTAATTACAAAATAGATTTCGCTTATAGTAATATCGTTAACAGTCGTTCAAGAATTTATATGTAAAAAAGTTGGGTCAGCATATATATTTGTATAAGAATAGTTGTGACAATTTATATTAACGATCCTGATTGAGTATTTCTCTGCTATTTATAAATACATGACAATAATACTACTTATTCATCGGTTAACTACGATAAGCGCTTTCTCATACTAAAGGCTATCTATTTCTTGTACAAGACAATAACGTAAATGATCTACACTACTATTGATTGAACTAGAACTATTTTATATTGCGCTTAACGATAGTCAAGAATGGTAGATGCATTCGACATAACCATTTTCGATCACTTCTCTGTTCATCGAACGAGCTTTCTTCAGTGGCTGTACTACGTTAGCTGTTAAACTAACCTTTGCAGAATCATTGACTTGAATAATTATTTACTCAAAAACTGTTTATTTTCAGGAGTTGCGCCTGTGGAAACTTTTGTTCAGAAGATCATAATCTACAATATGTATTAACTTCAATTAATTTAACCAGGACCCAAAATAATATCTAATTGGTGCGGGGTCCTTTCAGGTGGTGAATTTTCAAGGTATAAGGATTCATAAAATGTAAAAAAAAAAAATTGATTTTTTTCAAAATTCTAAACGGTACTAGTACCATAAGGGCTTCAGCAATTCCTTACATTAAAATATTAACTAAACAACACATCCATTGTTTTGTTAAAAGGTATTTTTTATGGGGCTTTTACTTTCTTCGCAAATCAATTTTTGCTCAAGTTCGAAATGTACGGCTAGATTTACTATTTTCAGAGTTTTACTAGATAGAAACATCGTATATACAGTGATCAAGTTTTCTGTCATAAGTTACAATCAGTATCATATGAATTTTGTCTTATAATTTTGGCATTGTATAATTTATAAGTATTATAAAAAAATACTAGCTTAGAAGTGAGTGAGATAATCAAAATACAGAAAGGAAAAGTTTTCATGAAGTTTACCAATACTTAAAATCGTAATTAATTCTGGGGGGATTAGCACGCGAAGTGCGGAGGAGGGTAAAGCCTTACCAGCGCTTATACACACAGACACAAGCGCACGCGCGGACACGTATTATGTAAAAATTAATGTCAGACAATATTTCGTTGCCACATACATGAAGCAGCTTCATTTCTGTCAAGGGTCACAAAACTCCTCACGTTTGGTTCTTATCTTTAAAATTACATTCACTAACATCTTACTAATATATAAAACAAATCCGCTAAAACCGTTTTAATCACTAACCACGAGAACTACTCAATCAATGTGGCTGAAATTTTGCGTACTAATTATTGACTCTTCTTAGACGGTTTTAGTATAGTTTTAATTTTGAAAAAATTAACAGCAATAGCAATAAATAAGCTCAAAGTTTTACAAAATACGCTAGCTTTTCACGTTAGTTCAGGAGGACCCGCTAGGGGGCGTAGAAGTAAAATTGAAACTACCTTCAATAGAATTAAGTAAGCGTGGTTATAGTAGGCTCGAGTGTCTCCACAATATGCATAGTCGTTTACCGGTAGTACATGAAGATTAAAGTTGTTAGTCGTGTGTCTAATTCCACCTCAAACTACCAGGATTAAGAAGTGCTACCAATAAAAAAATGTTCTTAACAATAACGTCTTGAGCAAAATACCAGGAGACATATCTAGCCAGAGCACAACCTGCTCTAGCACTTCAGAGTTTTGTGGCCATTCAACCATCCAGCTTGGTACCGTCAGGGAATTTTCTATTTCAAATGCAAGCCAGAAAAGACAGCCCTGAGGAGTACGGGCAGCCATAATGGCCTCCTTCTAAGTGGACATCACAACCATACCTAAAGAGAAGGTATTATCCAGGCCCACTTTCCCGACTAACATTAAGTGGTTTGTTATCCAGGAAACGACTTGAAGACGAGATAATCTTTGGTCAGCGGCGCGCGGCGGACTTTCCTCCAGTGTACCTTTCAATAGCTGGAAGATTTACCACTTACCTTTTTCAGGGCCATTTTAAGTATTTACGTTTCCTCCTTAACCATTCATCTCATCGGTTCTTTTAAAGGCTACCTAAGGTCAAACTACCGAGCCAACAAAAACATTTATAGTACCATTTCGAAAACGATTTGTCGACTAAAAGACTATGTAAAGCCAGCCACTATTGAACCAAGTCAGTCATTCACTGGCAGACGTCACGAGCGAAGTTGTTCGTCGCAAGGCTGGGAGCCGCACTGATCGACGACCCTAGATAACCCTTGCGACTCTAAGCATTCAACCAAAAATCAGCGATCCTTTCTAAGTTTTGCGCTGGGCCCACCTAGCAGCTATAAAGGAAAAAAAACTTAAGCCAACGGTACAGTCTCCAACGGGCAAGCATCATGAACCAAACTCTTCAGCATAATTACATTTTTTTTACTTTTTACAGCTTGTTATTTGACCAAATAAACTGTATGGATTCTCAAAAAAAATTTTATTATTAAGTAAATTTTTGTTCTGAGAAGTGGCAGAAATAGATGTAAGATTTTTAACTAAAAATGTTTCACATTACGGTGCTTTATTTAGTGAGTCTCAGGCGAAGCCAAGATGGGGGGACAGCTAGTTCTTACATACATAGTTCTTTAAAAATCTAATATCTTAATTGTAAGCCCTAACAATAATTGTAGAAAATTAAAGTTAAATCATATGACTTAATGCTTAAAATCATACGTATTTTGTATCATCATATCAGAATACACGTATGAAATTGAAAGATTTCAATGTAAAATGTAACACATCTTTACCTTTCGGTTACATTAGTCATATTAAAACACTTAATTAACTGTACTTTTTATTTTCTATTTTTTACGAAAAAAAAGCCACTGCATAGGGGTTGGCGGGTTAGCAAGCTTAGCTTAGAGGGCACTAGATAAAAGAACCTCTAGTTTTAAATAGACCGTACATTTGTGTATATTTATCAAAACATAGTGCTGCGTGTTGTACAGAATTTTCTTGTCTTAAATGTTCTTATCCTATTACCTGGAGGCATTTCTCCTTAGTACTCTGTGAGCTGAGCTTGCCAACACTTCAGCTCCTTAAGACAACAACAGAAGATTACTTGAAGTTGTTGAAAATCCACGGTATAATCTGGAAAAAAGTATTAAAGAAAAAGTGGCAGTAATTCATCTGATCTATTTATGCTGATGTACTGATTTCTTAAAGGAGTATCTAATTTAACTGATTTGATCCATTGTAGAAAACTGTAGTATTGACATAACATTCTGAAGATGTGACAACGTCGCACTATTAGGCATGATATTCTATATTTTGTTTGTAATATAATGATATGTATCCAACAAGTTTTTATTTACAAAAATAGTACTTTATTAAAATAGAAACAATAGGTTAAGCCATATTGGTGTTATAAAGAGTATTTATTGCAAAAACATAAAATTTTCTAATCATTGAAGTAACAACAGATTTTCAGCAAGTAGCATGAATAATATGTATCCTACGCTTATAACTAATAAGTAAATACCTAATAATCAAATAATACTTGGTTACAGCTAAGAAACTGCACGAACAGTTCAAAATAATTATTGATTTTGTTAATGATTTTAATACTATCTGTTACATGTACTTTGTTCGTTTTATTTTTAACTAATAGTCTAATTATTTCTTCTAAATTATTTTCTGAATACATATCCACAATGTCATTGCAGGCAATGCCAGCGACAATAATTTTTTATCGTGTCTCAAGAGACGTGTACTCATCTAAAGCACTCAATTATTTCAAAACCTTAAGCAACTTCTTTTCGAAATTTTCTTGATTATAAATATCAGCCCAAGTTACAAAGGTCTTCAAAAACTTATCCGTTATTTTTAATTTGATTACAATATTTTCTTATAGAACTACATCTTTTAAAGCATCGTGTGCTTGACAAGCATCTAGTTTCAAGTTTTTTTCAAAAGTTTCAAGTGTTTTTTCGCTTTTGCCTGTCTTCTGAGTTACTTTTTTTTATCAAAGGTTAACGATCTACAAATACCAAAATCATGGACTGGAAAAATTTTTCCATTAAAGTCTTTTATACAGCTAATGTGAATTTTGATCTATCAAATTTATAATTGTCGGCTGTGTATAAATGTATAATTGTCGGCTACTAAGATGCACTTTCTTTTAAAAAAACATAAGTGGTAAAATGAGATCATAGCATCAAACAATCTCAGAGATTCAACAGGTTTTTCATTGAGTTTTCATTTTACATTATAAAGCCTCAAGCCGTTTGTTTGACTAGCTCCTTTATCAATTAGTTGACTAGGGGTAATGTTAACAGAAAATTTATGACTGTGGTACTTAGCTCCAATCTAAAGAATTTCTTTTTGTTTTCCGAACCTTGCTGTTTCTAAATCAAGAAATACCATGATAGGTTGAAAAGTGTCACTGATTGTAGCTATTTTAAGTTTATTTTCTTCTGCAAATAGATTTAAATCAGATTTATACATTATACCTTCTGACGACTCTTTTTTATGTTTTCAATCTTCTTTCTTTCGTTTAAGAAATAAACGTTTTTTTTTTTTAATTTAATTGTCAAAGACTTTGTGTACCTTTTTTTGGCAAAATTATTAGTTTTTATACAATGTTTTTTGGTGTATTTGCGTGGAGAAAGTAACAATTTTTTTGACACATCTAACAAGTAATTTTCTCTTAATTATGCCATTTGTTGAAACATGTCGTTCTGCTCTCAGTTTTTTCCATAACGATTTCCGGGTCAGTGCCTAAGCACACGATCAGTAAGAGCTAATTTTGGGAGTAGGAATGAAAACTCCAAAAAATCAGGTGTTAGTTCGACCAACGTTTCGTTGGTCTTAATTCCAACCTCATCAGGCTTACTTTATTAACAAAGAAAACAAAAACAAAAAACACAACAATTTTCGTAAATTACATTGTAGGGCCACTGTTTATAAATATTAATAATAGATCCTCACGTCTATATCGTTAAGACGATCGTTACAGTCTGTTGGTCACCTTAAACGAATAACGTAAGTGTCGAACATGTATGTATTTCTATATATACATATAAACAATAAATGTACGTTTCTTGCAAATATAGATAACGTGTGAACGTATTTAAAAGAGATTACTTATAAGAACTTTGTAAATGTTATTGAGAATTCTTTATTAATAAAGTGAGCCTGATGAGGGTGGCGTTAAGACCAACGAAACTTTGCTCAAACTGACACATGATTTTTTGGAGTTTTCATTCGTACTCCCAAAATTAGCTCTTACTGATCGTGTGCTTAGGCACTGACCCTCAAGTCATCAATTTTCTCTTAAATTTTTTTTGCTAACAGCGCAAGTTACTTTTACATCTCTTGCTGAAGACATACCGTAAACTCTTTTTTTCAGGGCTTTAGTAACAATCGTGGATTTTAAACTTTTATTACCATTACTTGACGTTTCAGCAGCAAACATAATTGTATTTTTAGCAAGCGAACGAAAAATGTTTTTCAAGTCGTTGAACAGGTTCTGGTTTGTAAAATCATTGCCTGTCACAGAATGCGTGTAAGGATCAATATTGTTTTTAAATTGACACCATGAACTGCAATTATCATGGATGTTAAAGCAATGGTTTGGAATATTTTTAATTGTAGAAGCAATTTCTGCACTGTTACCTGTGTTTTGAGAAACAGCATAAGTGAAGCACTTGTGTAAAAAATTGACGTGTGTTAATTGGAGCTCTTTGTACTTGCCAATTATTTGATACAGAGCGTTCGAAACGCCCTTACTTGTATGGTTTTTATCAGAGTGTTTAACAACCCCGAAATCGCAAGCATTTCTGACAGCATAAATTGAGCTGCCATCATTGTCAGCTATTGAACATTCAACATCCAGGTTACATTTTTTTAAATGCTGTTGTTAGTGGTAAGTTCAACAGCAGAATATGGCTCCATAGCTTTGGCTGATCATGTAAAATTGACTGTGCAATCATGATGCTTTCCTTTACGGCCACTATCACAAGTTTTGCATTTTCTATTTAGAGTTATGTACGATAAGACTTTTTTTTGAAGAATTGAGACAGACAAATTGTTGTAGGTCCTTCCTGTACCTCTGGTAAACCAACCCAGGTTGAATGAAACTGCTACACGAACTTTATTATGAGTGAAAATGGTATTATTAGTCGAATCCAGAAAATTAAAGTTGTCATTTAGGTGTGGAGGTCTGAAAAAGATAACGAAAATTGAGAATGGCACATGATAGGACAGTGGATATTTAACGGTTACTAATAAAAATTCAAGTAAATTGATTTTTTGGATTACGAATAAAACTATTGACTATGTTTTACAATAATTAAATGTCTATGATTTATTGTAGGTATATTGAGATACGTAATTCTTAAACAAATTACAATAATATAAAAAGAATTAAAAAAAGTAATTATTTATCTTCAATCAATCATTTAATCAAACTTAATAAGACGTAAAAAATATTTTAGTTTTAAATAACAAAATAAAATAAATAAAATATTAGTATGTGTACAAGTCAGCACCAAATCACTAGTAAAAATCAATTATCTTGGTGCACATCATTATTTAATGAGATAAAATTAATTTTGACTAGTAATGATATAAAAGAGATTACGATAACCTCAATAATCAAATATAATGTTTAAAAATGTGGTTTAAAAAGAAAAATTTATAGATGCAATGCTTGGAGTCAGAAAAGTGTATTTTTTAAGTTAGTTATTTTACAAATAGATGACTTTTTATAAAGTTTATATTACAACATAAGTAATTATAAAACTTGCACGAGCGATGCTTCATTTTTTGTTTTAACAATCAAAGGTAAGCAATGTTCGTATCTTTGTAATATGTAGCACACACTGTATTACACGAATACTTATTTGAGTATTATATGTATTTCAGTATTAGTATTGAGATTCCACGTTTACCTATCGCAGGATTTTTACGTATCCTATATTTCTAATCTCCACCTTCCTTATTTTTTTTTTTTTCGTAGTTATTATCCTTTCTCCCACAATATGCGAGACTTTCATGCAGGCCACTTGCAAAGTTACCCTCAGACGACACGGTCATCCATCCTATTGAGTAATATTTACAGGGCGCAACGATTGTCTCAAACTGCTAGTGACTTTACACAATAAGCTGGCCAAGTATTGGACTTTCCTTCGAAAACTGTCAAAAAAACAATCAGTCAATATGCAAATTATAACTTGCGAATCGGGTGGTGGCGTTATATAAAAAAAAGACTTGATTTTGAAGCTCAAAGTTTATTCATTTTGGCTGAAGTATTGGCTCCCTCCTGCTCTCTTGAGTTTCAAAGTTATCAGTCACCATCCCTATACAAACAAATCTAAATAGACTATCTTGTTGTTGACTGATATAGGTTGGAAAATACTATACTTACTTAAAAAGTACTAAAAGAATCATGCAAAAGATGCCAGTTTTGAGTCAACAGTAGTATGCTATTGATCATTATAATTTTATAACTCTAATGATTAATACTGTTTTTTACACTTTATGCATAAACACAAAAACATTTAGGTCTTTAGGCTTGAAATAAAACTGTTGCAGCAATAATTTTTCATAAAATAAAGAGAGTAAAGAAATATTTATTTGAATATTACAAAACACAAGTAACTAATTACTTTCTCACCTATGTTATCTACAATCGTGTAATAGAAAAAAATGACTAAGATTATAGTCAACATTGTTATTTTCTTAATATTTTTATAAAATATGTAGACAAAAAAAACATGTCATTTTCAGACACAAAAAACGTTGATAAAAACATTTTAAATGGCTATCAGATTTTTACCAGCTACATTTCAGCGTTCATTAAATATATCTAAGATTTTAAATCCAATTATATTTAAGCAGGCTTCTCCTACTCCTTGCCATTGAACCTCACGCACCCTTGCTTTTTTTTACCTTTCATATTTGGATGATACCTTCCTGATCTATCTTTAATGTCTTCAAAAATAAATCTTTGAATTTATTGACTTGACGAAAACAATCCAGGGGTTATTATAAACCTAATTTTCTCGTTATTTTTTTTTATTATTATCATTATTATTATAATAATAACTATAATCCTCATAATTTTTGCTACTGTCATTAGAATAAATATAATTATTATTATTGTGCAGTTTCATCGCTACTTTCACAGATTAATCGAAAAAAATGTAATCTATTAATAGTATGAGCTGCTCAGAATTTATAAGAATGTTATTTAACATGTCCCAAAATTACAAACTAGCTAATGAGATCTTTATTGACGAAATTTATAATCCTTAAGATATTTGTTTCAAGTTATTTATGTATGTTACAACGGCTTAAGATGCGTGAGATTCAAGAAAAATGGACACTTTAATTTTCTCATAGCAATACTGTTTAAAAAAAAATACTAATAGGAAAAACGTAAGAACGCTTTGGATTTTAATAGTACAGTTAAAAGCAAATACATACAAATGAAAATAATACAAATCTTTCCAATCAATGTGTATGAAACTATTTTGGCTATGTGAACTACAAAATGTTTTTTGTTTCATTGTCACTAAATGTTTTCCTACTTCAGCAACTTACCATGATGAAAAAAATTGTAACCAATTGTTGTTAAAAAATAGTGAGGTTAAGGCAGTAGGTAGAAATGGTGAGAAAGACGGTACAGGAGGATGCATGTGATTAACATGAAAGGGGGCAAGGGGCCCTGAGAGGTAGGCATTGTCTAAGATTTTATTGCGTTGATTTTGAAGAGAAATAAAATGAATTTTGCCTTATTCTCAGGGATGCTAAGGGGGACAAAGGAAGTAGAAGAAAAATGTACAGGAGGCCAAAGGGGGGGGCTATAATAAAATTTAAGCGAGTCATTTCACAGGAAAACCAAAAAAATTGTGTATTATTTCCAGAAAGGCAAAGAGAGGCCAGAGAAGGGAGTTTGAACAACGCCTCCTCAATAACTAAATAATATAACGGAGCACGCGGAGGCTCAGTCGGCTAGGTCGCGGATTGGCACGCGGGAGACCGTGGTTCGATACCTGGCCAGTGCGACTTTTTCGGGCAAGTACCTCTGTGAATTTTCTCACGTACTTATTTACCACGCAATGCTCCTCAAGGAGGATTTAGGCGACTTCCTCGCAGCATAATAGCCTAATTTGCTCCTAACCCTCTCCTGTAATGGGAGGCCTCCTATCACTTTCCTTGTCCTTTTCCCAAGTGCCAAGTGCCGATAGTAGTGCCCTTATTAAAAAGGAGCTGGACGTAGAGCAGAATAAAATTTTTTTTAAAAAACTATATAATATAGAAAGATGTACGTATACATTTATTATATGGTATTTTCTGACGACCATTCGATAATTATTTCTCTACTTGTATAAAAAAAGGTAATTTTCTTCCAATTTCTATATTATTTAAATTGAGTTAATTATTTTAGTGCCTTCTCAACTTACCCTACATACCTCCGCAACTTCTTTTTATTGTTTCTAGCTTCTCCTTCAGTTTTTTCATGTATTTGGTTAGATTTGCTATTTAACCTTCTGAGCCCCACAACTTTATTTAGAGTTTTACTTCAATACATATAGAAAAAAATACTTTTGTTCCTTCTTTTTATTTAACAGGTTCAATACCTTTACATATTCTTGAAATATTAAAACAAAATTTTGATCTCATGTGCTATATTTCTATGATTATACATGTTTTTCTTTGTCAATTTTATTCAATTTTAGTGTAAAAATTTATTGTAGTTCTATTTTGTGTGTAATTTGCAAAGTTTACAATTTTCGAATAATTTGTGTATAATTTAATATAAAATATACAACACGGTAGACATAAGGTCTTTAAAGTTGATGAACCAAACGCTCAACAGAATTGTCGTCTAAAAAACTATGAGTTGGTGCGTCAGGCTCGGTATATCCACCATTTTTTAAGAACTGGTGGATAGTCTGCAAGATTAAAAAGTCAATCGACGGGCTACAACAATCAGTTTTTCAATAGCACAAGAAGCTTAATAAAGCTTTCAGAGCAATCCAACTTACCCCAACTAGTTCAGATCCTTATGTACTTACCAGTTGGTTTACGTTGACCATGTTATCATGGCTCTTCATTATATCAAAACAATTACGAAAATCAATTTAGAACTAGCCAATAACTGAGATATGAGACCTAGGACTTGCTAGTTATTAGCTAGGAATTAACATTAAGCAAACATTAAAGCAAGTTGTAGTGTATCAGAATGAATCAATAAATAACTGATATTTTATCAATATTTGAAAAATCCGACTAAACGACAGTTACCACGTTCTTACCGACTACGGTAAAATTGGAACTAAACAAGTCCTCAAAACTGAAAAAAATTACACAGAGCATTAAGTGATGCTTTCATGTACTTGGCAGTTGGCACAAGGCCTGACAAAGCCTATGTCGTGAACATATTGAGCCAGATCAATGTATGCTTTGACTTGACACATTGGACAAAAAAGATAAAAGAGTTCTGTGGTAACTCAAAACTAAGAAATAAAAAATAATAAAGACATACAATGACAGTTGGTTAATAACTAAAATAACGTCCAATGGTGGTACTGTTAGATTTTGTATTTATCAAAAAACAAAACGACGTTTCGGCCGTTTGAACAATGTACCGGCCCTCATCAGGTACAAAAATCTATAAGTAATAGAAAAAAAAAATCTTTACAATACAAATTTTGATAAATACAATAAACGCAAATTAGGTAAAGTGTATAATATACCTCTCACTCTTGCAAAGGGGATGTAAAATCGTAATGGAGTCAGAGTTTCAAGTTTCGTTGATTTTATACCCTGCACATACACAAATTACACAGTATACGCACATAATACAATCAAAGAAGAATCGCGAGCAGTTCCTTGTGAGACATACGTAAACATATCATGTTTTCCTAATACCATAAATAAAAGGGGCCCTCAAATCATGTACATCAAGTTAGCCTCCTTTCTTCATTGACTTAACGAGAGACTTGTAACGATTTTTCAATTTTTATGAATCTTGTTGTCTATTAATATTATTATTGAAATAATGTATACTTAACATTTTGGAAAACAGGCGCTTTCTGCAATTTTGTTCCGTGTCTAAAATTTTTTTTATATCAAAATTAAAGTTGTGTGTTAATTCAATGCTATGTTGTGATAGTACAGATGTATCTTTCTTTTTCTCTATGCCTCTCTATGACAAGCATTACAATTTAAGGGTTGTTTTCACCCCTTCGAATACTTTTTACGATGGCGCGAACAAACACGTGAAGCGGCGTTGCCACGCCGTGTAAGCCGGTAAGCAGAATATCTACTATGCAATTTCATTCACCAGCAATTGACGTATACATTTGTCGTAGCATAGCACTACGTCTGCTCGAGCTACTTTGTAGCTGTCGATACTGCCGTTTTGTGCATCGTAAAATCGTGAAGATCCCTGATATTTCCGGTACGCAGTCATGCTGTCAGCCCCTACGGCATGAGTTTGTGTGCGCGTGTAAATGTATTTATTTACCTTGGTCGCGTAATGTGTTCGATAGTGTGCCATCGACCCAGCTCTTTTTTTCCCACTTATAGGTGCTGGTACGAGTATGCATGCACCAGCTCTCATAAACTGACATATGCTTGTGATGTTTACGTGGTACAAGATACGCAATGCCGCGTGCTTATATGTATGCCCTAGTGCCTATAACCTACATCTAGAGCGTTTGGTATTTGAGCTGTAGTAGATAGGGACGTAAAAGCAGCTGACTATATGCTGTCACCAGTGGCGTACGTGCTTTTCATCACAACAACCGCGAGTATGTAGCTGGCTGAAATTTTTGCACACGTACACTCACACATACACTTGTTTCTTGCTCTACTCCAAAACGGTAGATATGCGAGATGAGGTATTGCTGTCTATGAGATCCTAGCAGAAGACGGTGGCAAGCACATGATGTTAAAGATATGTTTATGATGGTATAGTAAATTTTTATGCACTGGTTTTATATAACCCATATAATTTATACTTAGACAAGTACTTAAACCATTATTGTATACGTAGCTGAATAGAGGTGCAGCGTAACCTACATAGCATTATTAAATTAAAAGAATGTAGGACCAAACGTTGAAAATTTTTTTTTATTTTTGATATGTCTGTTTATTTATTACAGTTGACAATTTATTAGATGCTGTAAAAATATGTTTAAAAAATTGAATTCATGGATGCACTTTAAAGTATTACATTTTATAAATAAAATGGTACGTTTAATTACTTACTGTAAATTCAATATTTTGCAAAAAAATAGTATTACCTTGTGTTTATTGATAAATTTTTTTTTAATTTGAATGATAAAACTTTTAAATTCGTTCCAAGTATTGCGCTATGTCGTTGTTATATGCAACTTTAGTTGTTGATTTACTGCAACAAAAATTGTGTTTTCTTGCAATTGCTACTGCTTGTACTACACAACTATTGCTGTTGGTTTTCTTTACTTGGTATTAGAGATGAAGAAAATGTTTTCGTTAGTTCTGTGGAATACGTCACCTTCAACTTATGACGTGGTTATATCGACTGATGTGCGTGACCATGGGAATAAAATTTCGGCAAAATGGGAAAATCAATGGTTTTCGGCAAAAATTTTTATGAAGAGTGGTAAGTAAAATTTACTTTCACACCATGATTTGTCTGAATATTTGTTTTTACTCATCATCTTCGTTAAGTGTACGTTTGTCCTAAGAATTGTATATTTTTTACGTGCTTTAGTCTGAACTTTTACGATTTCTTTGATTTTTTTTCACATAAAACATACAATTAAAATGCACACATGGTCCTTTAACCTACTATACCAGCAAATCGAATTTATTTAATCAAACAGTAAACTTTTCAAACAATTAATGTCGAAGTAAAAAAACCAATTTTAATATGACAAAACAACAAGTAAACGACGAGTAAGTTTTTCCTCTGTATAATTTCTATGCATTTAATTATTTATCAGAACGAACACTTTCTTTTAATTTATTTCGTGTTAAGAATATGTATAGTGGTCGCAGTGGCGCAACGGTTGAGTTGCAGTTCCGTCGATCTCCGAGGTTAAGCAGCATTTGGCGCAGTTAGTACTTGGATGGGTGACCGTTCAAATATCGCTGTTTCGCCTATGCTCTTCATTCTCGAGGATCGCTTAACTGTTTCTCTGTCGCTTCGCCAACGTGATCATATGTGTGACTGAGTTGGTTCTGGTGCTTACATAAGTGTAAACATCTGGTCATAACTCAGGTGCACCGATGGCTGAAAAAAATTGTTCTCTTGTGTAAAAAAAGCCATGTCTGAGCCTACGGGCGATGATGAATAATGATTAAAAAAAAAAAGAATATGTATAACAGTATTCATTTTTATAAAATATGCATAAATTTTTTTCCTAAAATTCCAGATGATAAGCATTTCTGAAGAGTCTGGAAGTCTTATCCAGTGGTACTATTATTCATAATGCCAAACATTTTAAGATTTGTTAGTAACTCTATGTTTGTTCTAACCTTCAAAGTTTATAGTGATTTTTATAATAGTTTTAATTTCATGTCATTATCTAGGTTACTCATCATCTGCTATTACTTCATGTTGTGTGACGACTAACCACCAATCGACACAAACTAATTTTATTATATACTAATCACTACGTCCCCTTTAATTGTAATTAATTAAATTATTTTTTTTTAGTATCAAGTAATTATTAATGATACATTATAACTTTACATTCTTTAGCTGAAGATAAAGATTTACCTGATAAGGACAATCATAAGGCAGATGACAGAGCAGTGACTAGGAAGGTAAAAATAAATTAGTCACTAACGTTTCTCCATTACAACTTTTTTTAAAACAGTAAATACTAACAGCTACTTTTAAGTAAGCATTAAATAGTATATGCACTGAACCTGACAAGTGTACTTTTACAAGATAAAAAGACCATCAACCAAAATGCTTCATTTTTTTACAACCGGGAACCAGACTTTTGACTTGCCCAATTCTAATACCTCCAACACTACATTTTTAGTGCTTGATTCGAAAAAATTATGAGTATGTTTTATATTTTAATCTCTAAATTTTCTAGGTGCTTCTACATGCCGATTAGGAAATTGCTGTTAATAAAGCCTCCCTCGAAATATTAAAAAAAAAGGCAAAGGACACGGCAGATTTAGCAAGACGTCTCATGAAATTGGTAGTGGGAGAGGAAGCATTAAAAACCATGACGCCAACTAGGAAAGGAAATTTCGATGCTGTCTTAACTGAAGTGTATGACAGCATTTGTAGTAAGTTAAGTATCTAATGTACAAATATATTAAGTAACAAAATTTTACAAGCCTATATATCAGTTTTTAATACGTTAAATGTAAATACTCAATAAAAATTCTCATTAATTTGCAGATAATATTAATGATGGGGTTCAAGAAAGCGAGCAACTACCATTGGATCAATACAGACTTATTCTAACTATAATGTGCAATGGATTAAGAAATCGCAACTACGTAATAGATGACAGTTTTGGTGAAATGGATGATATTTGTTTCGGAACTCTTATGGAAAAACATGCAATTCTAAGTTATGAGCGTTAGGCACTTGTTTTAATGGAGCTCTTAATTTATCCATGTTTTCCTTGCTAGGGTACAGTTTAAAGATAAAAAAATATTTTGATACAATACATTAGTCTGAAATTTTGAAAAACATGTATACCAACTATACAACTACACTATACAACAAAACAACAACGCTATGTACAACACAAAAATAGTTATACTGCTCACTATTAATCTAAAAGTTCTGTTTAATAAAGTATCGATATTAATCTTGTTCCATATCATTTCTAAAGCATAGCTAAAATACCCTAAAATTGTAGTGAAGTACTAAGTTAATCAAGTAGTGCTTCAATACAGTTCACAAACTGATAAAAAATGCTGGAATACAAAATTAAAACCACCCAAAGAACCGCCCAAATACCTCAAAAACTTTTGAAGTTCTGCTCAAGTATAGCTTAAATATCACTAAAGTACAGCCTGAATACCGCTAAAGTAGGCCTTAAGTATCGCTAAACTACCACTGAAGAACCACCAAAGAACTACTACGATACCGCTTAGGAACAGTCCAAGTACAACTGAAATATCACTACGGTACCACTAAAGTGAGGCCAAATTACCGCTTAAGTACCACTGAAAACCATCCCAAGTACCACCTGAGTATTGCTAGAGTACAGCCCAAGTACGGCTAACATACCGCTAAAGTATCGCTGGAGGACCATTAAAATACCGCTAAAGTACCGCTGAAGTACCACCAAAGTACTACTATGGGACCGTTAAAGAAAAGCCTAAGTACCGTTGAAATACCACTTAAGTGCAGCTCAAGTACCTCATAAGTACCACTAGAGTACAGCCAAGTCACTGCTAACGTACCGTTGAAGTATGGCTGAGTCAGCTAAAGTACGGCTAAGGTACCACTTTGTTCCACTAAAGTACCGTTGCAGTACCGCTGACGTATCGCTTAAGTACCACTGAAATACCACCAAAGTACTATGGTACTGCTGGAGTACCGCCAAAGTACCGTTGAGATACCACCGAAGTACAGCTCAAGTACCTCTGAAGTACTGCTAGAGTACATCCAAGTACTGCGGAAGTACCACCAAAGTACCGATGAAGTACCAACATAGACTATTAGGATACCTCTAAAGTACTGCTGCAGTACCGCTAAAGAACAGCCCAAGTACTGCTAAAGTAACGTACAAGTACTGATAGAGTAAAACTTAATCACCGATAAAATACCGCTACAGTATCGCTAAAGTATCACTAGCGTACCGTTAAAGTATGGCTAAGGTACCGCCCAGGTACCAAAAAAAACCACCAAAGTACCACTACGAGACCGCTAAAGTACAGCAAAAGTACCGTTGAGATACCGCCAAAGTACAGCTCTAGTACCTCTGACGTACTGGTATAGTACAGCCAAGGTAACGCTGAAGTACCACCAAAGTGCTGCTGAAGTACCACTACAGTACAGCCCAAGAACCGCTAAAGTAACGTCAAAGTACCGATAAAGTACAGCCGAACTACCGCTAAAGTACTGCAAAAGTACCGCTAAAGTACCACTTAAGTACTACTACGATACTACTAAAGTAAGTCTAAAGTACCGCTGGAGTACTGCTAAAGTACCGCTTAGTACCATTAAAGTACCACCAAAGTACCGCCTTAGTACCACTAAGATACCGCGAAAGTATCACGAAAGTACAGCCCAAGTAACGCTTAAGTACCGTTGAAGTACCACTGAAGTATCACTACGATACCACTAAAATTCAGCTAAGGTACCGATAAAGCACTACTAAAGTACAGCTCGAGTACGGCTAAGGTACCGCTAAAGTACCACTAAAACAACGCTAAAGTACAGCCTAAGTAACGCTGAAGTATTGTGAATGTATCGATAAAGTACAGTCAAAGTATCACTGAAGTATCGCTAAAGTACCGCTGAATTACCACTAAGATACCACTTAAGTATGCCTAAAGTACCGCTGAGTACTGTTAAAGTACCGCTGAAGTACCACCAAAGTATAGCCAAAGTACCGCTGAAGTATCGTCGAGGTACCTATAAAGTACATCCGAAATACCGCTAAAGTACAGCTGAGGTACCACTAAAGTACCACTAAAGTATGCCTAAAGTACCACTGACGTCCTGCTAAAGTACCGCTGAAGTACCGCCAATGTACCGCTAAAGTATCGTCGAGATACTAATAGAGTACAGCGGTAGTTTTGCAAAGTACCGGTAAAGTACCACTGCAGCACCGTTAAAGTACCGATTAGGTACCGCTTGAGTAACAATGATGTACCACTACAATACCGCTAAAGTTTGCCTAAAATACCACTGAAGTACTGCTAAAGTACCGCTAACGTACTGTTAAAATACAGCTAAGTCAGCTCAACTACGGCTGATGTACCATTAAAGTACTACAGCGGTACCGCTGAAGTATCGCAAAAGTACCGCTGAAGTACTGCTAAGGTACAGTCCAAGTACCACTAAAATATCGTCAAATCACCAATAGAGTACAGCCGAAGTACCACTAAAGTACCGCTTAAGTACCGCTTAAGTACCACTGAAGTGCCACTACGATACCGCTAAAGTATGCCTAAAGTACCGCTGAACTACTGCGAAAGTACCACTGAAGCACCACCAAAGTACCGCTGAACTACCGCCAAGGTACCACTAAGATACCGCGAAAGTACCACTAAGGTACCGCGGAAGTACCGATTAGGTACCGCTTAAGTACTGCTATAGTACCACTACGATACTGCTAAAATTTGCCTAAAGTACGGCGAAAGTACTTCTAAAGTACCGCTGAAGTACTTCTAAAGTACCGCTGAAGTACTTCTAAAGTACCGCTGAAGTACTGTTAAAGTACGCTTAAGTCAGCTCAAGTACGGCTAAGGTACCGATAAGTACCGCTGAAGTACCACTAAAGTACAGCCCAAGTACCACTGTCATTGTCAAAGAATCGATAGAGTACAGTCAAAGAACCACTAAAGTACCGTTTAAGTTTTTCTGAAGTACTGTTGAACTACAACTAAGTCAGCCTAAGTACGGCTAAGGCACCGCTAAAGTACCACTGCGGTACCACTGAAGTACCTCTAGAGTAGGACAAAGTGCTGCTGAAGTACTGTCAAAGTACTGCTGAAGTACCGTCAAAGTTCCACTATGGTACCACTAGTGTACAGACAAAGTACCACTGAAGTACCGTTAAAGTATGGCTCAGTCAGCCCAATTACGGCTAAGGTACCGCTGAAGTACCACTACAGTACTGCTGAAGTACTGCTAAAGTATCGCTGAAGTATCGGTTAAGTACCGTTGAAGTACCACCAAAGTACCACTACGGGACCGCTAGAGTACGGACAAAGTACCGTTAAAGTACCGCTCAGTCAGCCCAATTACAGCTAAGGTACCACTGAAGTACCGCTAAAGTACTGCTAAAGTGCCACTAAAGTAACATCGAAGTACCACTGAAGTACCACCAATGTGCCGCAGCAATACCGCTAAAGTACTACCTAAGTAAAGCTGAAGTACCACTAAAGTACTGCGGAAGTCCCAGTCAATAATGGTTTAGTCTGTCAAGTACCGCTAAAGTACAGTTAAGTCTACCCAAGTACTGCTGGAGTAGCGCTCGAATATGGCACAAGTACTGCTTAAGTACGGCTTAAGTCCTGCGTAAGTTAGTCATTATTTGAACTTTAGCTTAATTGGTCGTGCTATAAACTCGTCCTAACACTTTTGAAGTACTGTTTAAATATGAAGGTATTAACAAGTCACAACACTCACTTCGCAACAAAATGCTTTTATTTACATTTTTTTTTTCGCCAATTAAAATGTTAGAATACGTTTTTCAATAACCTTTATTGCATGGTTCTGTAAAATTTAATCCTACAAAATGCATTATTTGCATAAATTGCTAAAAATGGCCCCTTCATGTTCAATGCAACACTGCAGCCGGCGTTTAAAGTTACCGAGTGCGGCACGAATCATTTTTGGAGTGATATTTTCTATTGCAGCTGCTATGCATTCTTCTAGATTATTTAAATCTTGGATATCTTCTTCATAAATATGATCTTTTACAGCCCCCCACAAAAAAAAATCAAGGGGATTAAGGTCCGGCGATAGAGCGGGCCAATGGATTTCACCTAAGGAAATAGTAAGGATGGATTGCAGGATGGATATGTAAACAGGACTTTGATAAGTAGTAACAGCCACCTCAGTATTAGATTAGGTGGTATATTTACAGATAGTAGCAGTCAAGTGAAATATCTTTACTCGCTAACAAGAAAAGTGTAATGTAATGTGAGGAAAAAAAGGATAGATTTAAAGGTATGAAATAAATGTGATCGGTGTACCTCCGATACCAATCCATCTGTTGGGAAAAACTTCATCTAAATAGTTGATCACAACGTTAGACCCGTGAGCTGGAGCGCCGTCATGTTGATACCACATTCTTTGTCTTGTCATTATTAACTTGAAAAAAATATCTATAAATTTAAACTTAGTATTTTACTAATCAACACCAACATCGTAATTAACAAAAACATAATTTACCATTTTATCATTAATCAGGCCAACCCACTTATTAGTGGAGAATCTATGCTGGTGCTTGTTCACAACTACCACATTTGGATTAACATCCGACCAATGGTGGTTATTGAGAACATTAAACATTCCGTCCCGCCCAAAATTCGACTCATCAGTGAACAGAATTGTTTTCACGAAATCAGCATCAGCAGCAATTCTTCGAAGCATTTCACGGCAGAATTTAACTCTACATAATATTATAAAATTTTACATGATAAATTAATGGTAAAATATTTTTGAAAAAAAAATTACCTAGTTTTTAACATATACAAAGTCAGTGTTAAAGAGCAGGTAATATGATGACGAATGCTGAGATCGACTGATATGAAAATTGTGACTTCCGTCTTTGCGGACTAATAATTGAATAAGGAAAGTTATTGATGTATCAACGTTGCAAGAAAGAAGAAGGAGAATAAATTTTTACGCTAAAATATGCACTGGATACATTTTTTAATTATCAGCATCACTAAATTGTGGTAAGTATTATTTAGTCCGTTTCTGAATTGTGGGTCGTACTATTTAGTTTTCGTAACTATAAGGATTGAGTGTTTGATATTTATGTTCCACTTGGTACTTTGTCTGGATTAAGTAAATTTGACCGTCAGAAGAATTTTAAACTATCCAACAAGTACGCAAAAATTATTTATTCACTATGCGCTTCTACGGTACTATTCTCATTATCATTAATTTTCTGTGTTAAATCGTAGGAAGTTGAAACAGCCGCCATCGACAAAAGTTTTTTACACTCAAATAAAAATACGTGTTAAAGTGACAAGTGGGGCCAAATGATAGGTGCATAGCAAATAAAGCGATTCGAGAGTAAAAAAAAATATCACTCCAAATGTTAACACGAATTATCCTATTACCGGTCAAGAGTAAAGCTTTCATCGCTAGTATAATTATTTGTAAAATTGAAATTTGCTTTTCATCTCCGAATCTAGAAAATCACCTTGCTGCATGATCATGTTCTTGAAATTCCTATACACGTTTACAATCGTAAGCGTGAAGATCATTGTCCTTAAAAATCTTTTGGATAGTACCGTATGAGAGATCAGTTTCCCTCTCTATATCACGGATACTCCGGTTCGGATTCTCCTTAATTATTTGAAGGTTCAGTTCTTCATTCTGCACGTTCCTTACTCTTCTTGGAGCACCTTCGATCAATCCTAAAATAGTTGGATGGTTATAGAAAAATAAATTATTTACATTCGATAGTATTGGGCTACGTTAAGAAATTTCATAATTTTTATCAATTAGATGGAATTCTCCCTACTAATTTATTAAAAAAATATTTTGGTATGTGTTTTTCGTACGGTAATCCATTTCAGCTGATGTGACAGTTAATAGTTTAGAATTCACTTCGTACAGCAATTTGAAATAGCGCCATCTTCAGGGGAAAATATGTCGACACTAACAAGAATACAAAGCCTTTTATGGACAATGATCTGTTACAAGCGTTTATTTCAACAATAATGTATTTTACTCAACTTATGTAATTTGTTTAAGTGATAAGCATACTTCCAAGCTGAAAAATACCTATTTAAGTGTGCATTGATTCAAAAAATTTGTTTTCCCCTCACATACTTGTATTTTGTGAGTGAGTAATGCAGTTTTCCTCGAATATCAATTTATTTCGTGGAGTACTTTTGAGCCAATATATTGAAAAGTAGTATTTATTATGTTCATTAATACAATACATCTATTTCACACAAGAAGTTTACTTTTTTTGATTGAAATGAAGAAATAAATTTATTTTATTTATTTTGGTTGTGAAAGATACATTATTGTTATAACAAAGACTTGTAAAATATTATTATCCATAAAGGGCTGTGTATTCTTGATAGTTTGAAATGTTTTTCCCTGCAGGTGACGTTGTCTCAAATTTCTGCACGAAGCGAATATAAGTAAATATAAAATATGACGTGAATTTGTAGATTTGGAATTTCATGAATTTATTACTTCAGATAACCGCATCTAATCAAAAGAATAAAAGATTTTTTTGTTCAAAACGTGTCATACTTTTAAAAAAAAAAATTTGAAACTCTAAAACCTGAAATACAAGTAAAGGGGGTAGTATAACTTTAAAAACTTTTAAACTTAACAATTTTACTTAAAAAAAGTCTATAAAATCATAATACTTGTTATGATTTTTTATGGAAAAAAAAAACAAATTCGTGACTGTCACTAATAGCTTTGTTATGAATCAAAATATCTTAATTATGGTTACAGCTTTATTACGAAGGACCATGGATCTGCAAATGTTTTGACAAAAATTTTCTTTCAACTAACTGACTTTATGTGAAATGCCTCATATGTAACTTAAACTTTTGATATTGTAAACGTATAATAAGTCAACATACATTGTGTATAATTAACAAGACTACGTAAAAGTTATTGATGTAATGAACTTGTGATAATAACGAGCAAAATTTATTATGCTGAGAACAAATCTAAGTCAAATGTGACAACAGAGTCATCACATGTAATTATAATGACCTTGACCACGACCACGCTGTGCAGCAGGCAGTAAATTTCCGTCATGGAACATTCTCCTAACTGCTTCCAGGATTACATTTCGAGGTAGAGGTCACCGGTTGGGGAAATGCTGAGTATATGCACGAGCGGCTGCGGCTGCATTTCGATTGCATTGTCCGTAAAAAAGAACCATCTTGGCGTAATCTTAGTGTGTAAACACCTGGGCATGCCCTGGACCATGTCCTGCTTCAGCCATACTTTACCTGTATCAATATCTAACTAACAAAAAAGTTACATTAGGTGTGCAAGTTTCCTACCATACTGATCGACTGCTAACTTGAGTCATAGTAATTTATTCTGCACATTTTTACGCGAATAAAAAGGTTGACGCACATTAATCTTACTTAAAAAAAAAATAACAAGTTAATTTTTATAGTAATCGTTGTAGTTATTGTAAGAAAAACGGAAAATTAACTCATGAGTCGTTCGAATAAAGTATGATTTTGCCTTTTTCTTATCGTATTTTTTAACAATCTTACTAAGTCTTTGCTAGAATTATTACAGTAAAATTGTGACGATGTATGAATTATAATAATTTTTTCAATCAACCATTGATTCAGTATAATTTTAATGCAATAACAATCACTAAGTATATTTTTCACTAATTAGACCACGATAATTTTTAACAAACTAAAAAAGTAAAGTTAGGGTTATGTGGTCCGAAGGAAAACCACACCACCGTAACATGTGACCCTAGCTTTAACTTTTCAGTTATTTAAAAATGACTATAGTAATTCTTAAAACTTAGTAATTTAAAATTTACTTTTGCTGGACTAAACATTACACAAAACAAATTTCAGTAGAAACTAAACGAACGCAATAAGGTAAATTAGTTTTAACAGAGAGAGAGCTTATAACGTGTGCTAAAAAATTCTTATGTACACACTGCTGGTTATGAAGATAAACTATATCTGATTCATGTATCTGACAAAAGCTTTTAGATGAGCACATGAGCTTACCGTTACAGCAGTGGCAAAGACGTAACTGCAGCAATGACTTTGTCCTCTGACAGTCTATTATATGAGTATGTGCAGCCTCTCTAAAAGGACTCGAATAAAGCAGAAAAATTTTTCACACACTACTTTTTCTAACCACGTATCATTTTCTAATGACTTTTCACTTATAAGCTACTTAATTAGAAACGTCACGCACGTCTGTTTCAGTCATCTAACCGATCAACTGATCTGAAGGCTGAAGCTAGAAAAATTTCACATTGGATTTTAAACAAATGAGCGCAAAAAGAGCGTAATTCCATTGTTGTTTATGCTAACAGTAGTGGGTGGTAAGGAAACTTTAGAAATCGAGCTTCACCTAGATGCGTAAGTGCCTTTCTTCTCATCCCTTTGAGAGCGAGCTGGCCTCTGATATTCTCCGTTATTTTCCATCTTCTTTCTTCTCTTATGCCCTATTGTCTTCTATGGAAGTGGGCCTACGGACCTGTCCCATGCGGGAAGGTTAGTTTTAAGTCGCTAGGCACACCGGGTGAAACTGACACTACCACCAGATTAGCTGGGGTGTTTATAAAGATTTTTCCCTCCCCACTTTTAAAAAAAAAAAAAAACTTTAGAAAATACAAAATGACTATAAAAAAACTATTAGTTGTGTACTTGATTTACAATGCCAATTAAATACATAAAAGCATTTTACATCTCTTGACAAACATACATTAAATAATTAACACAATTGTATATGTGCAGGCACACATCACGTTCTTAACCATATTCTACTAGGATCCCATAGATAGCTGTGCCTCATTTTGGCAGCAAAATTTCAGATGCAATTGCCCTGGGGCTAGCTTACTGTTGTTGCATTATCGATAATATATTATTTTGAGAGCGCTCAGAGCACTCCGGGTCACATAAACAAACAAATGTAATATGTGCGCATGACGAAACCCAGCAGAACAGCCGGAATAGCAATCACCTTTAAAAAAAATTTGGACACGTGACTACCGATACGGCACTGGTGTCACGAGTTTCATGACACCATGAGCTTGCATGCCCTGGTGCCCAACAAGCACAAGGTGTTTTTATGTATTTCAATGGCAAGATGAAAACCCTTTTTTTTGTGTACCACCGAGGACAGCATCTAGTCAGATGCTTTTACGTCCCTATCTGCTACAGCTCAAATACCAAACGCTCTAGATGTAGGTTATAGGCACCAGGGCATACATATAAGCACGCGGCATTGCGTATCTTGTACCATGTAAACACCACAAGCATATGTCAGTTTATGAGAGCTGGTGCATGCATACTCGTACCAGCACCTATAAGTGGGAAAAAAAGAGCTGGGTCGATGGCACACTATCGAACACATTACGCGACCAAGGTAAATAAATACATTTACACGCGCACACAAACTCATGCCGTAGGGGCTGACAGCATGACTGCGTACCGGAAATATCAGGGATCTTCACGATTTTACGATGCACAAAACGGCAGTATCGACAGCTACAAAGTAGCTCGAGCAGACGTAGTGCTATGCTACGACAAATGTATACGTCAATTGCTGGTGAATGAAATTGCATAGTAGATATTCTGCTTACCGGCTTACACGGCGTGGCAACGCCGCTTCACGTGTTTGTTCGCGCCATCGTAAAAAGTATTCGAAGGGGTGAAAACAACCCTTAAATTGTAATGCTTGTCATAGAGAGGCATAGAGAAAAAGAAAGATACATCTGTACTATCACAACATAGCATTGAGTTAACACACAACTTTAATTTTGATATAATAAAAATTTTAGACACGGAACAAAATTGCAGAAAGCGCCTGTTTTCCAAAATGTTAAGTATACATTATTTCAATAATAATATTAATAGACAACAAGATTCATAAAAATTGAAAAATTGTTACAAGTCTCTCGTTAATTCAATGAAGAAAGGAGGCTAACTTGATGTACATGATTTGAGGGCCCCTTTTATTTATGGTATTAGGAAAACATGATATGTTTACGTATGTCTCACAAGGAACTGCTCACGATTCTTCTTTGATTGTATTATGTGCGTATACTGTGTAATTTGTGTATGTGCAGGGTATAAAATCAACGAAACTTGAAACTCTGACTCCCTTACGATTTAACATCCCCTTCGCAAGAGTGAGAGGTATATTATACACTTTACCTAATTTGCGTTTATTGTATTTATCAAAATTTGTATTGTAAAGATTTTTTTTTTCTATTGCTTATAGATTTTTGTACCTGATGAGGGCCGGTACATTGTTCAAACGGCCGAAACGTCGTTTTGTTTTTTAATAAATACAAAATCTGACAGTACCACCATTGGACGTTATTTCAATTAAAAAAAAAAAATGAATGAAATAAAAAAAAATTAAAAATGAAATTCCGTAGGTGGCTGATGTACTTAAGCAACTGCATAGGAGTCATAGGCGTTGCCAATGCAGGCTGGGGTAACAGTATTCTGAATACGATATCATACTCACGATACTTGTCTAGCGCTGCTTTCTTTCCCTGCTGTTTTGAAAATAATAAACAATGGCAGTTTTCTTTATGAGAGCTGAATAAATTTGTCTCATAGAAGCTACTAAAAAACGCTATTTTCCTTATTTGATTTTTCAAGTAATTTAAATGCAGCAACCTGGCAAATTTCACCATCTACAACGATAATTTGTCTACCTAGAGGCTAGTCTTAAATTCTGTATTTTAATGCAGGTCGAAGCCCTTCAACGTTAAAAACCAGATTATTTGACAGGGCGTTGCTGATCATCCTATCGACATAGCATACCTGCCACAGAGAAGATGACCACGTAGGTGCTGACGAAACTGTAACTTTTTTCTGAACATGAGAATTATGCTCGTTTGGTGTATATTCTTTAAAAGAGAGTGTTAAACTTTTAATATTCAGATACACTTATTGACTTTTTATTTTTAGTTAGAATATACAATACATATACTAACTTTTGAACCATATGTTTGTAAAAACTCATGTACTATAAACATACACTTATACCTTTCTTTCTATGTTATATAATAGCCTGTGTACAGCGTTTCACAAAAGTACAATAACGCTCAAAAATTACAACAGATGACTACTGTAATAATTTAATGCAACGTGCATTATTAAGATGCGTTATACCTAAACATAATTCAAATAAATAGTTGAAAATTTTTAGTTAGCTGATGTTACTAAATTATATCTAATGGTATTGTTTCCATTAATATATGTATATTAGTGGAACTTCAACCCATTGCACGCTTAGCGCGACCACCCTCTGTTAGTGAATCACAATCTTTCATGTCGGCTTTGAGGTAGGAGGCAAAAGGCTTATCATAAAACTTACGGTTGTCATAAAAGCTTTAGTGGGTCTGTGGTAAATAGTTAAGAGCAGTTCATAATAGACGTAAATGAAACATGATTATTTAATGTACAAAAAAAAAAAAAAATCAAGCATAGTACTGAAGATATTTTTACAATGAATGTTGTTATTTATTGTAAATTAGATCTATTTCTTATTTACTTTCTTGCTTATTTACATAGGTATTTTTATATTGATAACATTCACATGCTCTTAAAATTGGTTAATTACTTTTTTATGGAGTTTCTTGTAATGCCTTTTTGATGCATTTTTTTGACAATTTTCTTCCACAATGTTTACAAATTTGATTGTGCTCCGGGTTATATATGTTTAAATGACGCCGTAAATGCGTTGCTCTTGTAAATTTTCGGCCACAGATGAACAAATTATCGATTCTAAAAACAATTTTTCTAACACAATAAATAATTCATTTTAAAAAGCTAATTTTTTTTAAAAAGTACATGCAAATATTTTTTTGAAACAAAAAATAGGGCCTCAGTTCATTTTATAGTAGTTGTATGATTTCAACGTATACCCATTCCAGGTTTTTTACGTATCTTATATCCCAATATCTTCCTAGTTTTTTTCCGTCATTACTACCATCCTATTTTCTTCAAGTATGCAAGTCTTTCGTGCGGGCTCCTTGCAAAGTTCCCCTCAGACGACTCGGTCATCTATCCTACTGGGTACTATTTACAGGGCGCAGCGATTGTCTCAAGCACACCTCAGCTATTATTAAGTTTAATGGAAAGATATTTTTCTAATAAACCATCTAACTCGCTGTACCAACCTTCTTATAACCAACAGTGACTTGGTTACTATCCGATGAGCTGGCCAGGTGTTGGCTTTCCTTCGCAAAGGAAGCCCTTGGAGATCCAGACAACACCAGAAAAAGTCCACTATTCGTTTTAAAATTTGAATAAGTAGCGTTTCGGCATCCTGGATACTCTTCCCATCGGAAAAGACCGAGAAAAAATCTCGATAATTTTCGACTGGATTCGAACCCACGACCCGTCGAGTATCTTCGGCTAGGAGGCAAGCATGCTAACCACTAAGCCATCGAAGCTCTTAATTCATTTTATGTGTAATGAATTGTGAAAAACGTTTCACGCAAATACTTTAGTCTTTGATTTTTTTCTTCTACTTCAAGCTCCGTAAAAAAATCACTCTTAGTATCAACGATTTTGCGGTTTGTATAATCTAAAACATAGGTCTTTGCGATTTCTCCTGGCCTCCGTCTATTAAATATTTCTATGAGCAACCCAGACATTTCAATAAGATTAAGGTAGTGTTTATATGTTTCTTGATCTGCTGTTAGGCTTGTTTGTGTTTTAAAATACAAAATACTCTTATCTCTCTTTTCTTCCAAATACTCTTTCAAAGTAGCAATATCGCAGCGATTCGGCAGCTTCTCAGTTTGTTTGTGCCTGAACATTTCGTTACGAGATCGTACAGCAACTACAGAAACTTTTGCTTCAATTTCGTCATCAAAAACATAGATTAAATCCTTAAGATTCGCTTTAGCTTTGGTATTTTTAGTAATAGTTAACTCATTAAATAAAATCTTGAAGCATTTTCGGAACAAAATTGGAATTGTTTTGCCATTGTAAAGTATTCGAAAGTTTCTTGTAATAGAACTATAACCACAAACTGTACGGATAGAATTGAGCACTGTTGGCCAATGAATTGGATCGAATGCTGACATGAGATCTTTTATTGAGTTAATTAATTTTTTAATCTCTGTCGTAACTTTAGCTAGTAAACGCATGTGGCCTCTAATGTATTTAGCTTGCTCTTGAGGCAAATGTTTATCTGCAAATTTGTTGGCAAAAAGGATTATGAGTAAATAATTTCTAGCTGTTATACCGATATTGTTCCAGTTGAGCTCTGGTAAAATATCATTGATAACAGTTTGAGAGGCACGGTAATGTTGCTGGCCTCAGTCTTTTTTTGAGTTTTTTAAGATATTTCTTTCACTAACAAGACTGTTCCTATTTACTGGATGCTTTGACTTGACGTGAGCACAAATGTAGCTCGGCTTACACCAAATTGGACAGATGAAGCATCTTACTATTGGGATATCACCGTCTTGTTTTTCATAAGTCTTATTAGCTTCACATTCTAGGTTTCCAGACTGTTTTACTGAAGATTTTTTCACAATATTGGAAGTTGAGGGCTCGTGTGTTGTGTCATCAGTCATATTGTTGCACACATTTATTACCTCAACATTCTCAGTATTCTCAGATTTATCAACTGGTGTTTCAGCTTTATTAGATAATTTTCGCAAGCAGCGACTAGTAATAAGATTACCACTGAGGTTATGATACTTGCTTTTGTTATAAAAATCATTACCACGTAACCTTAGATCAGCAAATATTTTTTTCCTCAAGCTTTCATCACTTGATGCTGCTATAATTTTCTCGACTTCAGGCGTATCATAGTGAGAGTTAACAAGATGGTGGTCCACCCTGGCATATAATTCGTGACAAAATAGACAGCAATTTTTTTGTAGTAATATTTGCCACCTTCATCTGATAAGGCTACCGTTAAAATTTTTTTGTCAGGTGAAATTTCTTGAGCATTATTTTCAGTTTCTTGTTGACACTTGCACTCTTTTTTTGGCATGCGTGCTTTCTTTATAGTTTTTTCGATGTTTTTCAATTGATGCTGATGTGTGTCACTTTGATTTTTATTGTTAGCCAATATGCTTTGTTTTCTTGTTCCATTAGTAGGGATGTTGTGATTTTTTATTTTATTGACAACTTTAGAAGTATCATTAACTTTAGAATTTTTACCATGAACTTCTTTGTCATGTGAATATTCATCATCAGAAGAATCTTCTTCACTTTCAAAATCATGAAGGTCTGGTGAATGGTCTGAGTAATCTACTGATTCTTCAAATTCAAATCTTTCATTTTAATTTTGTTCATAATAATTTTTAACAATTCCTGAAAAAAATACATGACTTATAAAACAACTATACTATGCTTAGTCATAAGGTTGAGTACTTCAAAAAATTAGTGCATGATTTTTGTATAACGCAGGACGAAACATGTTCTTTTACTATACGATAAAAGTGGATTTTTTTGCATCAAATTGTAGTGTCACTTAAGAGGTGGCTAAAATAGGTATTGTCATATTTTTTGACAATTACACGTACAAGATAGAAAAAAGTTTGGAAGGTATAAAAAATATAATTGTGAAAAAAATTCACGTAGTTTTTATGTGTAAGGAACAAGTAATAGTTCAAAGACCTGACACAGAAATAGCACCATGTGAGAGATTATGTGCTAGCAATTTATAACACTTTTTTAAGAGCTGATTTTTATTCAATTTATTGTTATCAATGTAGCAACAGGAGATTCAAGCAGACGAGTGATTTTTTAGTAATCAAGTTTAGAGATGTTAATGTCATAACAAATTAAAAAAAAAAATTAATAAATAAATATAAAAAAAAAAAATTTTAAAAATGCGTAACACACTAGAAAACTTTGTACGATAATATTCAACGGAAAAGATATAGAGTTGAGAAATAAAAACAATACAAAAAAAAACTATCAAAATCAACTTATGACACTATTTAAAGATGACAACTTTAAGACTATTTAAAACTGTATTAAACCTTGCTGAAAAATTACTAGATAACGTTGTTTATAGTGACATTAGTTGTTACATAAAAAAAAAAATTTTTACATGTATTTCGATAGTATTTTTAGTAATATTTCAAGTTCATAAATATAACTGGAGTTTGAATTGGACGTTCTTTATTTGTAGATTTTTTATACGAAATTGTAAAAGAAAAATGTTTTTTACTTAGTTAGGCTAAAAAGCAAGCTTAATTTCGTCAGCTAATAAGATTCTGGCACATTTTTTTCCAAAGTATAATACCAAACTAAGGGATCCTGAAGGAATGATTTATTTAAATTACCGTAAGTCTTATCCGTAGCGTATTTACATTAATTAATAAGTTAAGCACTCAGTAACTACTTTTTACTTCCTACTATCAAGCAATATCTTGGTGGATAGTCACAATAAGATTATAAAACAAATATAAATGCTGTAAGTAGCTTTCAGAAAGGTCTTCGAAAATTGCATTATCGAAATCAATTATTTAATTTGCAAAACTAATATTAAATATGTTATTATTACTCTAGTGATAACGTAGAAAGACAGAGCTATTATTTTACNTCCAGAAACTGTTCATTAAACCGTAGAAAGCTTTTTTATTGGTTCCTTGAACTCAAAACAAGTTATAACTAATACAATTTTCGTTTCATGCCAATACTCTCCAAGATATCAACAATATTGATTTTTAAAAATTTATATCTGCATTATCATCTGTGGGATTATTACCTTTATAATTTGAAAGACAGAGCTATTATTTTACAAAATAAAGTATTTTTTTTGAGTCATATGTTAGTACCAAGCTTTTTTAATAAAAAAAAATAGGAATCATTCTGTTTTTGTAATGTTAGACCAGTTTAAATTTTTTGACCACGCACGCATGTGGAGATATTGTCGTTCAATTTCTTAGAAGTAAAATATTTTCCTACTAAGATTATGTAGGCTCATTAGAGGATATTATAATTGTAGTTTACCGAAGTAGATCACAAAATACCACACAAATGAATTTCAGTATGGTAAATACGGTATGAAACTGGTAAATATACAGAAGCTACACTATGGCGGATAGCAATATTTTAAGAATTTTTCTGCTCTTTTATGCCATTTTTTATTAAAGAAGACGCTTTTGATACAGGCAGTTTATTAAATTACTTTTGTAATAAGTCACGTAAGCAAAAGTCTTTTTGAGATTTTTGGAGACAATTAAAGTTTCTTATTTTATCATTAACTTAATTTTGTTTTTTTAGCTTGAAAATTATGATCACACCTTATTCGTCTAACATTTGAGTTCTTGGATTGATTAATTTAAACTTTATTTATTCTTGAACGTATTAAAGATGTCCGTGTATTTGTTTGTCTTATATAACACTTAACTATTTATTAAATTAATTATGTAAATATATAAGATCAAATTGATCTTATCTATAAGTTAGAAAATTTTTAATATTTAGAGACTGTCATTAACTGAATTAAAAGAGAAATTCTGACGTGAAAATAATTTTTTCAAAGCTAATTTAATGCTATACTTTAGTGAGAATATGCAATGGATACTCTAGTCATAGTACTTACTTTTTGGTTGATTTTTTTTGTCATAGTGTGGCTATTATAAGGTGAATTTTTTCTACTTGATAATAATAATCGCTAGTTGGGTCATCAAAAATTTCAGAATTGGTACTATCCTTTCTGAGTGTTGGATCCACGAACTAGCCAAAAGTTACGGTAACTTTCTTAAATAATAAAATGTGATTGTAAAGAAAAGTCATTATTCAAAACAAAAGAAATACCTTGCACCCCAGAAAGATCTATCTCAGGATAAGCTTCACTTGAAACATATTCAGTATATTGCGATGTCTTATGCGTAGAATCATGTAAAAAGGAGGAGAATTCGTCTGACGTACTGTTACTTCGATTGCTAGAACTTTCATAGATAACTTGTGAAAAGTTTTCTTATGAGAAATCTGAAGTGTCATTTTCTCTTAATTGATTTGATTCATCATTATTATCAAAATCTTTTTTTTGATAAGGTTAAAAAAACGAAGAAATAAAATTAAATTAAATTATGGGGGAGAGTGAAGGTCAGGATCCTTTTGTGGGTTGTAGGGGGCAGTCAGGAGTTATATGGCGAGTATAACACATGAAACTGTATACTGCAGTTTTTTATAAGACTTTAAATATACTAATAAAATTTTTTTATTATTTTTACTATAGTAATAGATATTAGATCAATTATGTCCTTTTGTGTATATTGTTATTATGTATTAAGTACGTGTCTATGTGCCTCCTGTGCGGTGTGAAAAATTTAATAAAAATAAAAAAGTAAGACTTAAGGTCATGTTATATAGTCAAATTATAAAAAAGATTTTCTGCAAACAATGGAAGTGCATTGAAACAGTGGAAAAATTGCGTGGGGGGCAGTGTGGGGACTCGACCTAATATTTATTGGGTTAAAATAACGTAGAAACAAGATGAATTTTCCTTTAATTTGTGGGGGACAGTGGGGGGCTGTGGTGTGTCTTTTGGGGGGGGGGGGCAGTGGGAGGTTGTGTGGAACGCCTCACACATTTAACCATAGAATATAGAAGGATATATATAGTGCGACGTTTTCTGCTGATACTCCTTGTCCCTTAAGATACATTTGTATAGTTGTAGGACCAAATTCAGTCTCCAACTGAACCTCCCCACCCCACCCCGCAAAATAAAGTTTTGAATTCTTCCCTTAGCGCCCATTTAAAATAAGAAAAAAACTCAAAATTTATCTGTTTAATTGACTCAATGAAAAATATCCTACAAAAATAAAGGCCCATCCTTCGCTACCTTTAGGCTCCTATCACATTTCAAGTGGCCTTTCCTCTGGTTGCCTTCCAATACCCTTGATGGTAGTTGTTAAAATTTAAAGATTTATCATAGTTTATGACAATGTAATAAAAATACCAAACAATATATGGTAAAATGTTCATTTATGTGACTACATCATTAACATTATACATTTGTGATCATTCAAAAAATTAACGTTCGTGTTATTAATTTTTTAAAACTATTTTTATGAATAATGACATATTACATATATAAGTTAGATTAGTAATGGTTACACTTGGTGCAATCACTACTCTAAAGAAAGTAATGAAAAAAAGAAAAAGAAAATAAAATATTCCATTTGATCGTATGAAGAAAGCAATTTCATTAGTTTAAAAGTTGTCTGTCACTGTTTACTAGAAAAAGAAATTTTTCAATTCTCAAACACAAAAAATTTATTCCCACACTACGTGTTTAATGGTTAATTTACATTGGGAATCATTTTGTACAAATACATTATTAGGATCCTTAAATATTGAGAGCAATTTATAACGTTGTCCGTAAGAAAATAATAATTTTTTTTAACGAAATACTAATTTATTAAAACTTTAGTCCAGTGACTTATTAATCGTCATAGAAAAAGCTTTAACGAAAGCAATTGTTTTTTGTTTAATATAAACGGGAGAAATGAATTATTTCCCATATTTAATATGACTCTAGGTAAAAAAACTTTAGTGCCTGATGTTTCTCCAGTTATTGTTTCTGCTTTAATATTATTTTTGAATAATCTAGCTATGCAAAGTCTAGTGTCATCGCACAAACCATCAAATAGACTTAAGTTTCTTATTAACATAAAAATTTCACTAACATTATAAACATGTGGTGGTAAGCCTTTTATGTAAGTTATTGAGAGTTTTAATCAAAAAATTTATATCTGCATTATCATCTGTGGGATTATTACCTTTATAATTTGCATAATCTGTACTTTAGTACGTAAGTTCGATTCCTTTAATTGAACTTACAATTTTGTTGTTGTTTAAGATGTAAGACTATTTATTGTAAGTTGTTAAAATTAACTTGTTAAGGTCATCATTAACACTACCTTTATCCTCATAAACTCTTTTACGAATGTTATCAATTTTTCATTTTTAGGAACACTAAATAATTTAACTGTTCCATTTCCAATCTTTGACGACAAAAAAAAAATTTTTTTATCTGTGTGACTTTTCACTTTTGAAATTTTCTCCACTATGATGAGTATTTTTTAGTATTATTTATTATAATATTAAGGTTTTACATTTATTCTTGACCTTTGGAAGTATTCGCCTGAGACCGCTTTCTAATATAAATAACTTACCACCCAAGGACACGAAATTTTTATTCAAGTCTTTTAATGCTTTGACGAAAATTTTCAAAGCTTTTCTAAAATTATTGAAGCTTCATTCAAAATAACTACATTTACTTTACGTAATTTTTTGATGTGAAAACATCTTATGCGGGACAACATCTCATACAAGTAAATGCTGAGGAGCACGGCGTATATATGTATATCAGCGCACAGCAGAAGTAACTTACTGCAGGATGATAGAGATAGAGGGAGAGAGAGAGAGAGAGAGGGAGAGAGCAAAAGTAAGTGTATGTGTGTATACGTGCTCGCGTGTAGTGCAGTGCAGTAGTCGACAGTCAACAGTGTCAACACTCGACAAATAGGTTTGAGTGTAACTGTACATAGTGCTTCATATAGGTATAACCTTCCAATTCGTGCACGTGCTTGTTACACTTGCTACATAACGAATATTGTGTTGAGCATGGATGACAACAATGGTGATAATTCATCGAGTAAAATAATCAATGTAATCAGCTACAGCAGCGATTACAAATACATCACAATACAACAGTGAAAGAATAAAACGGTACAGTATTTTCACACTCCATAAATATGTACAAAGATTCCAAGGTACGACTGTGTGGTACGAGAGCCCTCTGATGTGCAACTTCCGTTGGCGCGTTTTATTATTTATGTGTATTGGTTATTTGGTTCGCGTTCGTTTGCTTATCGTCAGGTATAACAAAGAGTAACTGTCATGTATTCAGACATAAGCAAAACGTACGACAAATTTCTTTACATATTTATTTTAAAAAAAAAGAAATATTCGAGAAACAAATCCATGATGAATCATTGTGTTGTGCTGCACTGCAGTATGTCGTCATGATGTAAACAATGTATATAGATATACATTGTGTACGTGAACAGTACTCGACAGGCTTGACGTGCTATTTTTGTCTTGAAGAATTTTTTTTTCAAGATTATTTTATCTTTAACATCCAATTATAATTGATATTATTATTAACAATTCTCTTTCAAGCCGGCCCCGCTAATTTTTGTCTTAAACATCCAACTGCAAGCATTTCTTTTATCTTTTTAAAAACTTCAATAAAAAATTGTTTAAATTTTTCCCATGAATTATTGCAACAAGAGACCAAGCAAAAAATTTTTTTAATTGGCATGGCATCATAACGTTACATTTTACTTTCAAATTGTTAGGAATCTGGAAATCGTGTTCCACTAAACCTTAAGCAATAGCAGCATCTTTGAATGTACTATAAACTATTTCGTCAAGTGTTTTTAACATTTCAAAAGATTCTGCTCCATTAATACGATTTAAAATTATTAAAAAAAAAAAAAAAAAAAAAGCTCCGAGTCCTTAGGCAACACTGTGTTAAGCTGACCTATTGTTAAATTACTTTGAGTATTTTCCAATTCACCAAAGTTTTTGATACTGAATTAAAACAGTAGTATTTTGGAGTATTAACAAAGCAAATTTTTATTGCAAAAATATCTTTTTTATAGCTTTAACATATTATTTTCTTTGAATACTATTTTTTGTTTATTTGCAATATTTACTGGTAAGTTAAATACCGAATGACTTCGTCCCGAAAGAGGAAAATGTAGTAACCACTGTGCTGTTTCCATAGGGCTTAGATAACGACTATCCAGATACTCTGATATTTCGTGAAATATTTCTTCATCATTTTTATTAGCGTTTATATCTATTTTTGTTATTTTATAAACTACTATATACCTCCTTTATGAATATAATCGAAAATAAACTTTATACTTTTAATAGATGTGCAATATTCAACATTAATATGTTCAGTAATATTTGTACGACAAAATTTTACTATATGTTACTAGCATTACAACTTCATGCTTACCATTGAACCAACACCACTCCTACAGCAAACATATTTCGAATACTATTTCTTTACTACACTAACACGAACCAAGTGAATTGTGTTTTAAACGTATCATGTCAAAAACAATTGAGTTTTACATATTTTTATGTATGATATAACAATTGTTTGCATAGTGTTTGCCAATGTCTGGAATTTTCTAATTAGCTTAACTCATTTTCTAATTCGCATCTGAATATGCATCTTTTAAAAGTAGAAACTCAAGTATATGTATGTTTACGAAATACTGATTTTTTCATTTTTCATTTTATCATTGCTTACAGTTTCTACGGAAAGTCCTTTGCTGTTTACACAGTTTTATTCATACTAGCTTATGTTTAACTTATCACAAGGTAACTCTTATTTAAGTAGATACAATTATTGAAAATTCACTGAGCACATTTCGTTGCAGATCAATCAAATACATATTTCTGTATGAAATATGTAACAGTTTTCTGACTGGTGTCTATAGCACAATAAAAAGAAAGTGGTCGAATGGTAATAATAAGCACTGTCAAGTTAGAGAAAATTTTGTTGATTTTAGTTGTTGAAGACGTTAAGTTTGCAACAAACTTTAATGTCGAAATGTTTGCTAATAAAAATTTGTAACTTTTAATAGATAATTTTTGAAAATATTTTATATCCCTGGGCGAAGCTAATTTTGTTTGGTGCCAAAATCTAGAATGCGTTGCTTTGCATATCATAGGTGAGTCAATTCTTCGCGATAGAAATACTTTTCTTTGACACTGCGAGGTCTAAGGGACGCATAGACGTCTTGTCAAACATCTACTGCGGCTGCATAAAACTAGAATTTTTAGTTAATGTACATGGCAGTCCTTTAATTTTTTAATAACTCAAAAACAAAGATTTTTGATACTTCATTAAAAAACCAAGTACTCAACCACTCGCAACCCAAAAATACGATGCATCTTTTTGTGACGTATTTTTTATATTTATATCCCGATAAAAACTGGCAGCTATATATACAGCTGTAAAGTAAGATTTACGTATAAAGCCAGTTATTTTAATAAAAACAAAAAAATTATTTTCTTGAACAGCATTTTTTTTAGTGGAATTCGAAATTTTTTAAAACAAATTCCAGAAACTGTTCATTAAACCGTAGAAAGCTTTTTTATTGGTTCCTTGAACTCAAAACAAGTTATAACTAATACAATTTTCGTTTCATGCCAATACTCTCCAAGATATCAACAATATTGATTTTTAAATCGTTTTTTTATATATAAAAATAGCCATTTTTGTATCTTTCGAATTTAAAATAACTAACACTTTAGAAAAATACGTTGATACGATTTTAGACCAACTTTTAGCCCTTCAACATTAAACTTAAATTATTTAGTTAATTTCAACTCTGCACAGCTGCACTTATCATCTGATATTTATAGATTTTCAAGTAACAATAACTATTAAATAAAGTTCATAAAGCTGGGGTCCTTTACTAATAAAATTTTGGAATGTAACTTCAAAAATTGACATAAATGTAATTGTCAGACTTATCCACTCTTTTTCGTGTCGCATAATCTATTTTTAATTTTTTAACAAAAAATCTTGTTTCAACATTTTTGCGAGCTTACGCTTTGCTGTCTAATTGTCTAGAACTCTATAAGGTATTCTTTTTTTATCTCCCATTTCTAATGACAGTTTTGGGAGTTGTATGTAGGCTATAATTATTTTTGAAATCTAGATCCCTGATTTGTAATATAATTTTTTTTCAAAATTTTCTGATGCCATATATTGGGTGAGACTATCATGACGTTATGAATACATAAACAGAGTTTTCTTAAGTTGAAGAGGACGCAAAAAGTGTTTTTTTTATTAAATCTATTATATTTTCGGATTTTTGTTTGCTAAACAAGTGATCGGGAGTCTAAATTACGTATAGAAAGTGGCTTACTTTTTTTTATTAGTCGTTGAATGTGAAAATAAGAATTATAATAGATGCTCAACTTATTTTCTATAGCTACATACATTACACAATTATTATTCTATATAATACGACTTTTTATGACTAGGAAAATTTTTTGAAATGGATTATAAATTAGAAGCCAATTTTTCTTAAGTCTACTCAAGGAATCTTAAAGTTGTGGATAAGGAGATGATTTGTTACTTCATTACAAATGATAATCGTTCAAATGCACCAGAAGCTCGAGGACTCGAATACGCTGTGTAAGTAAATGTGTCAAGTTCTATTGAGTTTACTTTTATAGAACATCAGTTAGTCCCTTAAATATAGATGTGTGAGAGAAAGTTACGGAGATAATGCTGTAAGTTACATATGTATCAAGAGAGCAGGTTACTTACGTACCCTGAAATTTCAAGTTTGTCCAGAGCACAAAGTTTATAGTAAGGATTATTATGAACAAAAATACACAAATGGATATACATACAAGGTAAAGCCACTCTAGACTCTATGACAAGAAATGCATTCTTTTAAATAATTGTTATGTTGTTGTTGTTTTGTTAAAAATGTAGTGCTCTTTATTTTTATCATTATTCAACATTTATCACTTCGAGAACATTTATTATAAACAGAATATACAGAATTAGTAAGCCTTGAAGTGGTGAAATGAGGCTAATTGTGGTTCATATGAAAGCTAGATTAGATGTAAATTCTTTTCTTGGTGGATAGAAGGATCTGTCTGCTGGTACATTATCTGCTATAGATCTGACTCCTACTCAGAGAGAAATGTTTCAAAGATTAAAGACTGCGGTTGCTAAATTAATAAATCGTTTGCTCATCCAAAAAAGAGAGTTAGGCTGGTTAAAGGTACACCAACACTTGTAACAATTGACATTAAGAAGACCAAAAATCAGACTCCTTAAACTACGAAGTCCTTAAAGTAACAAATACTCATTAAATTATATATTACCAAAACATGAATGGTCTGCACATCAAGTTGCTAGCTTTCCAGAATAATATTAAGTTGATAGTCCCTACACTTGATGTTATTGTGATTACTGAAACATATCTCTATCAAGAAATTAAATAAATGAGTTCTCAGTGTCTTTTCCTGTCTGATCAGGCAAAGATAATTATATTTGCGAGTGTGCTGTGAAGGTTGGATGCTACATAATGCTCTTAGTAATGAGACAGCTTCTTCCAATCCATTCAAACGAGGATTATCTGTTTACACACAAATCACAAATTTATCTGCAAACTGTGTATCTAATGTGCCCGTGATGGATGAATTTGTTCCTGCTCATACACACGATGCTCAGGCTTGCTCTAAAGTTCCTGCTTGTGTAACTCCTCCCATCGATGTCGAATCTGAGTATTATGGCTTCCGCTTGGCTGATATTAGGGAAACTATTGAGAGCATGCAGAATGTAGACTTCCACGCTAAGGAAGGGTAATTTTGGTATTAGCCTGTTCAATTATTATAAAGTATTAAAAAAATTTATTGATCTTAACGTGCCGAAAAAGTCAGTCAGGTACAGAGCATGTCCTGTTTGGTACTCGAAGGTTTTGAAGCGTCTTATAATTGCAAAAATAATAATGCATTAATTCTGGTTGCAATCTGGCTTATTGAGTGACTTTGGAAATTAAAGCGTATTTAAGCTGAGAGTATAAGACTTTTTTCAGGAATGTTATAAAAATTGTATTAATAGAATGCAGTGTAATATTAATAGGAATATAAAATGCTTTTGAAAACATGTCAAAAATCTAAAAAGTGGTGATAGGTTGCCTACGACCATTAATTATTCAAGGTAGGCCCGCGGTTAAGGTTTTAGTTCCAGTTACAGCCGCATGATGCTTTTTTACATAAGAGAATGGCACTAAATTTTTTCACTTTTCTTTTGAACACGTGAAATGGTTAAGATTTTAACTTTAACTTTAGCCACTTCATTCAATTTTGTACGGGCTTTTCGGAGTTAGTAGTCACGGCTCACCTCGAATACGGAACGCTCTACTAATAGATGTAACAATTGGTTTTTTACATGCAATATTGCCTCCCCAGAGTTAGAGCGGATCAATTTCATCTTGCTAACGATTGATGACATACAGAAGGCGATAAATTATTAAAGAGTTGATAGCAATAAGGGCCCGTATCTTTGCCCAGCGTCATTAATGAACAGCTGCGCAGCTGTTGTTAATCGGCCACTATTGCTGCTTTGCAACCGGTCATTATTAACGGGCTATGTGCTTAGTGCTGGAAGTTGTCACACGTTATACCCATCCACGAAAAAGGTGATGAATCTAAAACGAAAAATTATAGACTGATTTTCATCTAGGGTACTGTAGCTAAATTTTTTGGCATAATTATTACTGACACGCTGTCACAAATAATTGGTAGTAAATTGGTTGATGAGCAGCATTGATTCCGAAGGGGGTGCTCGACTGTCACAAACCTGATGATACATTGCAGTACTATTGCTGGTGTTCTTAATAGCACTCACTAGACTGACTAAATGTATATACATTTTTTAAAAACATTTGATTCCATTAGTCAAGAAATACTTACTGCAAAACTGCAATAAGTTTGCTTGGTCAGGGGTTTGCTTGACTGGTTCAAATCTTGTTCGCTTAATCGCAATCAGGTATTTGGTCATGTTTTGTCTGTATATAGATGTTAAGTATATTTTTATAAATTAGGCATCCTTCAGGGATCTTATCTGTGTCCCTTTCTATTTTTGATTTACATTTACAGACTTAAGAAGCGTTATCTTAAACTCTAAGCTACTTTTATTTGCCGCTAATGTTAAGTTCTTCATACATGTTACAAATATTTCTGATTGCTTAGCTGTTTCGACTGACACAAATGCTTTTTTAAATTGGTGTTGTTAAAATAAACTTACCGCAAACATTGGTTAATGTGCTACAATTTTATTCTTCAGATCAAGGGAGCCTAATTGTTCAAGATCAACATTTGTATTCGGACTGAAATATTTGAAAAGTTAACACTAGAACTTTCTCAAGTCATTAAAGGCCGATCGCATGCACACACGAGCTTGCGTACCAGCCAATAGTAGCGCTCCAAGAATACATATGTAGCGAAGTATTAGCAGCTCACGGTCCAAGCGCCAGTCCGCACCCAACATTTGCTCCAGCATGTCATTGTACTGCTGGCCATAAATTGTTGTTACGCATATTCACGAGCTAGTTCAACGTATTTGTTTTTTTTTCAATACCTCTTTACACCTTGTTCATTCAAGGTAACACGTACTTGTTTCTTTTCTTCACTTCCTGTCCGTCTCTTCAAAGTTATCCAGCTGCAGCATTAACACATTTTGCTGCCCCTTGTTTATCAAACAAAAATACAGTCCACAATTTTACACTCCACCTTTGATTTCAAAACAAAGTTCTTCGAGCTGCATTACTTGGATAGAAAACAGCAAGGCGGAAAGCCGCCGAGCAACGTGTTTCTCATCGGCCATTTTGGCTTCGTTGCAAGTGGGTGCGGACGCTGTCGACGCGTCAGCACGTTGTCGGTCTCTCTCTATCCTTTTTTAATCACAATCATGCCGCTCCTGCTGTTGCTCCTGCGGATCTCTGTTGCGGGCCATCTTGTGCTCGCTCCGTTGTTGTTGCTCCGGGACCCTGTAAGTAGGCCGCCTTGAGCTCGCCACCGCTACTGCTGTTGCTGCTGCGGACCTCTGGAGCGAGCCACCTCGTGCTCACCGTCACTGTTGCTGTTGCTGCTGCGGACCTCTGGAGCGGGCCGCCCCGTGCTCGCCGCCACTGCTTCTGTTGCTGCTGCGGATCTTTGTTGCGGGCCATCCTGCTCGCCTCTGCTGACACCGCTGTTGCTGTTAGCTTATCTGCTCACCTCTGTTGAAGGCCGCGTTGCAGCTGGCAGTCCACTTGTCAAGTTGTTGCTGGTTCTGTGAAGCCTGACTGTCATCATCAACCAGATGAATTAAGGAGAGGTTTCTACGTTTCGTTTGCCACAAGGTCATTCTTTAATTTCAAAATTTTGATCATTTTGTAATTTGTGTTGTATTCCACTTTAATTGTATGGATAACTGCGTTCTTTAAGATTTGTATTTTAAATTTGTATTCCATACTTACTTTATGTAAGTTTACAGACACTGTATATTTTTTTTAGGTATTGATAATATTTGTGCAGATCAATCTCGGAGCATTCCCTAATTATTTTTCGTATAAGGTTGAATTAAAAATCACTATGGACCACCTTTACTACTAACAACTAGGCTTATGCAATAAGATCAAAAACTCTTTTAACAGTTTTAAAAAACTTGGTAAGGCAAAGATGACTCGTGGTCACGCTAAGTCTAGGTTTTAACAGATGTTAGACTCATTTGATTCGGTTAAAACTAATAACACGGCAATAATTAACCTTGAGGAAGATCTTCCGAATCATGATTGTTTTAAAAAATTTGTGTTTGATCAAAATAAAGAACTTCAATATATAGTGACAGGTGAATATGATGACTTTAAATCTTCTCTCGACCCCAACTCTTCCATCGTGACTTCTCCTGCCTCTCAAGCTGTTATTGCTCTTCATAACGCGTCCTCCTTTCCTGCAGTTGATATTCCTAAATTCTCAGGTTGTTACGAGGATTGGGAGAATTTTCGGGATGTGTTCAGGGTGGTTATCCAACGAAAGGCTAAGGTCCCAGGTGTAATAAAGTTTCAGCATTTTTAAACTCACGTTTCAGGTGAGGCAGCGGACCTCATTAAGAACATTCCTCTCACCAAGGAGACTTATCCTCAAGCTTGGGACACCTTAATTAGGTTTTATCATAACCAACGTCGATTAGTTTCTTCATATGTTGACAGTATTCTCAATTGTAATAATTTGAGGGAAAATACTTGTGCTGAAATGAAACGGATTTCCAAGAAGAGGTTCGGTCCCTTTTGAAGCATTGATCACGCTTGGAAGAAAGCAGTGTGACCAAGACATCTTCATAGGTCTAGTTGTTGGTGAGTTCAACATACAAAGCCATAGAATTGGCAGAGAGTCTTGGGTATTACGATTACTCCTCCCACTATTAAGCAGTTACGAGATTTTGTCACACCGCAAATTATCACGTTAGCAGCTTTTAATCGAAAGCAAAGAAAACAGTCTCTTTAGAATCGTGTGTTAACAAGGGGCAAGAGAGCCACGTCCTCCACGGTTCATTAAACCAGCGAGAAATTGGTTAAGTCAATTAAGTGCTTCCTTTGCAATCAATCCCATCGTTTAGGTAACTGCGAGGATTTTAAGAGCAAGGGTTGGAATGAGAGAAAGCAGTTCTTAAATGACCGTCAACTTTGCATAAACTGCCTAGGACAGCACCGTAAAAGGCTGTGTAAATCTCAATTCACTTACTTTGTTTGCCATTAGAGGCACCACACACTTTTTTATAAGTTTGAGACTCCTAGAAACGATTTAAGTTTTAATTCAAATCAGCCTGGTGACAATAAAAATAAAGGTGCTCGCTCCTCGCATGTTTTAAGTAGCCATGTTAAAACCATCCATGTGATTAGCTGTTTCAGAAGCCCTAACGTGCCTCTAACTATCGTTCGCGTGTATGTTTGTCACCCGACTGGCTATCGCATTATAGTGAGAGCATTAAATGATCAAGGCTCAGAGAGCTCCCTTATTTCTCGATCTTTATGCGATCTATTTCGATTAAAATCGTTCAATGCAGATGTTTTTCTCACAGGTTTTGGTGATTGTCCTACGATAAAACTTAAAAATTCTGTTCAGTTCTCTATCCAGCCTCATTTTAAGTAGGATTTCAGTTAAAAGGCATCTGCATTGGTGATCCCTAAGGTTTTGTCTTACCAATCTCCAATCGAAAAGGAAATAATGTATTTAAAGTATTTAACTGGACTGCAATTGGCTGACCCAGAATATTATCGCCTTGATAAAATTGACGTATAGCTAGATGCCACGGTCCGTGCCCAAATTAGTTTGGGTGAAATTCGTAAGGGACCTCCAAATAATCCAATTGCTTCTTCCTCTGCAATCGTGTGGTTACTATCGGGGCCAGTCAACAACCCAGTCAACAACGGCCAAGCTTATTTAAGGGTAGTGCAAATTTCTTGTGAATTCGATCTCTTAAATCAACTTCAAAAATTTTGGACAATAGAGAAACCCATGGTCAGCTTCAGCCTAGTAAAGAGAATGCCGAATGGGAATGAAATTTTGTTGACACTCATTCCAGGACTCCAGAGAAAAGATTTGTGGTCAGGTTACCGTTTAAGCAAGACTCTATTTCCGGACCAGCTTCAGTTGGAGTCCTATCGTACAGCTTTAGCCATTTTTGAAGGCTTGGAAAGGAAGTTTATAGATAACCCCAAGTTTTTCGATGCATATGATCGATTAATGCAAGAGTTCCTAGTAATAAAGCATATAAAGGAATCTGTAGTGCCAGAGGTTGATTGTTATTTTCTTCCACATCACGGTGTTTTCAAATTATGTGATTCCTTCTTCAAATTGCGTGTTGTTTTTAATGGCTCGGCTAAATGTTCCAACGGAAATTCTTTGAATTTGTTGCTCTATACGGGCCCAAATCTCTTAACTAAATTGTTTGATTTAATTCTTCGGTCGCGATTTTACAAGTTTTCTTTCACTGCTGACATTAAAAAGATGTTCTGGCAGATTTTGGTACATCATTCTGACCAGATTTTTTAAGCAATTTTATGGAGAAAAGTGCTTCCAGTGAGATCAAACCCTACATGGTAAAAACTATTACTTATGGACTAGCTTGTTTTCCCTTTCTTGACACACGCATATTGAAGCAATTAGCCGCTGAGTATACTATCACGCATCCGCGTGCCCCTAAAGTTCTTGACACTAAGTTTTATGTTGATGATTGTTTATCAGAGGGCTGTACGATTGAAGATACTTGAGAAAAGGCAGAGGAACTTCTGCAATCAACTAGCCGTAGGTGTTAACCCCTCAGAAAATTGTCGGCCAATTCTGCTACAAAATATTCCCGAAGAATTATTTTAAAACCAACTTGAGATCTTTCAAAATCATTAAGAAACCATTTCAGTTCTTGGGTAATCCTGAAACCCTACTGTTAATGAGTTTAAATTGAATTTTCTGATCGATCCCAAGCCCCCCTATTGGACTAAGAGACATCCTCTTGCTCAAGCAGGAAAATTTTTCGATCCATTGGAATGGCTATCACCTGTTATCGAAGTTTCAATGATTCTTTTTCAATCGCTTTGGATACCAACACCACCGTGGAACCGTGGAAAACCTGGCTACGCAACATTCTACTTCTAAACAAGATTAGATTTCCTCGTTGAAATTTTTGTCCCTGAATGCTGCTCTGCAGTAATTCATGGTTTTGCCAATGCCTCAAAATCAGCATATGCTGCTGTGATCTATTTAAGAATAGTCGTCGATAATGAAGTGCATGTTAACCTTCTGATAGCCAAAACTAAGGTGGCTTCGCTAAAAGTGTTGTCTATTCCAAGACTGGAACTTTGTGCGACCAAACTGCTTGCTAAAATTGCTAAACATTTTATTAGCAATTGCTCCGTGGTTGAAGGGGTTCCCGTCAATTTATGGACTGATTCGCTCGATGTTATATATTGGTTAATATCTCCTCCCTCCAGATGGCCTGTTTTTATAGCTAACAGATGCTCAGAGGTGCTCGATCTGATGCCCAATGCAATATGGCATCACATTCCAGGCAAGCATAACCCTGCTGATATTGCTTCACGAGGTACAACACCAAACTTACTGGGTGAGCACCGATTGTGGTTCCAAGGATCATAAATTTTGCATGAATTGAGTCCTAGCTATCCAGAGGTTAAGGTAGAAGTGATTGAGCCGATGCAATCGGCAAACGTGGTAAATAATGCTAGGGAAGGGTTCGTTGATTGTCTAGCCAAGCATTTTCCAAATGGACTTGTCTACTTCGAGTTACAACTCATTGCCTTAGATTTATTTATCGATGCCTTGTAAAGTGTTATACTAAGCGATCACAATCCTTTAGTTCCTAGTTTGAGATTTATAGACGTTAACGCGTTTTCGAATCCATCATCTAATACTCTCACCTCTCGAGAGTTAGAAATTACCACTCTCTTTATCGTTTATACACATCAGCAGGCACATTTCTCATCCGACTTAGTTGTGATTAAACAGAATTTGAATAAACCTCTTTCCAGGCAAGAGCTTTTGCCTTCCTGCAGTCAATTAAGAAAGTTGGCCCCTCGGTTAGATAACGACCTTTTGAGAGTAGGTGGCCGGTTAAGTAATTCCTTGTTAGAACAAGATTCTAAGCACCCCTTAATTCTGTTTGGACGAGATTACATTACAATTATGACTTTCAAAGGACTGGCATCGATTACACTGGACCATTCCCAGTGACATTATCCAAATGTCAAGGTAAAGACACACTTAAGGGTTACATTTCAGTCTTTATTTGCATGGCAACTAGGGCCGTTCATTTAGAGATTGTGGAGGATTATACTTCTCACTCCTTCATTGCTGCGTTCCATCGGTTCGTTTCGCGACATGGCCACTGTACCGACTTGTACAGCGATCAGGGTACTTATTTCGTTGGGGCCAACTTATAGATGAAAAAATAGAAGCGTTCGTTCTGATTCGTTGATTAATGGATTGGCTTCTATCGGAACACAATGGCAAATCCACCCTCCATCAGCTCTTCATTTTAAAGGCCTCTGGGAAGCGGCCGTTAAGTCAACAAAACACCATTTAAAAAGAGTTATAGGGGACCAAGTCTCAACATTCGTCGAGTACTCAACTCTTCTCGCTCGTATTGAGGCTTGTTTGAACTCAAGACCTTTGGCACCTTTGAGCGACGACCCACAAGATTTGGATCCTCTTACGCCAGCCCAATTTTTGTCTTTTTGGCCATCTTATGCAATCCTAGAGCCTGATTTCACATCAGAAAGGCCATCTCCCTTAAAAGATGACAATTGCTGTCTTAATCCCTTCAGCACTCTTGGAGGAGATGATCTGCAGAATACCTCGCTTCTCTGCAAACTCGTTCAAATTGGTTTTCACCACAACGCTCTTTACTTTATTAATATATCTGCGTTTAACTCCAATCTATCTACATGAGGAGTTTGTTTAAGATCAACATTTATATTCGGACCGAAATATTTGAAGGGTTCGCACAAGAATCTTCTGGAGTCATTAAAGGCCGATCGCGTGCGCCCACAAGCTTGCGTACCAGCCAATAGTAGCGCTCCAAGTATACATATGTAGTAGTTTTAGCAGCTCGCGGTCCAAGCGCCAGTCCACACCCAACGTTTGCTCTAGCATGTCATTGTACTGCTGGCCATAAATTGCTGTAACGCATATTCACGAGCTGGTTCAACGAATTTGTTTTTTTTTAATACCTCTTTACACCTTGTTCATTCAAGGTAACACGTACTTGTTTCTTTTCTTCACTTCCTGTCCGTCTCTTCAAAGTTATCCAGCTGCAGCGTTAACACATTTTGCTGCCCCTTGTTTATCAAACAAAAATACAGTCCACAATTTTATACTCTGACTTTGATTTTAAAACAAACCTAATGCTTATAATTATAAGTTTTGCAAAATCTTATTAAATCATTTTACAGAGATAAATCATTGAGGTATTGTTGTTAAAAGTCTACAATCAAACACCAATAGGCGTCATCGACTCTATTCTTTCCTAGTCAAATAAACGTCAAGACTTTATCAATACATTTCAAAATAACCTACTCGTTACTGCCTTTCGAAACTTTTCTAATTATGGGAATAATTTTTTTTTGAAAAGTGTAAGACCAACTAATTATCATTGGAATTAACTACCTAATTCAACACCCAGGAATAATTTATAATGTGTAATCATTTTTATTTGTATTTGTTAATAAAGTTATTAGGGTAACTATCAGCCAATAACATTTTTTTGTGATTCCTAGATTTTCTGTATGAAATTTGTTATGTAATGATTAAACACTATAATATAGTAAAGTGTAAGCTGTAGCTATTTTTGTGAAAAAGTATGTAGTGACTCAAAATTCTCTACCAGTTTATCCGGGAAGATTTTTTTTACCAGTTTATCTTAAAAGATTTTCTTTACCAGTACATCTTGGATGATAAGTCTCAAATCAAACAAACAATCTGCTGGCAACTCTTTATTCACCTGTAAAATGTGATTTTTTTCGATAGAAGCAATGGGAAAATACATTAGAATATCGTCAGCGTAATGTACATAGAATGGAACATTAAAGCTTCCTCTGTTATGATAAAATCATTCTGAGCATCTCATAGACAAATCACATAAAACTGTGATGTTTAATATCACGTGAGCTGTGAGCCAATAAGGGCCAAGGAACAATAAATATACGACTCAATTTATAGCTTACAGGCACCAAGCCATTTTAAAAAAGAATGACGAAATTGCCAGACGTTTTACGTCATTGAGGTGTAGCAAAAAAATTTGAGAAGCTCGGTGTCAGACGGCAGCGGTTGTCTGGTAAAATGTTTACAAAAAAGTTGCAGTAAAATGTCTTTGATATAAGTTTATCCATGAATATACTTGTAGTTTGCCAGTCTGCGCATTATTGAACATCTAGTGACAGATACTATTGTTACATTATTATGAATTCCAAAAAAAGACGATGTCAGCGTTTTGCGATTCTACTTCTGAATATTTAGAGTTTGTAAAAAATTTCATACGCAGCGTTTTTTTATCCGCACGCGATACAAGATGATACTTGTTTTAATTAACGTTATCCTGAATGTGCTGTCGACGCAATTTTTTATGCTGAAACATGACTTACCACCTCCAAACGTTTTTCACACTGTCTCTTTCGAGCTAAAACTAGTATAAAAAAGTCGGATAAGTCGTTAGTCTCTGCCTGCTCGTCATATCGTCAATACAATTAAATAGAAAAATAGAGTTCCAAAAAAGAGGGTTGGGGCGTCGGTAGCAATCGATCTTTCAAGCGTAAAGCAGTATCAACAGTCACCTCCGCAGATTTTTTGCAAGCTTAATGAGTTGCATAATTCATTTGGAAAAAAGTCGTAGCTGGTCTGGAATACAAGAAATTACTTGACAACGATTGGGAACCTGTAGTTCATTTATTAAGCAAAGATTTTAAAGAGATTTCTTTCAAAATTTCGGATTAGAACGAATTCAAATTGGCGTTTACAGACATTGAGAAGTATTTTACCACGAACGTCATCAACTTGCAGGACATCAAAATTTATGGCTCCAACTGGTCCCTAAAGTTTACTGTAAGTTATAACGACAAGGCTATTGAGCTTGAAGAAGGACGAAAACAAGGTGTGAGTGGTAGTGTCGCGAAGCAATATCATCGTAGTTTAGTTCTAAAAAAGGTGACATTTGATCATTTTAGCGAATTAATTGTCAAATGTATTGATTGTAATTTACGTGTATTGAGTGATTCGTCGGATTTGATGCCTACTGTTGTGCAGAAATTTGTAGATTATATTTCAGCAAAAGGTAGTAATATGTGTGAAGCGTAAATTGATTATTATAGACCTGATATTGTAAAGAAAATTGTAAGAGATATGAATGCTTCAGATTTAGAGGATGTGTATGAAAAAGTCGTGTCTGTAGATACGACGAAATGCGAATGTTTAACAAAAGAATGTGTATGCAATTTTATATACAACATTGCGTCATTTCATACAATTGCACTTGTAGAGACTTTGAATTCTAAAATAAATTAATAAACGTATGTACCTCTGTTGTTACTTACCTAAAATTCACAAAAAATCCTTATAAATCACATTTTATTATGATGTCATGAAAAAAATTAAAAAATATTTTGGACCCATTATATTGGAAAAACCTATTATTATTATTATAAAAAGAATACCCATACTAAACGAGAGGGAGAAATTTTAACCTCTCTAGTAACTCAAAAGTGGGGGAGCCCTCTCTCCATGCTTAAAGTTGGGAGGGGGACCTAACCGTGGTGGGGTCATGTCCCCCACCCCGCAGGCTTCGTGTTTGCTTATCATGGAAAGTTCCTACGTAGGTGGTGGGTGTTTGTTGTGACGGACCAAAGTGTTGAAACAACTACTCACACTTCTTCTTTTTTTGACGTTACTCTAAGCAAATTTGGACTTGAAAAAAACTACCTATTGTGTAGTCGAAACGTCGTCCCCTATATATTAATAAATATATGAACAGCATAGCCCTTGATTTACTTATTTATTAAACTACTTTCATGTTAGTATTTCGTTGACATAAATCCTCCTTAAACCTGAAGGATGCTTTACAGCTTAAGCGATGGACTGTAACAGAGAACTTGGCTGGTACTTGGCAGGCATTGGGTGAATGTTTAGCAAGTACTTCCCAGGCACTTGTCGGATACTTCTCGGGCAATTGTTGGGTATTCGGTGGGTACTTGGCAGGCACTTGGTAGATACTTCCCAGGAACTTGGTGGGTACTTAGTGGATGCTTGGCGGGTACTTTCCAGGCACTTGGCAGGTACTTTCTGGGCACTTGGAGAGAACTTGTCAGATACTGAGCGGGTACTTTCCGGGCACTTGGCGAGCACATCCCGGGCACTTGGCGGGTAGTTCCCGTGCTCTTTCCAGGTACTTAGCCGGTACTTTCTGGGTACTTCCCGAGTACTTGGCGTCTACTTTTTGGGCACTTAACGGCTTGCTGGTTTGTCTCGGTTGACTGATTTATTGTTTCTTATCTTTTTTTGAATATGTGTTCATGTTAATCATGCACACGTTTATAACATGCGGTACTTGAAGTTGTGCTCGTTTAGTTGTTACAAGAACTTATAGTCTTTCCATTTGCGTTTCTAAATAGTACTTTAAATGCCAGCTAAGTGCTCTGGAGAAATTAGCCAAGTGCCCGAGAAGTACCCACTAAGAACCTGCAAGTGCCTGGAAAACACTTGCCAAGTACTATGGAAGTCTCCATCAAGTACCCACTAGAAAGCTGCCAAGTGCTTATCAATTGTCCATGAAGTACCCACCAAGTGCCCAAAAACTACCCACCTAGTGCCCAGGAAGTATTCACTATGTATCCACCAAGTGCTCGAAGTATACACCATGTACCCACTAAGTACCCGCCAAGTGCCTGGGAAGTACACGCCAAGTGCCGGGAAAGTACCTGACAAGTGTCTGCCAAGTGCCCGGGAAGGAATCATGGCTATTCTGTAACTTTTTTTACTAGCCCGTATCAATTCTTTATTAATAATTATAATAGAATATGCAAAACATTAACAATTATGTTAGTTTGCATAAGAAATGTATTCTTATCATAAAATAAACTATCAGCCATAAAAATGTTTAAAAAAAATTGAAATAGGACAAGTAAAATTCTCATACTAAGCTCTCAAGATGTCGTCTGCCAAAAACAGTAGATTCGAGGTGAGCCGTGACTATTCTCTTATCTGTTAAAACTTTTCAATTTAAATATCAACATTGACGCATAGAGAATCCATTAAACTTGACAACGAATATCTCAAGGGTAAACGAACAAATCTTCCCCTTCGATCTCTAAACCAACTAAGCGCCATAGTAAAAAAAATATGCTTTAGATGCTAATGACTCCGTTATCACACCAATGGAAGTTGGGAAAGAGCACAACAAATAATAGCTTTAATGCTTCAGAACGTTGAAGTTAAACAAAAAGAGGCTTTAGGGCTCAAAAAAATTTTTAACAATGTTAAAAGCAGCAAAAAGGCGAATTGGAAGGAAAACTTCGAAACGTTCAAAGATATACACTTCGAGGGGTCAAGAAATTAACGCAGAATATTTATCGAAATTAAAATAGCAGCGTCAAAATCGACAAGTAAATACATCATCAAGTGATAAATCAGCTTTTTATTAAAACTCTGACATTGATTATTCAAACTTTCCAGCTATTCAAATAGATACACTAATATGTATTTGTATTCATTGTAGAACTAAAAAATAGAATAATGAGGTTTTCGGATTTTGTTGCTCGAGAAGTACAGTTTTCTCGACAGTACTTCGATCTATATACGAGCCTTTAAATTTGATAATACATAAGTATCACAAATTTTGCTTGTTATACCAGCGATAAAGTCACTCAAAGACTGCTAAAATTCAATTTATCTACAAAGGGCAAAGCAGTTTTAAATTAAAGCTTATTAAAAATTATTACTATAAACATTTTTTCTTATATCTTCTTTTTCTTAGAAAAAAGAATTCTTAAAATAATAAAACGTATGTACCTCTGTTGTTACTTACCTAAAATTCACAAAAAATCCTTATAAATCACATTTTATTATGATGTCATGAAAAAAATTAAAAAATATTTTGGACCCTTTATATTGGAGAAACCTATTAATATTATAAAAAGAATACCCATACTAAAC